>BSBK01010625.1:0-410000 GCA_027943335.1 Chamaecyparis obtusa | reverse complement strand
TCATGGTTTATTTGGAATTTGTTTAAGTTCAATTTAAAGTTCTGTAATACTAATTCACCCCCCTCTTAGTATTACTCAATCCTAATAGTTGTATGATAAAGGAATATCTAGAAATTGATAGATGACATACCGCTAAATAGGGACTACCCAAATAGGAAAGGCTACCAAGCCTTTAGAAGATCGTTCCTCTTCATCATATGCTTTGATTGTTATTTTGCATTTGGGATCAATAGCATTCTCTAAGAATCCAAGAGATTTAACCATTTTAAAAGTACATATGTTCAAATTCGTGCCTCCATCTATCAAAACACACTTAGCTCAAAATTTATGGATGGAGAATTCAATGTGGAGGGGCTGACTGTGGGGATGACTGATAGATATTTCATATTTTTTCAGATAAAGTGAGATAAGGAGGTGAAGTGAGGTGACCGACCATGGACTGTAACTTATCAATGTCTAGGTTTTTAGGAATGTTTTCCGCAAGAAGGGCTTGATCCAGAGTCTCTCTATGAGGAGAGATTTTGTAGTAGCTCAAGCATAGAGATCTAAGTAGAGGTGTGTTGAAATTGGTCAACTGGATTAGAATCATGTGTAATTGACAAGGTAGTTGGTTGAGTTGTTGAGGTTGATATCTTCTTAGGAGAAGAGGAGGAAGACAAATCTTCTCCTGACGGAGTGATTTTTTCTTGAGAGCGGGTGACCACATTAAACAATTCAGCTTTAGCTTTGCCTTTAGTTGTGATCAGAAGATTCAAGCATGTTGATCACATTATCATTGTTAGAATAGGTGTAGGCAACCTTTTTATCCTTTTCCTTGGAGGATTCCCCCTTTTTAAATTAGGAAAAGGCTCCTTGAAAGCCTTGTGATCATTGTTAGCTTGTATGGAATCAACCACAATAGTCCCATTATCGATTAAATCCTAGATGATATTTTTGGGTTTCATGCATTCGTTAGTTTTATGGCCTTTGTTGTGATGATAACCACAATAGTGGTTGTCATTCCACCATTTAGGCTTCATCTCAGGATCATAGGGTCTTGAGTTGTCAAGAAAATTAATAATTTGATTAGCCAAAAACATCTTTAGAGCATTTTCAAGTGATTCTCCAAGAGGAGTGAAGTATCTCTTAGGCTTAGAAGCCCAAATTGTTATTAGTTTTAGCTTTCAGGGAAGTAGATAGAGTGAAAGATTTCTCTTTAAGAGTGTTAGACTTTGAAGTTTTAGACATGATTCTATCATTGGTGACATCCTTAGTCTTGTTACATAATTTGTTTTTATCTTTTCTATGCTAGTTATTAGAAGAGGATTTGGATTGAAGAGTGATATCACTATGACAAACAAGGATGTCCTCTTTGTAAATAGATAATTCAACTAGTTTATTGAATAAAGCATGAATTTTCATCTGTAATGCATAATTCATTTTAGGAACAAGAGAATTGATGAATATGGTAATCTTTTCAGTGTCAAGAATATTTTTGAGGATAGCACAAGTATAGGTTTTGCCATCTTTGAAGGAAAGCCACAAAAGACTCACCTTGACATTGATTTATGTTACAAAGTTCAAGCATGGTGATAACATGTTGGATTTTGTAGGAGTATTGTTGAATGAATCTTTGCACTAGCCTGGTCAAAAGACTTGAGAGGAGGAGATAGTTTAGTGAACCACTCCATAGCTTGACCACTAAGACTCCTACGAAAGAGTCTCATGAGATAAGTGGGTTCATGCAAGAACTCCATAATAAGTGCACAAAATTCCCTAGTGTGATCATGAGGATCTCTGCTACCATCATACTTTTCATATTTAGGAAATTCAACCTTTCAAGGAAAAGGTGGAATGTGTAGATCCTTGTCTAAAGGAAATGAGAAAATATCCTCAAGAGAAAAATATGTGCTTGGTTGTTCTTTCTCTTTTTCTAAGCATTGCATATGCTTCATCATGTCATCCATTTGTTTCCTCATGATTTATATTTTAGATGATTCTTCCTTCTTGATTATATTGTCAAAATCAAAGTTGTGCAGTATCTTAACTCCTTGTGAGGCTAGATGCAAGAAGTATTAATCTTTTTTTTGACTTAGAGTCAACTTCATGAGTCTTTGTAGGCATTCATCTTGCTAAAACTGTAAGATATATTCCTCATTTATTAATTTGTCTAAATCACTGCCTTTTGAGAAATGTGATCCATGTCCAGTGTGTTGAGAGCCATGTTGTGAGCCATGCCTAGAGTTGGGAGGCTCTTCATTGATTTTTCCAAAGTGTTTCTCACCCAAGGTATAGGACCTTCTTTAGTTGACTTGTCAAAGATAGCTTTGGGTTTTTTTCCTTCATGAATCAAAGATCTAGTTGTGACTGGCATAAAAGAAGATTTTAAAAAATGAAAGAGGATGAGTTATGATGAGTTGATGTTCAAGATAGGTAAGTAAAAGTGTTCACTTGTCCAAAGTGCAAGAGTGTAAGAGATATAGAAAGGATGTCTTTCCACAAAATGTCCAAGTTGCGAGGAGATCCCTATGTATGACAAATGTGAACAAGCAAGGGATTAGATAGAGCATCCAAGAGATTTGATCAAAGAGATGGTGGGAAAGTGAGCATTATACTATCCAAGTATGTATTCAAGAGACCAAAGTAATATTTTCTAGCTACAGGCAATTCCTAACATACTGGAATGTACCAAATAATAAGATAAGATAAGGATAACAATAGAGAAGCAATGTTGACAATGTTTAAGCTTATTACAAGATTTTAGTTCAAAGGATTGGAAATGTGATTGACAGGTTTGAAGCATTTCCTAGACAAGGTTTGTTTTGAAAGCATGTGGTGAATAATCAATAGTCTTAAAACAATCCAATAAGGCCCAAAGAAACCTTGTGAATACAAGCATATGTGAGGTCTTAGTAAGGTATAACAATGTTCAAGTTTAGAAAGTGTATGTTCAACAAATATTTTCACAAGTCTTAGCACAAGAGGACACATCAGAAAACTACCTAAGGTCAAGAAGGAAGTGTTCCACCCTTTTCCCACAACTTGGTACCCATTCACCTCACACAAAGTGATGTTTATATTTGTCATGGATTTGCATCCAAGGGAGTACATATGGTAAGTATCTTGGGGAGATTTGGGTAAAGTCTACTTGGATAAATCCTTTCTCAAAGGAAGCCACACAACCAAAAAGGATAGCCTCTAAGTCCTAAGGTGTTTAGTAAGGGTCTCCGTTCATGACCACACCTTGTAGTTCCACAAGAGGAATTAAGGCCTAAAGCCATAAAAGCACCCAAGATGCATAGTCTTGCAAGAAATGTTTATACCTCTTGGCCCTATAAAAAAATGAATGTATTCCCCCTTGTAATCTTGTAAACAATTTTTGGACCAAGAAGATCCTACAGCACCCAATCAAGTGTAGTCTTTCTTAGCAAGATTTAGGTAACTAGGCCCAACACATGAAGAAGCATTAGGAATAGAAAGTAGCCAAGTATTATCTCTCTTTGGATTGAAAGAAGATTTTGATTATAGTGGGGTGGAGTTAGCTATCTTTTCTTATTCCCCACTTTTGTTCTTCCAAAAATATTTCTCTCTTGGCAGGCCCTCTAAAGGTAAATGCAAGAAAAAAGAAGTGGATAGCTAGTGGATGACTAGATTTGTGATTTTCCATTAGGAAAAGAGAATACTCTCCTGATCCATAGTGTCTCTCAAACACATCAAGCACATATTCATTTACCCAAGACTAATTGCAAGTGATCAACTAAGTAGGTCAAGATTTTTGATTTTCCAAGAGGAAAAGAGCATACTCTCCTACTACTCAACCAATCACAAAACAAGAATCCTTCTAGTTAAGCTAGGTTCCTAGAAATGAAATGTAAGAAAACACATAGTTTATTTGTATCTCCAAGGAAACCTTAAAGACAAAAGCATTAGTAGTTTCAATAATATGGAGTCTTTGACAAGCTTCCTACATCACAAAACATTAGTAGGCATGAAGATATTGAGCTCTTTTGATAGGAAAACCCTACAAAACCACAAGTTAGGGTATAAAAAGTATGCAAATAAAAGAAAATTCCCTACAAGATCACTTGTTAGTCACTGTTAGAAGACTAGAAAATCAGAAAATGTGACAAAAATCAAGCAATCTCGGCTAAAAATCAAACTGTGACAGAAATAAATTTTGGGTGATAGTTTATCAGTTTGCCAGAAAATCGTACAATAGACCTTAAAGAGGAAGAATGATATTTTAGACTGATACAATATACCTCATAAAGGTAGAAATAAATTTCTCTATGAAGCAGGTGACATTTCTCATTGATACAGGATGATACTTTAGAAAATGCAAAATTTCACCTAGAAGTGGAATGGAATTTTCTTGGGTATAGTAGGAAATGTCGTATGAATTTTTAACCTACAAAAATAAAAGTGAAAAACTTGCATCAGCAAGAAACTAAAAGTGCAAGAAATGGAGCCAAAAATGAATTTCCAACCCCATGGTGGTTGCAAAAGATGTGTGATAAGAAGTGTGACACACTTCTATGAACCATTACACTTTAGAGAATCAATGAAAGAGGAGATCTCAAGAAGTGGATCATAGCTTCCTAGTTGAAGTGATTTTAATCCTTCTCATGAAGCTCATCAAATTGGCATAAAGGATTAGTGACTTGACTACTCCAAAATGGAAGATTCAAAGTGGAAGAAATGAAGATAAGGTGCAAGGATGCAAGCTAGAAATGAGAGATTAAGCTAAGAATGTATGCAAGCAACTAGTAATCTAGAATGAGAATGAAAGAGCTATGCTATGAAGCAATGGAAGAAAGAAACTAGATTAAGAATGCAAGATTAAGCTAGATATGAAACTAAGCTAAGAAATTAGATCAACTAAGAATTCAAATGACAATATTATTCTAACAAAGTAAGAATGCAAGTAAGCTATGGTGCAAATGACAAGAGCTTAATATGATCTAGATAGAAAAATGAAGATTAGGGACCCTTGAGAAAGGGAAGAGCTTCCTTTTCAAGGATTTACCTCAAGAATGAAGGGCTAGGATTAAGAGAAAAAGGAATGAGTGATTGAGATGAAGAGGCAAAAGGAGATGCAAGGTTAGGTAGAGATGAGTGGTGAGGATTAAGAGGCAAAAGGGAAATGTTAGGTAGAATAAGAAAAAATAGAAAGTGAAAGAAAAAATCACTTTTAATTTCTAATTAATCAAGATTAAGTATGTGCACACATGTGAATGTGTTATTTTAATAAAAGCGTAGAAACTTTATATTAAAAGTAAGGTTTTAGCAATTAAATAAATATACAAGCTCTAGAAATTAGACCATAGTATAAGCTTGATATAAGATTTTTTATTTAACTATGCAAAGGGGATTTTTGAGGTTACTCTACATAATGATGCTTAGAAAAAGAGACAATTTGATCTAAAGGGGGGATCAAGTTCTAGTAGACCAATTTTAGGTGATTACAAGGCTAAGCTTCTACAATCATTGTTTTAACAAAGATTCACAAAATGATGAGATGACCCAGTTTCCTTTGGGAGTCAAGGGGCTTACTCATTATGATATTCAGGATGTGTGCTCAATGCTTACTTTTGTTCATAGTTTTTAATATGATTTTTATGTCCAACCTTTTCAAATGGGTATGCTTTTCAAACTTTGTAAGAAAAAAGATCCTTTTTGGTTTGATTTCGATGAAGATTTGGCTTAGGAAATCATTGCCTAGTTTACCCACTTTGACAAGAAAGTCACTTTCCATCATTTTTCATTTCTCATCCATTTTTTTTTGCAACAAAATTCTAAATTATTTGGCCACCTCATGAAAATTTCTATGCACGATGCCGATAACAAGAGGTTTCTTGTGATTGTGTGGACTCACTTCCTATCATCCACACATGATTCTTACACCTTCTTCCAAGATTTATTGGTTCTTGCAGTATGTGCTTTCCATAAATAGAATTCCACTTCACCCCACATTTTACCAATGATCATATGGGTTTGATAATTAATTTTTAGTCAAAGTGTGAATTGTAATTTGGAGAATATTTTTTTATGGTGTGAGTTCTTGGTTTTATAAAAGAGAACTTTCACGTACGAGTTTTCATCTCCAACCACACTCTAGCCCTAGAAATGTTGAGGTGATTAGTGACTATTGAAGTTAGCATTGGCCCAAGGAAACATGACCAAGAAATAATATATAATATGAAAACCTTGGGACCACTTATGTTGGAAAGGAAAAAGGGAGAAAAGGGAGTGCTAAATAACAAGCTATTGCAAATGGGCCTTTTATTGATTAATGATAAGTAGAGTTTTGATCCAGATAGATACCTTTAGAAGGGAAAGAATATCATCAAGCATATTTCTAGTGAGTACTAGGATACTTACACGAGTCCAAGGTCATTGGACCCAACTTTCCACATTGATTTAGCATAGCTGGCCAAAGGTGAGAATCCTCCATGACACAAGTTTTATAATGCTACTACAGAGGTAGATTCATCAAAGAAAATCCCTGCCAACATGCAACGCGTGATGGATGCTGATGACCGATCAGAGGAGAAGTGGTGGTCTTTCTATATTTATAGGTAGGAAGTCATCCAACCAAGAACTAATATTGGTAATTACTCTTTGGATGAGTATTTTGAAAATATTTGGGATGCAATGCATAAAGATGAAGAGCGTATAGGTCTAGAGCACCTCACACCTCTAGGTCGAACTGATACCAAGGAGGTAGTTCCCATGATGATTATACTATCTACAAAGGTTGTGGCTCCCTTTTCTCAACCCTTTTAGGTCTCAATGACCTCTAGTTCATCAACAAGATCCAAAACCCAAGTAAGTAGGAGAAGAGATGACACACCCCCACCATCAAAAAATAAAAATGGTGGTGGTGGCCCAAAAAGAACCTCGATGTCAATTCTTTCTACATCTACACTAGCCACAATGATAGTTCAAATACATTTTTATTCCCCTCTTATCAATTATTAATCTCTTATTTTTTTCACTACAACTGCCAGTACTTCTACTCCACCCTCAATTGTACCACCTTTACCCTCTTCCACCTCTACTTCAAAAAATACTCAAGAAAGTGTGGCCGTAATTTTTGCATCCACTATGGAATTGATTGCACCCACTGTATTGGTCACCCTTATGCCTAGTCTATTTTCAACACCCATGGTTACAAGAGAATTAACCTTTGATGCCACTTTGTTGGTGTTTTCAAGTTTAATCCCCTCCATTTTGTCTCTGACCCCATTAGGTGCAATTTCCACTCCTACTTAGCTACCTCCAATAGCAAAAAACATCCCTCCATTTTCCCCTTCTACAATGTCCTTGTCACTACAGAACCAAGATTTAGTACAAATTCCTTATGCACTTCCACCAGGAGTACCATTTACCAGGCAATATGCCCTTTCTCATATAGAGTTGCAATACAATCTTGATGATGTAAAGTTGGCATAGTCTGAGTGAGTTCAAGAGAGAAAGGAAAATGATGCATTAATGCCCATCAGGTCTAGGGTGTAATCAATTTACAATGAGGAGAAACAACACCTTATAACCTTGAAAGACTATGCAGTCCACAATGTGCGTATTAATATTAATTTTGTATAGCCAAAGGATAGGGTGGTACTCATGGAAGAGGATCATAGGATCCCCTAGTTCTATGAAAAGGGTCAGGAGGCTAGAAAAAATCACTGTGGAGTTGGACAGAGTCAAGACCACAAATGATCACCTTACATTCTGAGAGAAATATTTGGAGGTGGAGATTACACAACTCTAGGCATTAGTTCATAAAAAATAAGAAGAGAAAGATTCTTTGTAGGAGCAAGCCATGGATACAAAAACAAAGATGCAACAAGGGAAACAAGAAAAGGATGAATCTTTAAAGAAGTTTGCTGAGAAATATTTAGAGCTATCCTAATTGTAGGAAAGTCTCCAAAGTATGAAGAAGCTCAAGGGAAAAATAAAGATGTTGAATATAGAGAAGGAGAAGATAAAAAATGAATTAAATTCCTCATATAAATTTCTCACCCAAGAATAAAGCTCAAAGGAAAGTGAGCTTAAGAAATTAAATAGCAAGTTGGCAGAGGTAGAAGAATCCAAATGTAAGCTGGAAGATTACCTAGAAAAGGAAAAGGAGAGTTTAACTCAAATTAATGAGCAATTACAAGAAATTGTTTTGGACATGGTAGAATTATGATTGAAAGTAATTAATGTGAATAAAAATGAGAGAGTTTTGATGGAGAAGGTAGCCATAAAAGAAGCAGAAAACAAGTTGCTAGCTCAAAGATCCCAGGAGCCTCCCCAAGCTCCCATGGCTATTTTTCCTATATTTAAAGGTATTATTTCTATAGAATGGGTAAATATAAAGAAATTAATTTACTCTTTCTATCCTAACTTTATATTTTTGAGCCAAGCTCATTCTTTGTTCACTGAGGTTAAGCCCATCCTCGAGAAATTCTTTGATTTTGTAATGCCCAAGACTGAGAGTGCTCAAATGTTTGTGAGCTAGATATATATGGAATCAGACAAAGAAGTAGTGGATGCAAGTTTCTTGGACCAAAATTACTACATGTTGTCGATCACTACAATAATTAAATTCCATAAGGTGACCCTCAAAACTCAAACCACTTTAACTAGTTTAGAGTTTGTTGTGGAAAAAGAAAAGGAGTTTTTTAAGGAGTTGGAGGAATATGGCTTTCCATATCCTTTCTATCTAGATGAGTCTATGATGTATCTAGAGGAGGTAGTTGCAAGAATTGATAAGAAGTTAAATGAGAATGACCTACAAGCACTCTGCACATCCTCTAAGGAAGACCTTTTTGGAAGGATTTTCTATTTAGCAGTTCAATTGTAAACCCTTCTTGAGTTGAATTTTGGTGACCTTGGTCACATATCCTTCCAAAAGCTGATCATTTTGGTTCAGGAATTTCAGTGCCTAAGGTTTTGGACCTTTCCCATAGAAGAAGAATGACATCCATTGTTGAAGACCGTCTACAATTTCCTCCACTCTAGTTTGTAGGCTACCATTTTTTTAAATTAGAGATAAAGGGTTTTAATCTCATAGGTAGGATTTCACTAGGAGTTGACAAACTGTGAACCATTATTTACCCAAGTTTTCTAATTGTTATTTCCTTAGTTTATTTCTTCCCCTTAGAGGCTTTTATTTGTGAGGGGAGCCACACACATATTTCCATATGTTAGCATGGTGATATTTTGTGATGGATTTTATTTTTCATTTCACTAAAGGCCCCACCTGAGTTCCACGTGTCCTTTGTGTGCTCACAAAATCCCTTTTTCACTATTGAGCCCAAGCTTATCCTAAGTCTTACAAGTGGATATCTCGTACAATTTTGAGGATGTTTTTTTTTGTGAGAAGCCAGTATGAGCACCAAAATGTTGTGTGTCACTTACTTTGCATCTGAGGTACTTTTCATGGTAGACCCGATGTTTTTTAAAGGTGATAAAAATGTTAGTCTCGTGTGATTTTTGGGAGCTAAGGTTTTGATTAAAAGGATCTTCAATGCCAATTTTCCACGCATTATTTTATTTACAACTCAAATTTCTCCACGCATCTTTTTCAATGGGCTCAATTTATTTTCAATTATGTTCACATCTTTCAATGAGACTATTGTGATGATAGTCTGAGAAGCTGGTTATTGAGTAGAATGATGGTGATTTAATTATGTTAGCAAATCATGACATAGTTTTCAATGCTGAGATCCAGTGATCAAAGATTCTCTTTTCTTAGCTCTACAAATTTCAACACCTAGCATGATTTATGAACTACTTTTTGTAAAAAATATCTGGTCATTCTCTCATTATTTCTAGTCAAGAATTGTAATTAGGACATGATTTTCTATGACAAGACTTTTACTTTGAACAAAAGAAAAATATTTCAAGCCTTAAGACTGTAATAAGATTTGAAGTTATCAATATATCAATCATGTTTTAGCCCTTTGATCTCTATTGTGTTTCATTTGTTTCATAATTTTGTTTTTGTTTTTGTCAACTTCAGTATATGCATATATGATTATTGTTGAATATTTATTAGATTTTGTTTGTTTTTCTATTATTGTCAATGTATTCCTTACTTTATGTATTATTCTCATCATTCTTCTTAGATCTATATTTGTTCCATACTCATTTTGAATCAAGGATTTTGCCTTGATATTCCATCATTTAGAATATCCTGTGCATTAGGTTTGTTTAAAGTGTTCCAAAATATTTGGCGTATTACCTTAGTAGGATTATCGTTCTCACCCTTTTCCCTCAAAGATGAAATGAAGATCTGACTTCTAAAATCATATAGGTTTTTCAATGTTTAAGCATCAGGTCCCATGCTTATTGAAGCTTCTCATAGGTTTTTACACCTAGGAGCAATTCTATATGTCAACAATCAAAAAAATATGCTAATGATTACCCTCTAAAAAATTGTTGGTACATTGTACAAACCAAATGGGAGAATAGAGTATGTGTAAGTTCCCCATTGGCATTTAAAACTAGTTTTACTATGTTCATATAGTTCAATCTTGATCTCATTATACCATTGAAACCATCGAGAAATAAAAAATATTTTTCCCTACCAAAGAATCCAAGACGTGACCTACATAGGGAAGTGAAAAATAGTCTTTCTTGGTGGCTGAATTGAGGCCTCTATAATCCACACACACCCTCTATTTTCCTCCTTTCTTGGAACAAATAACTAGAGATAACTATTCACTGTTAGATATTGGATATATAAAACCTACGTCCAATAATTTCTACAACTCTACCTTTACTATTTGTCTTAGCGAATGATTCACTCTCCTTTGAGGTTGTCTAATAGGCCTTTTATCTTCCTTGATATAGATTCTCTTTGTGCAGAGCTTTGGATTTAATCCCTTCATATTAGTCTAATCCCATGAAAAATCATCTTTATATGACTACAAAAAATCCATTAAGAGGTTTTTTTAATGCTCAGTAAGGCCATTTATATTCAAATGCTTTCTTGTTGATATTTCTTATTACTTGGTTAGATCAATCATTGAGACTTCATTCATAGTTTTCATTTTAATATCATGAGGAAAAAATTGAGAAGTGGCAAGATATGGTGGCAGAGCTAATTTTTGCAATAATGTCTACAATGGAAATGATAAACAAGTCATAGTAGTATTTTCTTCTTCACCAACTTCATATTCACTCCGCATAAGATGAACCAGGACTTAGTCATCTCCTTGAATTTTGATGAATGGTCTTTTATCTATCATCATTAAGGTAGCCAAATAATTAACCTCATCTTCTTTATCCTTTCTTACATAAGGCCAAATAGGTTTTTCAAGCTCACCATGTGGTTGAGTTGGAGGATATAATACTAGATTCTTAGTGCAATATCCATGGGAGATGGTCATATCTCTGGATCTAGACACTATATAAGCATTTTCAATGGATAACCATGGTCTACCTAAGATTATAGGATAACCTTCTAAGGTATCCTTAGGATATGATATCATTAAATCAGTAGGATATTCCCATGAGTCCAAGGTGACAACAATATCTTCAATAATTCTATCTTGTTTGATAGTAGAGTTGTTAGCTAACTGCAAGACAATAAGAGTTGGCCTCAAATTATGAAGGATAATCTACTGCATTATATATTTGGTCCTTAAATTAATGGAAGATCTTAAATCAATGATTTCAAGTTTATAATAAGGTACCATTAATACCGACTCCCACTACTAGACTACCAGGGTCATAATACTTAGGTACACCTACTTTCCCTAGCATTATATTTCTCTTACCCATCACATGATCTATTTGTGGGTGTTTCTTCTTCCTCCCTAGACTCTTCAAGGAATCATCCTTTATTGGTTTACTATAGGTTTTCACATATTTAATTTCTAGAAAGAAGGGTATTTTGATATGTAGATTTTTAAATTGATTGATGAGATTAAAGGCATGATTTGGTTTAGACTCTAAATTTACAACCTTTTAGGAAATAGTGGCACTAGATCAGTAGTAGAAGGTGGTTCAAGCTACCTTGGCTAAGTAGGTTTCACAAGAGGTTCGGTGAGAGGTACATTATCTCCTTCCTTGATAGGAACCTTAGTAATAATAAGAGAAGCTGACATAGGCAAGGTTGTTCTTGAATGTAAGTGTGTGTCACTTATGTACATAAAATAGGCAGGATATTGAGAAGGATTAGTTAAATAGATTGATTATTTATATGGTTTATTATTAGTATTGGGTACAAGTTGGGATGGTAATTGAGTAGGCCTTGGTGCATTATCATTTGGATTTGGGGGAGGTGTGAGATCTGGTCGAGTGGGCTTAATCAGAGGATGTTGGTAACTAGTAGGTTGATTTTACCAAAGCTGGTTCTCTATCCATTGAGGGTTTTTTTTCCAATTTCCTTGTGGTGGTTTCCACTAAGGTGGAGGAATAGGACTTTGGTAAGTTGGCCAAATATTTTTGGGGTTATTCCAAGGCTGTTAAAAATAATTACCAAAATTTGGTTGATAGGAAGCTTGCCACTAATTATTATACACATATGAATTTGAATAAGGACCAAGAAAAGATAATGGATCCTATGACATACCTTTTCTTGGAGGCAATTTTTCCTTCATCATCCTCTTTCAATCTAAACTCTAGTTGCAATTTCCTAGTATCTATACTAGCCACTGATTTTCATCTATAGTCCCTCTTCTTCTATCTACAATGAGAACAAAAAATTCCTATCATTACTTCCACCTCTTCATGTTTCTTATTTTCTTCAAGTGTATCTAGCTGAGTAGCCATGTTACTGATAATATATTGTTTGAAGTCCTTGAGAAAGTTAGTGATCTTCATTCTTGAAGATCTATTTGATGACTTGTTCATACCAGATTGATAACCTCTTCATTTCTTCATGGCTTTCTAGGAGTAATTATGAAAAATCTTCCTAATGTCTTCCCAAGTAGATTGAGTAATATCTCCTCCTCCCATCAGATCTAAAGACTCTATGCAATTCTCATCAATTCCTTAGATGAATATTAGCTTCTAGGAATCTTCACTAAGTGTATTATGTTGGGACTTCTTAAGAATGAACAATAACTTTCCTACACAGCCCTCTAAGCTTTCATCATCACCTCACATGTCACTTCTTCTACATTATTTCTTTTAATTATCAAGGAACTTTTATTTCATATTATCCCAACTATCAATAGTGTTCCTACCTAGGCTCACAAACCATCTTACTACATATTATGTCAATGTGGTATGAAAAAATGTGAGACTATGAGCATTTGTAGTATAATCACAACTTCTACAAAGGATATTAAACTCAAATATAAATTTTTTTGGATCCTCTGTTACTAGCCAATAGAATTTAGGAAGGGTTGAGGTAGGAATATTTGTTAGGTTTTTAACTTTATTTTGGTTGGTAATTGGAAATGGAAAGGCAGTATGATTAGGTGGGTCTTGGTTAGCTATCATTTCTTGGTAGAGTATTAAAGAAAATGGATTTTCATCAAATGTTTGAGTAGTAGGATCTTTAGAGGAGATTTAAGAAGTACTCCAATGGGAAAATTTATGAGAAAGGGAATTTATCTCTACTTATTCTAGTAAATTTTGGAACTGAACAAGTTGATTGTTAGGATGAGGGTTATTAGGAAGGAATCTCCCAAGAGAATCTCTTAAACTAGATCTATGCATACAAATTTAACTTAATACCAATGAACCTACACAAGGATTAGTGAAAGAATAATATTTTATTACTAACTAAAACTAAGGTTTCCTAGAAATAAGAGAAATTCATTTTTTTTATAGTTAAAAATTAAAGAGAAACTAATGACTCTAAATAACTTATTAGTTTGACACCATCCATGACAATGACACCAAATATGTTGGTTCTTAAAAATGGATGAATAGTTGGTCTTAATACCTCAACTCAGGGATGGGTTATCCTAACTAGTAGCTACTAAATTTTGTCATCAAGAATCATTATTTTATCATACTAGGAAAGTATACTTCAAATGGTAAAACTGTTGGCAAGTTGAATATACTAGTGTATATGACTAAGTTTAGTGTTGTCATTATGAAAACAAAGTCATATGAAGTTTTGAGGTCAGTGCAATAACTTAGAAGATCAGAATTTGGCTAAGTATGGAAGACAAAGCATATAGTAAAGCACCTAATGAATAGAGCATCAACGCAAATGTGTATGATCAATTTTTGGTATGCGCCATTGAAGATAAGCTTTTGAGTATGTTAGTAAGCTATGGTTAAATGTGACAGTATGAAGAAGTTACTGTGAGTTGACATGACAAAGATAGGAAAGAATTTGATTAGCAAGTATTATTTTGTTTTATAAAGGCTACATGCCTATTGTATTTATGTTATAGACTTGTTAATATCATTGAATATAAACATTCTTAAGCCAATTCATTTGGAAGCATTGTATGTAGTAGGTTATAGGCTGACTTAGTAAATAGTTTTGGTAACACCTATATATAAGACATGCACTTTTGTATTTGAGCATGAAGAGTTGATAGAAGATGTAATAGAAGAGTAGAAGTATGTGAAGTATGTGTTAAGAGTAGTAAGAATGATATAGAGCTTTGAGCAGTGAGCTCTAGCAGTGAGCCTTACACCCCTAACAAGGTTTGTTACTTCAAGCCTCTTAACAGGGTCTGACCTTTGACCAGGTCATTGTACTAAGCATTGTAAAGACTACTCCTAATAGGGAAAAGGAACATTAACAAGATCATAATACAAAGTACAATTATTAGTGGGTATTAATTCTCACCAAGGTTTTTCCTTTGGCCAAGGTTTCCCCATAATCATATCTAGTGTTATGTGTAATCGTTGTTTACTTTATTTTCTCTTATATTCAATTCATTAATTAAGTAAGTGGGCTAAGTTTCAAGAAGCAGAAAAACATTAATATTATAGAACACTGATTCACACCCCCTCTCAGTGTTCCCATTCCTAACAATTGGTATCAGAGCTTTGGTCCTCTAAAGATAAGTTTAACCACTTGAGGAGATCATGGTTTTAGAAGAAGTAAAACATCTGAAGAAGAATATTGAAACAGCTCTTGAACATCTTGATAGATCTAAAAAAGAAATTGAAGAGCTGAAATTAAAGGTCAGTGGTTCTCAAGTATTCATCAAGAAACTGAGAAAAGATTTGAAAGATTGTTCAACTAATGATTTGGAAAAAATGGTCAAAAATATGAATGAAGAAAACACATCTCTGAAGGATCAAATTGAAGGTTTAGATGAAAAGTTAACTAACAATCAGGAAGCCTATGAAGAATAGATCAAAGAAAACAACTAGTTGGATGAAGAACTGAGGCAAGGAAACATGAAAATCTTGGAGTTAGAAAACATCAAGAAAAAGGTGGAATCTGAACTGACTGAAGCAAAGAATCATATTGACAAATTGCACACAAGTAAGGATCTAATAGAGTCATAGTTGTATGCATAGAAGATTAAAGGAGATACCACTAGTATTGGATTCAATGAAGCACAAAATCAAATCAATGCTATGTGAAATAGAATGAAAGCACTAGAAGAATCTACATAAGCTATGAAGACTGAAAATCACAGTGAAGCTATAGAAGAACCATCTAAAGATGAACACAAGCCAGTAAATTGAACTTGTTATGCCTGTAACAAGCATGGACATATAACAAGAGATTGTAAATAGGTAAGACCTTTTAATGGTTATTGTTATTAATGCAATAAATTTGGTCATAGAGCTATGAATTGTAGATCAAATCAAATAAGTCATACATAAGACAATAAGATAAATCAACCTTATAAAAGTGTTAGAAGTCCTCTGAACATTACATGTCAGATATGAAATTACAATGGTCACACAGCTAGACAATGCAGTATGGTAACTCACATCAATGCACCAAGGAATATAAGGCCTCTAGTCATTTTTCACTCTTGTAACAACGTTGGACACATCTTAAAGTTTTTCATATCACAAGTGAAAAGACAAGAAAGACTTGATAAGTCTCAAGGATCAATATTGGATGAATCTGGAGAAGTCAAGTTTGTGAAAGCTACAGAAGATGTGAGCAAGATATAGATGGAAGTAAAGAAAGATAATGTTGGTGGCATAGTAGTAGATACATCCTTAGTGGATGCACCCTCTACTTTTGGATAAATGACCCTCATGGTCATAGGGGGAGCTAGATTATATCTAGACCCCTATGTGGTTGGTATAATCACCCTTAGAGTATGCACCTTTGGTTATAGTTGTTTGGATACTATTTGATGTTGTATGCAAGATCGCACAACCTAATTGTTAGCAGAAACAAAGATTGGAATTATCTATTACATTCTATATCATAGGGAAAAGTATTAATTGAAAAGAGTTATTTTTATAGTCACCGGAGATCCATTATCCCCACTTTTGCATTTTAGATTGAGCCCTTGGAGAGCACAAGAGATCAAAGTAGTTAGTGTTGAAAGATTGTAGTTGTTTTCATCAGCAAAAATAATTTTAAGCTGGTTATGAAACCGTTGTTCAGACGTGACAATTCAAAAATCATTTGGAAACCTATTTAAGAATTGATCAAGTAAGTAATGGTGACTCTAGTTGTATTTGATGTTATAGAGAGGAAGAGATATGTATTCAAGAAACATCCTTTTAAGTTAGTGCTAGATGATTTGGAAGGGGCATTTTCTAGAACTCCAATGTGAGTGATGCACATAGAAGATATTTGTGCATATATATATTGTAAGAAGGAACCTATAGGGTTGGATAGAATTAGGTCACACATTGAAACAATGATGAATCTAGACATGTCATTCAAGGATGAGTTCACGCACTTCACAAATCACCCAATAATTGAGTATGTGACTACATATGAATTTTATGAGTCAGAATGGATCAAGATCCTACTGAGTAGAACACATGATGACCTATTTTGGATTGGAGAAGTTCCAATTCACATTACATCATATCTCATTTATGAGATGACTAGACTTTCCAAGACCGGCATCGTTCTTCCTACTGGTAAGGATGTTAGAAAATAAGTCAAGCAATCTTGTAAGTCCTAGAGTGATAAGTGCGGCATGAAAATTAAACTTATTAAGGAGAAGGATATAAAACTCATGGCTATGATTCTAGATTATAAGTTCCAGCATGCTAATAGAGTCAATAGTGTATCCATGACAACAATTCTGGCAAGTATTAGAATTGTAAGAGAAAATGGAGAGTTTAACCTATGTGAGATTCTGCATGCACAGTTGTTAGACAACATTAGAGCCATCAAGCATGACAAAAGAAAAGTGTTTATATTTGGTTCACTAATCATTTACATTTAGTTTCACATTGTTGGTAAAGTGTCAGATCTTTATATTTCCAAGAGCCTACCTACATTGCCACAAATCTCATTCAAGGAAACATCAGAGAGCACCTTGAAAGACTTCATGGATTTGGAAATCAAAACATTCAAAGTCAAAATTTAGAGAAGGTATAGGATACCTGAAAAGGATTGTGGAGAAGTATAAGGACAACATTTGTTTCATGGTGGAGATAGACATCACTTGTATGGAAGAAGTTGAGCCTAGGACTAAGTGGATCCATCCACTTTGTTATGAAGTGGAGGAACATATTTTGGAAGCTTATGAACAAGTCCTCTTATTAGTGCCTAAGGATCCCAATGAACCAAGATGGGGTACTTATGAAGAGAAGACAAGACAAGTAGACTCTATCTTATACAGTGCAACAACAAAGAGAAAAGCATCCAAGATAACTTTAGACATTCTGAAAATTCATGGTGTTACACAAGAAGACTTGGATAAAGCTAGGGAAGCCAAGATTGCAATGCAACTTAAGAGCACACCATCTTCTAATGTCAAAATAGAGAAATCTGATGATCCTAAGGAAAAGAAGAAAAATATAGAAGAAAAAATCTCTGCGCCTACACCTACTATTGATTTGGAGTCTAATCCATCACCTGAGCCTAGTAAGATGACTAGAAGGAAGAATCAAACCATCACTAGCTATCCATCATCAAGATCAAGAAGAAGCAAAGGTAGAAACACTCAAGCACCTCCTGAGGTAGGATTTAGACCGAATCTTGAAGTGTTGAGAACTGGAGTAGTAGATGAAGGAAGGATTGATCAAATAGAAAAATTCTATGACAAATATCATGAGATTCACAAATCAGAGATCCCTGGTATGATAATCAAGCATATGATTAAGTTCAAGAAATCAGTTTTGGAACTTAAGACAATCATTTTTTATCAAGTATGGAATATACTTGACTCTTTGAAAAGACAAGCCATTGAAGAAGATATGAGAATAAGAGAAAAAACATTGGATGAAAACCTCCATGTATGCTCATTTGAACAAAAATCATTGTCACTAGATTTGGTGAAGCCTCACCTAAGAACTAAGCTTAGAAATATACAAATAATGAATAAGGATTATGAATTGGTTGCGAAGGAGGCTGAGAAGGCATTTGAGAAGGTATTATTGGATAGACACATGTATCCACCTTCTGCGCCTACAACCCAAGTCCCCTCTGAGCAAGAAAAGGAGTCAGAGATCCCTAATGCACCTATGATAGGTCTACAAGATTCTATGCCCACATTGACAGTACCTATTGAAGCAATAGAGACAAAAGATGACACTATTGTTATTGACAATGTTGATATATCCATGACAACATCAGACAAGGATCTAGACAAGTTTGAGGAAGCCTTTGTGAGTACTGAGGAAGTAGAGATTCTATGTGCTGATGAATCACCTAAGCAGCAAGAAGTCCAAATTGAAGACTTAACTGGATAGGAAGAAGAGAAGGAAGATGAACCTATAGAAGAGCCCTCTATTGAAATTCTAGTGAAGGTAAAGAGTGAAGTTATGGAAAACACACTCCTTACCCCAAAGTCCTCAATTTCATTATTGTTAAGTTTGACCCCTGATACAACAAGTTTAGACTCATGGAGAGAAGAAGATCTGATGAAGATTAGTGTGTTAGAAATGGAGAAAGAAAAAGAGAAACAACCAATGATAAATCCATTATTTGTAGAATTAGTTAGCATAGTGAATAGTCTACTACCCGGGGATAAGAAAGTGATCAATGTTCATTCAGTGGATGATGTAAGAAGCATCTTATCAAGCTTCAAAGTAAATTTCTCAAGTTTAGAAAATTCAGCATCTAAAATTATAGAAGAGAAATATCTCAAGAAAAGGCTGAATGAATTGATAGGTAATATCACACTTGACCTTAATTTTCTTAAGGTTGGTCAAGCTATGCTAAAGGATATAGTACAAAAAGGAAGGAAAATAATTGCTAACTCTATGAATAAAGATAAACTTACTTCAGACCTTTCAAAGAAGATTCAGGAAGCTGAATCTCTGATGGCAGCAATAATAAAATTAGTGGAAGATCCCTCCTAGGATATTAACATGTGAAATAATGTGTATCAAGTAAAAATAGACAAAATTGAAAAGGAAGAGAAAGAGATTGCAAAGATAAGGGCTAGGCAAGCACAATTAAGGAATACACTTGCACCCTCTCTAGATGTACTCAATCAGAATATCAAGATTATTGATGATACTATTGTGACATATGATCAAGGTTCATGTATAGATTTGGAAAAGATGGAGAAGCTAACCTATGCATTATGCACCTATATATAGACAGTTGATGCACTAAAGGTTTTTTGGAAACAAGAAATTGCAAACCTTCAGATTGGATACCCAAATGTACTCTCTGTGTAAGTACTTGAAGATTCATTTTTTGAGAACCTTTATCATTAATGTCAAAGGGAGAGTAGAGTAATATGGGAGCAGAGTAGTATAGTAATATGGTATAAGGGAAATATAGTATATGATGTATAGTATTCAGAAAAGGATAAGATAGAAAGTTTTTATGTAAATATGTAGTTTAGCAACTTCACCATATTCCTTTGTTGCCATTAATGACAAAGGGGGAGATTGTTGGAAAGTTGACTATACTAGTGTATATGACTAAGTTTAGTGTTTTCATTATGGAAACAAAGTCATATGAATTTTTGAGGTCAGTGCAATAACTTACAAGATTAGAATTTGGCTAAGTATGGAAGATAGAGAAGACAATAAAGCACCTGATGAACAAAGCATCAGCACATGTGTATGATCAAGTTTTGGTATGCACCCTTGAAGATAATATTTTGAGTATGTTAGTAAGCTATGGTTAAGGATGCATGGTCAGATGTTATAGTATGAAGAAGTTACAGCGAGTTGAAGTGACACAGACAGTGAGCAGTAGAACAAAATAGAGCATACAGCCGGTAGGAAAGAATTTGATTAGTGAATTTTATTTTGTTTTGTAAAGGCTATGCACCTATTGTATTTATGTTGTAGACTTGTTAATATCATTGTATGTCAACACGCTTGGGCCAATTCATTTGGAAGAGTTGTATGTAATAGGTTATAGGCCGACTTAGTAAATAGTTTTGGTTGCACCTATATTTAAGACATGCGCTTTTGTATTTGAGCATGAAGAGTTGAAAGAAGATGTAATAGAAGAGAAGAATTATGTGAAGTATGTGTTAAGAGTAGTAAGAATGATATAGAACTTTACAAGAGGTTAAAGCATCAGCGCACAAAAGGAACTGATCAGACAACATCATCATAGAAGTAGTTCACCCTTGCATATATAGTGTGTATCTGATACCTAGGAGGTTGTAGCCTTCTCTATTGAACAATGAGCTTTGGTAGTGAGCCTTACACCCCTAACATGGTTTTTTACTTCAAGACTCCTAACAGGGTCTGATCTTTGACCAGGTCATTGTACTAAGCATTGTAATGACTGCTCCTAATAGGGAAAAGGAACATTAATAGGTTCATAATAAAAAGTATAATTATTAGTGGGTATTAATTCCCACTGAGGTTTTTCCTTTGGCCAAGGTTTCCCCATAATCATATCTGGTGTTATGTGTTATGGTTGTTTACTTTATTTTCTCTAATATTCAGTTCAGTAATTAAGTAATTAGGCTAAGTTTCAAGAAGTAGAAAAATATTAATATTATAGAACACCGATTCACCCCCCCCCTCCTCTCAGTGTTCTCATTCCTAACAAAAATATGGTATGTGCACTAAGAATATTTGAAGCCAATTTGATCATACTTTAACTAAAGAGATTCTAAAATAAATTCTTGTAAGAAAAGTGCATAAATAATCTTGTCTTAAAACATCCTATGAAAAAATAAACCTAAATTTTTTTAAAACATGAATTCCTCGATTAACCAAACTAACTATGGTACTCTACTTTGGCTATAAGAACAATCATGCAAATGAGTTTCTACAACTGCAGGACCAGTTTAATACCCTTTTAATAGAAATAAAGCTTTCAAAATTTAAGATAACTTCAATTAAAACTATAGAAAACAAGTAAATGTTTCCCCACTAAGTGGCCCCCCTTGGATTAGTACTCCTAATTAATTAATACAATTTCATAAGGTAAACATGCTTAATATTAATATTACACCATATTGATAACACAAAAATGATGAAACTATCTCTTACTTAGGAAATACAAGAATTTATTACACTTATCAACAAACCATTTTAAAAGAAGGAATGTGGGAGGCTTTATAGGAAACAGAGACTAAAGCAAAACTAACTTAGCACTTCAATCCCCATATCTAGTGAGAGTGCCTTTATTTAAAGCTAGAAACTAGGGGTAGCTCAAAGAGGGATAGAGT
Source organism: Chamaecyparis obtusa (assembly GCA_027943335.1). NCBI lineage: Eukaryota > Viridiplantae > Streptophyta > Pinopsida > Cupressales > Cupressaceae > Chamaecyparis > Chamaecyparis obtusa. The sequence goes on along the minus strand of BSBK01010625.1, from coordinate 388,350 downwards.
AGACTCTATCCAACCATAATTTAACTAAAATATTCTCTACAATTAGGCATGTGAAACAATTGAGAAGGTAAATGTTTCCTCAACCACTTTCAATAAGTATTCTATAAGGAGATAACTAGATTGTTCTTTATGACCTTGTTACCCACTTCCCTTCTTGCCATGATTTGACTACTTCAAATGACCCATTGAGACTTGATGTTCCTTGATTTATTAAATAGCTACACCTGGAAGATTAGTATCACACATATTATTGTTCATACATTAATATATCAAACACAATAATCATCAAAATATTTCATGAAAATCAAAACATATATCTATTTTTCACTTATAAGGATGACAATTTTATCAAAAAGGACATTACCATAAAATGATCAGTTATCATCAGGTGACAACAAAAGTCTTATAAAAAAATTTAAAAAAAACTCATATTCCAAAGATTATAAAAGTAAAAAAAGGTCATAAGCAACATAAAAGTCTCTAATAAAACAACCATAAATGGGGTTCATCAAGAGACATGGGGTAGAGATAGATGGTGAGAGGGGGAAAGAGAAAGGGAGATAGGGAGAAGGGGGAGAGGGAGAGATGAGGAACAAAGAGAAGGGGAAGGGCAAGAGGGATGAGGTAGAGAGAGAAAGAGGATATTTAGGGCCTAAGAGAGAGAGAGAGAGAAGGGGTAGGGTAAATTTGAGGTAGAGATAGAGAAAGGGGAGGGGAGAGATGAGGTACAAAAAAAGAGGTGGAGGGAGAAAGGGAGAAGGGGCGGGGGAAAGTTGAGGTAGAGAGAGAGAAGGGGGAGAGGGAGAGGGAGATAGATGAGGTATATAAAAAGAGGACAAGTAGGTCCCAAAACAGTTAAAGATGGTGATGGAGGAAGGAAGAGGGGAGGAGGGAGAGAAGGGGGAGAGGGAGGGAGAGAGGGGAAGAGAGTGAAAGAGGGTAATTGGGGGGATAGAGATTTGAGAGAGAGTGAAGTGATGAACTACAACTGATTGAATATCAGATGAATAATTGAAAGATAGTGATTGATGATCACCAAGATACTAAAGTTTATATAAGACATTAAATCAGTTAATATATTGTCATTGATGTCAACTAGTTTTGATTGTACTTATCATTATGGTTAAAAACATCTTAAGAAGGAAAAATAGTAAAGGAATGAGATGGATGAGAAAGATATGGATATGGTATACATTGGGTAACTTATTGATGAGTCTATGGCATTATGTTGATGACTTGATTGTATTACATGATTCTATTATGTATTGAAGATCAGGATTGAAAAAGTTTATGTTGTCGTTAAATGAAGAATTGAGTATACACGGAGCAAGTATACTGTATACTGAGTATAGTGTTAACCAAGCTAGTTATCATCGACACATTCTAGTATTGACCGAGTGAAACAAATAAATGGAGTGTTGTGATAGCCAACTAGCGATGATGAGCTAGACAATTGTTTATGATTCTGAGGTAAATGATAATGTTTGTTATGATGATCAAATGAATGAAAAAATTCAAGGATGATCAGATAAAGGATAATGAAATGTGTTATTAACACAACTTCCAAGGAAGGTTAAAGAAGAAAAATCTATGATGAATATTAATAGGCAAAATCTATCAATGGAAATAAAATGGTTTATGAAGTCTATATAAGGAGACATGAGATTAATTATTGAGTCTTCTACAAGAGAATTTGTGTGAAAATATTGTTTTCATCCAACAATGATCAAATTAGTTGAAGATAGAACCCAGCATATCTATAGACAACACCGAGTATCAGAGAGAGAAATTACCGAGCAGAATAGAGTTGGAGGAAGTGAAGATATAGAATCAATTATTGATTAGAGGTATTTTGAGCTTAGTATAGATCTGAAAATATGAAAATCAAAGTTGTATTTGAATCAGATCATTATTGTATCAATTTAACCATTGTTATAGATAAATCTCTTAACCGAGTGGGACTTAATAGTCTTTATATTTCAATATGACATTCAATGAATATTTATTGTTTTCTTATTGACCCCATAGTGAATGATTGGTTAAGGTAGGACTATTAGTGATAAATCCTCTAACCAGATCACACCTCATGATGTGTTTTGTAACCTTTAATAGGGTTGGCTCCTAACCGAGCTCACTTCAGAAGAGTGAATTAGTTTGGGTTACCGGTCCTAGATATTTTTTCCCCTAATAGGGTTTCCACACTAAAAATCTATGTGCTATATGTGTATGGATGTGTTGAATTATTATCTTACTTACTATAACTGGTTATATAGGTAAAAACAATATTTAATTTACTAGTAATTGGTATATGAAGAGAAAGGTACAATTGATATTTTATTGAGTTGATTATTTGATTTGAAAAACTTGTTATATACATCTGGGAGTATTTTGGACTATAGGATAAATGGACTTAATGGATTCACCCCCCCTCTTAGTTATATAACAATTGGTATCAAACCATAGAGTGCTTGGAAGGAAATTTATAAGGACTTAAGCTAAAGATCACAAGATGTATAAGAGAGAGGTGCCAAATCTGAACAAAGACAACTTCTTGATATGGAAAAGTAAAATGAGTTTGTACCTATCAAGAATTGGAGAGTCTACATTATACTACTTGGATAATAAAATCATCTTTCCTACTGGACCTTTGACTATTGATCAGATGAGAGAAATACATGAACACAATACTACAATGATAGAGCTTGTTACTTCCTTATCAGATGATAAATTTGAAGATATCAAGACATGTACTTCTGCTAAACAAATGTGGGACTAGCTTGCATTAGTTCACAAAGGAGATGTGAATGTGCTAAGGGCTAAAGCTGAGAGTCTTAGAGGAAAGTTTGATGACATGAAAATGAAAGAAGGAGAGAACATATCATAATACAACAACCAAGTCAAGGAGATTGTGAATGCTATCTGAGGAGGAGGAGGTGTTATTGAAAAAGACACTGTTACAAGTAAAATTCTCAGAACATTGTCACCTGTTTATGCTATTAGAGTTTCCGCAATTCATGAGATGATATCAGCTCTGGGTAATACTGGTATTGGTATTGAATTTGTATTTATGTCATCTATGAATATTGGTAAATCAAGCAGTAAACACATGATAAGAAATGAGAGTGATAGTGTTCAAGTGATGAAGATGAACTTGATGAGCTTGAAGCATTAATGGCTAGAAGGATGCAGAAAGGTAAAGGAAGATATAGAGGAAAATTACCTTTGGTATGCTTTAACTATAAAGAGATTGGTCATATAATTGCAGCTAGATGTCCTAACAAGAAAGAAGATGAGAAAAACAATGAAAGATCTAGTGAAAGGAAGTCTGACAGAAGAGATAACCAAAAACATAGAGGCAATCTAAAACAAGAGAGAAGAAGTTACCGAGATTACAAAGAAAAAGGAAAGATGGCATGTTACCTTGTTGAAGATGATGACGATGACACTGACACTGACACTGATGAAGACATTGAGGTTCTATTCGTAGCTTTGAAAGAAGATTCAGAAGAAGAAGAAAGGTATGTTGAAACATCACTTGTTTCTAAAGTTAGCAAGAATGATACTTTGATTATTGATAGTGGTTGTACACATCATATTATTGGTGATGAAGAAAAAATTGAATACCTTGAACATTATAATGGTGGATCTGTTAAAATGGGAAATGATACACCTTGTATAGTAAAGGGGAAATGGTCTATATTTTTTAACAACAAGATCAGATGTGAGAATGCATATTGGGTGAAGGGAATTAATTATAATATGTTGAGTGTAGCACAACTGAATAATATAGGTCACTGAGTTGTATTTGAGAATAGAAAGGTGAAAATCTATGATGAGACTGGAAAGTTGGTCGGTACTGGTGAACAATCTAAAGGTAATCTATTTTATCTTGATAATGTTGAAAATTCTTGTTTAATTACTAGAACTAAAGATTTTTGGTTATGGCACAAAAGGTTATGTCATGTGAATTTTGACAAAATGGTTAAGATCAGTAAGAAAAGGAGAGATAGAAGTTTACCAAACCTATCTAAACTTGACCATGTCATGTGAAAACAATGTCAAATGGGAAAAATGTCAAAATCTAGTTTTAAGAGAAAAAACTATTCATCTAATGTTATCTTGGAGTTGGTTCATACCAACTTGTGTGGTCTTATGAAAACTCAAAGTTACAATGGAGATAGATATTTTATCTTGTTTTTTTATGACTACTCTATAATGATGACTATCATGTTCTTGAAAGAAAAATGTAAAGCTTTTAATATGTTTAAATGGTTTAAGGCTAAAGTGGAAAAAGAAAGTGGTAAAGAACTAAAATGCTTGAGATCAGATAGAGGTGGTGAGTTTATTTCTGATGAGCTCACTACTTTTTGCAATGAGCATGGAATTAAGAGACATGTTTCTGCATTGAGGAAACCCTAGCAGAATGGGATTGTTGAAAGGAGGAATAGATCTATTTTTTATTGTGCTAGAACACTAATGATTGAAAAGGATGTTGCACAGATATACTAGAGAGAAGTTGTTAGTACTGCTATATACACATTGAATTGAGTTCAACTAAAGAAAGATTCAAACAAGACACCCTATGAATTATGGTATGGTTACACACCTAATGTAAGTTATTTTAGAATATTTGGAAGTAGATGTTACATTCAGAAAGATGATAAAAATGGGAAATTTGGTTCAAAAGGTGATGAAGCAATATTCTTACGATATTCTTGTATCATCAAAAAATGGAAGCACTTCCATTTAGGATTGGTTTAGCCCTTCGAGTAGGTAGTTTGGGGTCATGTCAAATGCCTTGGGTAGGTCCTTGGATTGAAACTGGCTTTTCTCCTCATTCTGCCCCTTTTTCCACCTTCTGCACTTTTCTAGCATTCTGGACTGAGATCCTTGACCTCAGGGTCAAGGTCGACCTCAACTCTAACCTAGGTCAAGGATGACCTCGACCCTGATCTAGTTCAAATTCAACCTCAACCTTGACCCAGGGTCCAAATTTCAAGATTCTATGATTTCTAGATGTCAGGTTTCAGAAGGAATTATTTTCCTGCTTCCGAGTCGGTTGTTTTGGTCTCCAAAATGGTAAAATCCTAAATTATATTTAATCTAGGTCCATTTCTAGGGGTATGAGTCCAGTGGAAATTTATTTCTCATATGTCAGTCTCTCTAGGAGTTTGTGCCCTAGATCACTATAAAAGGAATCCTTCCTCTCTCATTTCATCCATCAACATATCTCTTTTTCATATCTCCATCAAGTATCAATGTGATCTATCATCTCTCTTTTTCAATCAAGCACTTCATCATCAAGAAAGAATTTTCAATGAAGCATTCAAACCATCATCTACATTCAAGCATTCAATTTCTCCATTGAAGATCAAGCATTCAAGCTTTCAAGCCTTTGGAGGGATTTGGTTCAAGCATTCAAGATTCATCATTTAAACCCTAGATCTATCCATCAAGGTGGTGTGATCTTCCTTCAAGATCCTTTGTTCATCTTCAAGATCTATTCAAGGTGGATTCCAAGCATACAAGGGAGGTTTTGATTTACATTTGTTAATGTTGTGTCCAAGCTTTCATATTAACATACTTGATTACATTTCAAATACAATTGCATATCTATTGAGTATCATAGCTTCATTGTTAGATCTACTTCTACTACTTGCTAGCATTCTCTATTTCAATTCTATTTTAATGGTTGATTCCAAACTAGGGTTTGACCAAGGAAAACCCCTCATCCAAAAAAGAAAACCCCTTTTCTTGTAGGTACAGGTGCGGGACAATGAATTGCAGTTCAGATCTGAGTACCCTTTTCGGAGAACTTCTAAGATTCGCAAACAAAATTTTCATCAGAATAGTGCATGTCAAGGTTGACTTTTTGGGGTAAGATTTGCCATGGGGTAAGATCTTACCCCTATTTTGGGTCAAGGTCAACCTTCTTCAGAAAGACAAAATGTTTCTGGGTTTTCTTTGTTTTTGCATTTCCAGGCCAGATCCGGTTGCATAATTTCCTGAAACTGTACACAGACACTAGAAAATAGTGATTTCTAAATCTGCTCCTTTTCCAGATAAGTATTCATGTTTGATTAAAGTCTTGCATGTCCACAACATTTTACATTATATCATTTACACACATATTTTCATATCTCATCTCATCATTTCATTTTCATCCCACATTCATCATATCATACATCATTTTTATTATTTACATTTCTACTAAGAGAAAAGCTTACAAATATTTGAATAAGGCTACTAACAAGATGATTGAAAGTGAAAATGTGAGAGTTGATGAATTTTTTGAGAAGAATGATGAAGAAAGAAAAAAGGAACCACAAGATTATGATAATTTTACTTATATCAAGCAACTTGACACTCTACCCGAGCAAAATCCTGGCATTACTGAGCAACAGGGTAATGCTATCGAGCATTAGCCTATACAGACCAAGAATCAACAAACTGTTACCAATGAAGATAATGATCCTACACTAAGTGGAGAACACAATGAAGAATAAAGAATTGCACATGTACTTGCAAAATTTGTGAGGAGACATCATCCATAGAATTAGATTATTGGAGACAAGAAAGCTAGCATGATAACATGAAGTAAGTTGAGAAACAACACATGCTTTGTTTGTAAATTTGAACCTAAAACTATTAGAGATGCACTTTAAAATGATGAATGGATTAAATCCATTATTGAAGAAATTGAGTAGATGTAGAAAAAAAATGTTAGAAATAGGAAATACTAAGAGGGGGGGGTGAATCAGTATTTCACAAACTTTTTCTTTTGCCCACTTATGGATATAACAGATTACTTTAGTGCATACAAAGATTATCAAGCTGATTAATAAACATAGCAGTAAATAGAAAGAACTCATAACACATGATATGTTCTCAAGGAAACCTTGGCCAATGGAAAACCCTGGTGGGGATGGTACCCACAAAGATCACTAATCAAAAGTATCCTGTTAGGGATATTGGACCTTGTTAGGAGTCAATTTACAATATATAGTAGATCTGTCTTGGTTAAAGGACTTTAGGCCTTGTTAGAAGCCTTAACCCTGTTAGGAGTTAGATTACAAAACCTGATCACCAGCTGAGCTCACTACCCAAATAGGTAATACAAAATGTTTCTGACTATAATATGGTACTGCTTACAACTTAGCATCAATAGCCTTTGCTGCTATCACAATATACAACTATCGCAAGTTATCTTTTCTTTCTTTTTACATTTCGCATATCTTTTTCATTACATTTTAAGTATGCCTAATATATGAGTTATTAGAGCTAATAAATTTACATGGTCAGCTTCAAAAATCTTTATCCAAGAGTAAACATCTAGGATGTCATCCCTTCATAATGTTAAGTCATTATTTTGACAAGCAAAAATAATCCCTTAACTCTTTCGCTAATACTGTCTCCAAAATTGTTCTGTCTGCAAAAACTATCTTTGGTAAAGTTCGAATAACTTTGTCTGTACTACTCTAAAATTTATGCGCACTGAGATGGGGTATCCTCATACTCTATAGAAGCTTTAGTTAACTACACAAACAAAAATATTGCTCCAGTGGATGTCACCAACAAAATCTTCATCGGGTGCTCTGTCAAGATCACTGTATCCATACTTAGACAATTTCTTCCTTCAACTTGCCATACTTGCATTCCAGATTTTGTGCTCTTAATAGAGATCATATGTTGCCATAATGACAACATCTATGCATCCACATTAGCCAAATTTCCAACAAAAAAAACATGGACATTGGTACTGAGACCGAAGGATAAGAATATAATTGGAACCGAATGGATATTTAGAAATAATTTGAATGAAAATGGAGAAGTCACAAGGAATAAAGAGAGACTAGTATGCAAAGGGTATGAACAAGAAGAAGGAATTTACTATGGTGAGACTTTTGCACCAGTTGCTAGACTTGAATGAGTTAGAATATTGCTTGCTTATGCTACTTATAAAGGATTTAAAGTTTATCATATGGATGTTAAATCTGCATTTATGAATGGGATACTTGAAGAAGAGGTATACATTTGATGCAGTGGCATCCTGACTTATTTCTCAGTGCTTGAAGATTCTGGCAGTCTTGGTAACTATCTAGTGGAGTTCGGTTACTTGGCTGGTAATCTCAGTAGAAGACTAGCATTTCTCAGTCTTTGATGGTGATTCTTGGTTGAAGTTTGTTAGGCTTCACCGATGGAGCTCAGTGCTCTTGGTGGTAATTCTTGGTTGATGATGGTCGCTTGATAACTTGGTGTTTTTTGCTCAGGGCTCGGTTACCAATGAGGTCTTGATGTTTATGCTTGTTGCTTAGTTGTTGAAGTGGTTCAGTCACTGGAGGACTTAGTCACTAAAGGGAGCTTGGTCATTGAAGGAGACTCGACATTATTGGTGCTCAGTAATGCTTGGAGAGCTCGGTTGGTATGGATACTCAGTTTATTTCCTGATGCTTGATAGTTTGGCTTACTGATGGTTCTTGAGATTCAGATTGGCCGACTAATGCATTTAATCTAGGTTGCATTCCTCAAGTTATGGATTGACTGTTGGACATGTGGGGACCTAGATCTGGCATGTTGCATTATCCTATGTAGATCTAGAGGTCAGCTTGGTGAATTAAATATTTATGAAGTTATTTGTAAGCTGACTAATGTTTGGCATTTAATATTTGTATATTTGGAAGTCGACTAGCTTTTGGGATTTAATTATTTGTAAAGCCAACTTGTGGCTAGGGTTTAGTATTTAAGTAGATGTTTGGGTAGTTGTTTAGGGGGAGTGGGAGTAGTAGATGTGTGGATTTGTGAAATTAGAGTTAGTAGCTTGTGAGCTTAGGTAGAAAAAAGATTGCTTGGAAGTTTGAGTATAGGTTTAGATCTTTCTTGGAGTGCCTACCAGTGTCCTATTGTGTTGTAAACCTAGGCTAGATGAGGAGAAGTGTGTTGGATCCTGCGTGATCTTGTAGAAATTTTTCTTGCATTGTAATTGGTCGTAACTAGGAAGGCCTTATAGCCTAGCACATTGCATGTAATAAGTTAATTGATGAATAAAGACATATGTTTTCTTTCAGATCTAGTTTCTTGTTGTGTATTTCCATTGTGTTGGTGTTTGGCTGCAAGGTTGCATAGTCCTTAATTGGATCCTCCATCCTTGACTGCATCAAGTGGTATTAGAGTGAGAGTTTGATCTTGTTGAAGTAGAAGGTTGACCTAGCAAGGCTGATCTTGCAAAGTTGATCTTGTTGGTGAAGAGATTGTACACAATCTAAAATCATGCCCTAGTTCTTCATGCGAGGTGGTAGGTTGTGATCTACCTTGCATACAACTTGGAGGTTGTCACAAAGTGGTCAATGTTAGGGTTTGTTACAGAAGGTTTTTGAAGATCTTTGGAGATGTCTCCGAGAGGATTACACCTTGGTGATGTGATTTCTAAGAGGTTTGCTTGATTGGAAGTAGATTTGCTGAACATCATGGGGGACCAAGTTAAGACCCTTGTGAGAGAAAGTGTTGTTGAGCTTTGTAGAGTTTACCGAAGTTGGAGCATGCCGATCCAGAGGAAAGTTGTTTGGTCAGTTCATAGATTGGTTCATGAGAGAAGATATCTTAACAAGGTTTCCTATGACAATTCAGAGGTTGAAGAGGTATGTGAAATTGGTTTTGATGGTTGGTTGGTGGATTCTGACATCAAACCTGTAGAGAAACTTGTACTTCTTGTTGAGTTACCTATGATTATCGATGATGTTGTTGATCTTGTTGAGACTGGTGAGGATATTGGTTTTCATGTTCAGTCGATTGTGCCTGACATGGAAATTGCAGAGCATCTAGTTGTGCTTGATCAAATTGTTTTTGGTGTAGATTTGCCTATTGTTGAACACCTCGGTGATGTTGGTGTTACCAAGTTATTTGTGTTCAGTGTTGTGGTGCGATGTTGTTTTCTGGTTGCAGACTTGAGTCGCTAGTTGACAGTGATAAGTCTGGTGATGAGATTCTGAGATGGGATTCTTCCTTGATCCCTGGTGATAGATTGATGGCTCAGTTTGTTTAGGATGTTGAACATATTGATTGGATGAGTTGCAAATTGGTTCTCTTTCCTGTGATGGAGTGGAAACCTTTGGTAAAAATGAAGTGGAGTTGGTGGTTTTCAGATGTTCTCTTTGGTGAGAAAGTGTGGGACACACTTTTCTTTGTACCCCGGGAGTCTGATGTAATGACATCCTAGCTTATTGCTTGGTGCCTGAAGATTCTGGTAGTCTCAGTAACTATCTAGTGGAGTTTGGTTACTTTGCTAGTAATCTCAGTAGAAGACTGGCATTTCTTAGCCTTTGATGGTGATTCTTAGTCAAAGTTTGTTAGGCTTCACCGATGGAGCTTAGTGGTCTTGGTGGTGATTCTCAATTGGAAGTTCTAGTGGATCTCAATTGATGATGGTCACTTGGTGACTTGGTGTTTTGTTGCTCGGGGCTCAGTTACCGATGAGGTCTTGGTGTTTATGTCTATTTCTCAGTTGTTGATGTGGCTCAGTCACTGGAGGTCTCGGTCACTAAAGGGAGCTCAATCATTGAAGGAGACTCGACATTGTTGGTGCTTGGTAATTCTTGTAGAGCTCAGTTGGTGTGGATGCTCGGTGTATTTCCTAATGCTTGGTAGTTTGGCTTACTAACGGTTGTTCTTTGAGATTTAGCTTGGCCGACTGATGCATTTAATCTGGGTCACATTCCTCAAGTTATGGATTGATCATTGGATGTGTGGGGACCTAGATCTAGCGTGTTACATTATCCTATGTAGATTTGGAGGCTGATTCGGTGAATTAAATATTTGTGAAGTTATTTGTAAGCTGACTAATGTTTGGCATTTAATATTTGTGAAGTTATTTGTAAGCTGACTAATGTTTGGCATTTAATATTTGTATATTTGGAAGCCGACTATCTTTTAGAATTTAATTATTTGTAAAGCCAACTTGTAGCTGGGGTTTAGTATTTAAGTAGATGTTTAGGTAGTTGTTTAGGGGGAGTGGGAGTAGCAGATGTGTGGATCTATGAAAGAAAATTTAGTAGCTTGCGAGCTTAGGTAGCAGAAAGATTGCTTGGAAGTTTGAGTACAGGTTTAGATCTTTCTTGGAGTACCTACTAGTGTCCTGTTGTGTTGCAAACCTAGGCTAGCTAAGGAGAAGTGTTTTGGATCTTGCATGATCTTGTAGAACTATTTCTTGCATTGTAATTGGCTATAACTAGGAAGGCCTTACAGCCCAGCACATTGCATGTAATAAGTTAATTGATGAATAAAGACATCTGTTTTCTTTCAGATCTGGTTTCTTGTTGTGTATTTCTGTTATGTTGGTGTTTGGCAGCAAGGTTAGATAGTCCTTTATTAGATCCTCCATCCTTGAATACAACAACATTGAACAACCTAAAGGTTTTGTTGATCCTAATCAGAGAAACATGGTATGTAAATTACACAAAGCACTATTGTAAGATGAAGGATATGGTTCTTCATCAATGTGTAAATATGTAATGGAAACTGTTATGGACATACAAACTTAATAAAATGGGAATACTTATCTTGAAAAGAGGAAAATGTGGAAATCACTATTTTTTGATGTCTGTGCTCAGTTTTGGGGAATTTTGCAACCTAATTTGGCCTAGAAATGCAGAAGCAGAGAAAACCCAAAAAACTTCTATCTTTCAGAGCAAGGGCATCCTTGACCTCAGGATTGGGGTAAGGTCTTACCTTGGGGTACAATCTTTCCTCCCATTGAAAGTCATCATTGACTTGAAACAACTCCAACATAAATTCTATTCACGAATCCCGAAAGTTCACCAAAAAGGGTATCCAAATCTGCTCTAATATTCATCGTCCCGCACTTGCTCTTGCAAGAAAAAAATGGTTTTTCTATTGGGATGAGGGGTTTGCCTTGGTCAAACCCCAGTTTGGAATTAACCTTAATAATGAAATTGAAATAGAGAATGATAGCAAGTAGTATAATTAGATCTAAAAATGAAGCTATGATATTCAATAGATATGCTATTGTATTTGAAATGTAAACAAGTATGTTGATATGAAAGCTTGGACTCAACACTAAAAACCATAAATGTAAATCAAAACCTCCATGATTGTATGCTTGGAATCCACCTTGTGGGAAGAATGAAAGGATCTTGAAGATGAACAAAGGATCTTGAAGGAAGATCACACCACCATGATGGATAAATCTAGGGTTTGAATCATGAATCTTGAATGCTTGGACCAAATCCCTTCAAAGTCTTGAATGCTTGAATCCTTGATCTTCAATAGAGAACTCGAATGCTTGAATGGACGATAATGGCTTGATTTCTTCCTTGATTGAAATTTTTTGCTTGATCATGAATGTCTCCTTGAGAGTGCTTGAGCATGAAAGTGGATTTGAGAGTGATCTCATGAAGTTGCTTGGTGAAAATGAGAGAGGAAGGCTTCCTTTTATACTAGTCTAGAGCACAAAAATTCTAGAGAGGCTGACATAGGAGAATTAAATTCCAATTAAGCCTTAATCCCTAGAAATGGACCTAGATTAAATACAATTTAATAGTTTACCATTTCGAAATCTAAAATAGCCAACCCGGAAGAGGGAAAATAAATCTTTCTGAAACCCGACATCTAGAAATCATGGAATCTTGAAAATTGGACCTTGGGTCAAGGTCGAGGTCAAATATGACCTAGGTTAGAGTCAAGGTCAACTTTGACCTAGGTCAAAGTCAAGGTTGACCTTGACCTAGAAGGTCAACCTTGACCCTGAAGTCAAAGATCTCAGGATCTCAATCCAGAATGCCAAAAAAGTGTAGAAAAAGGGTGGAAAAAAGGGCAGAGTGAGGAGAAAAGATATATTCAAGCTAGGGACCTACCTAAGGTATTTGACATGACCCCACACTACCTACTCAAAGGGCTAAACTATTCTTAAATGGAAGTGCTTTCTTTTTTTGACTATACATTTAGCCCCCACTTTAGCAAGAATATGGATTCGGTACAAACTCTTGGTAAAGGAGAAGAAATAAGAGATCCAAGTGGATTTGTTACAAGATAAAATAACTCTTAGCTAAGGACACAAGCCCCCAAGCTAAGGATTATAACTCAACATACATGCACGAGGGTGCGAAAACAAAGAGAAAACTAAAAGACAGAAAAGAGGGGGGTTATTACTAAAACAAACCCAAATCAACTAGTAGAGGAAACCTTGCTAAGAAATTCTTCCTATACTAATATCATATTTGGAAAGCTATCATAAAAGCATAAATGATTACATAATAAAGACAAGAGAAACACTATAAATAACATAGCTTCATGATCCAGTCCTACTAGCATGAGAGTGAAAAGAGAGGAAAGAGAAAGTGATTACCTCGCCTAGTAAGATGCCCACCTTACCATGAATCACCAAGGAGGGAGAGCCAAACAGGTGGTCAAACCTGATAGTTCACCCATAAACTACACCTTGAAATTGTAATGCATCTTCTAACAGCTTCTGGAATACCCAATGATCCACCTTCTTGTATCACCATGGAATATAAAATGCGTGTCTCCTTAGGATTTAGCAACTTATGTGCATTACCTTCGGAAGATTTAGCATATTTTAAAATTGAAAAATGTGTGTCTCTTTAGGATTTAGCAGCTTATGTGTGTTACCTTCAGAGGATTTAGCATATTGAAAAATTAAAAAATGTGTGTATCTTCAATATTTAGCAACTTATGTGCATTACCTTCAGAGGATTTAGCATATTGAAAAATTGAAAAATACATGTCTCTTCAGGATTTAGCAACTTATGTGTGTTACCTTCAGAGCATTTAGTATATAAATTAAAAAATATAGTACAAGGGAGACCCTATATATGCCCCCCTCCTTATTATGGTTGTCTACTAGACATGATAAGGAAGAGAAAGAGGATACCTACTTCACAATGTAAGCAGATATCCTATTAATGAACAATGTATACTACATTCATAGCGAAGGGTATTGACCCTTACATCCAAGAGCATAGATAATCATGAACAAGGATATGTTAGTCATGGAAAAAGGATCCTCAAAGAAAGGGATCTTATCAAAAATATCCCCACCATAGAGGAGTTCATTTAGATAAAATATCATCTTTCAAAGATTAACTAGGCAGGAACAAAGATTCAATCATCAAGCCCCCTGCAATCAAGAGGAAGAGGAATCTTTGAAATGAGGGAAACAAATCTAATCACTAGAGCAAGGGCAAGATTTTATAATGAACATAAGTTTTCAAAATAAAGAAGAGGTGATGACCTAGGACAATAACCTCTCATATAAAAGGATATCCATGGTCAAAACATTAGTTAGTATAATGAAATAATATTGTCAGATAAACAAATGCCACTAAGCTAAGGAAAGTGGATCCCTAGACAAAGAGAAAGAAGGAATAACCTTGCCCCCCAAGGATGAAAGCAAGGGATACCTTTTCAAAAAACATATCTTGAATATAGAATAAAATCTATGGATGATTATAAACATAATGCAAAAACCATAGAGAAAGAGGGAAGAAAGAATACCAATTAAGCCCAAGAAAAAATATATACCAAGAGCCTAATGGATCCTATACGATTGGATTAAATGCCTCTTTCCCCCTAGTCTTGAGACAAGAGGATAAAAGATCTATATTATGGAAGAGTCAAGGGGATTCTCCCTATCAAAGTTATGAAGGAATTTTAAAATTGCATGGGAGTGAGATATAATTCCTAAAGAAGCTCTTTCCCTAACATATATCTTGAAATGCACACAATCAACAAGTAAATGTGTATAACTATAATGAAAAGGACATTTGTACTTGGATAGAGCATCTTTTGGCATAGGTTTAAATATTTATTTCTTGGAATTCATCAACTAAACATACACCTTCTTAGCTACATCTTGGAGAGTATCAGGGTAATCTAATTTACGTGTAGGGAGAAGAATAGGAAGGGGAGGACGATGATCAAAATCAACTACCTTGAATTGAGATTGAAAAAAACCAACACCACACATATCTTGTTTAGGGGGTATATGAATAAGATATTTAATACCATGCTCATTAACACCAAGCCCTAAACCTTTATAACCTTGTTTAGTCATCATATTGAATCTTGTAGTGTACATATCATGCAAGGCTTCTACAGGAGGTGATTTTTTATCATGTTCATGAGTAAATGTTGTATTATATGGAATAATAGGTTTAGAAAAATTTTCTTTACCCTTTCCTTTAATATCATCATGAATCAAAGGAGAAGGTAAATCAAAGAACTCTTGCACATTTGCATCATGAACTATAGCTTGAATCCAGAACTAGGATTAGAAGATGGAGAATTAGACATATTAGGCATCAAATTAGGAATAGGAAGGTTAGGAATTAATTTAGGGATGATAGGATTAGGATTAGGAAGATTAGGAGATGGTGTATCATCTACCAAATTCTTCACATAGTCCAAAAGAGTAATAAGTTTGCCACACAAATCTTTAATGAAAGTTTTGAAAGTAGGAAGACTAGTATCGGTCAATTTCACAAAAGCAAAGGCAAGTGAAAGATGAAGGGTCACAAACATAATGAATTGAATGATACTCTCATAAACATCATAAGTTTGATAAAGATATTCTGAGAGGAGAACAATAAAGAAAATAAGAACACACCAAAGAATCCTAAAAATCTTCATAATAGATGAAATGCAAGAAATATATTTTTTATTTTGTTGAATATATGGATTTTTTTTGTATTTTTTTAATTTAAAAGAAAGAGAATAAAATAAATCTAATCTTAAGGAAAGAAATCAAAGAATCTAACACCAAAAAGGAAGAGTTGTCTATCGCAGGTTCACCAAAATATAAGATGAAGGTGAACACACATGGTAATACAAAGGGAAATCTAACACAATAGGGCATCTAATTCCACAAAAGATAGGGGGTAAGCTTGTCAGATTCACCAAAATGTAAAGTGAAGGTGAACACACAAGATAATACAAATGGAAATCTAACACAATAGGGCATCTAATTCCACAAAAGATAGGGGGTAAGTTTGTCAGGTTCACCAAAATGTAAGATGAAGGATATGGTTCTTCATCAATGTGTAAATATGTAATGGAAAATGTTATGGACATATAGACTTAATAAAATAGGAATACTTATCTTGAAAAGAGGCATATGCGTAAATAACTATTTTTTGATGTTTGTGCTTAGTTTCAAAGAATTATGCAATCTGATGTGGCCTAGAAATGCAGAGACAAAGAAAACCCAAAAAAATTCTATCTTTCAGAGCAAGGTCATCCTTGACCTCAGGACCGGGGTAAGGTCTTACCCCAAGGTACAATCTTGCCCCCCACTGAAAGTCATCCTTGACCTAAAATAGCTCTGATAGAAATTTTGTTCATGGATCTTGGAAGTTTGCCAAAAAGGGTATCCATATCTGCTCTAATATTCATCATCCCACACCCGCTCCTACAAGAAAAAATGGTTTTGTTGTTGGGATGAGGGGTTTTCCTTGGTCAAACCCTAGTTTCGAATTAACCTTAATAATGAAATTAAAATAGAGAATGCTAGAAAGTAGATATGCAATTGTATTTGAAATGTAAATAAGTATTTTGATATGAAAGCCTAGATTCAACACTAAAAACCATAAATGTAAATCAACACCTCCATGATTGTATTCTTGGAATCCACCTTGTGGGAAGAATGAATGGATCTTGAAGGAAGATCACACCACCATGATGGATAGATCTAGGGTTTGAATGATGAATCTTGAATGCTTGGACCAAATCCCTTCAAAGGATTGAATGCTTGAATCCTTGATCTTCAATAGAGAACTTGAATTCTTGAATGGATGATAATGGCTTGAATTCTTCCTTGATTGAAAATGCTTGCTTGATTGTGAATGTCTCCTTGAGAGTGTTTGAGCATAAAAGTGGATTTGAGAGTGATCTCATGAAGTTGCTTGGTGAAAATGAGAGAGGAAGGCTTCCTTTTATACTATTCTAGAGAATAAACTTCTAGAGAGGCCAACATAGGAGAATTAAATTCCAATTAAGCCTTAACCCCTAGAAATGGACCTAGATTAAATACAATTTAAGAGTTTACCATTCTGAAATCTAAAACAACCGACCCGGAAGTGGGTGTATCATCTTAAAATGGAAGCACTTCTATGATAAGAAATTTTAGCCCTCCAAGTAAGTGGTCTGGGGTCATGTTAAGCACCTTGATCAGGTCTTTGCATGTATTTGGCTTTCTCCCCACTTTCGACTTCTTTTTTGTTTTGTTATAGGTGAAATTAGGGTTAGGATCTCGAGGATTCTCCTTAATTTACCTCTTCCATGGTTTTATTTTCTAGGTAGGACTTAGAAATAGGTCCTCCTAGACTTCATCATAGTCATCATAGGATTTTATGCCTATCCTTGGCATTTTGTCCCTTTTTGGTATCATTTCTAGGTCTCCAGGCATACCCAAGACATCCTATCCTGATTCTGGCTGGATCTGGGCCCACAGGTTTAGAATCGAGGTTGATCCTGACTAGGTCAGGATTGAGCTTGATCTTGACTAGGTTAGAATTGAGCTCGATCTTGACTAGGTCATTTACAAGCTTGATTTTGCCCCCCTCTTTCAAATTTCCAAATTCCTTGATTTCCAGGTATCGGGTTTCAGGGATATTTGTTTTCCCACCTCCAGATTTGCCATTTTGGGTTTCAGAATGGTAAATCCTCAAATATCATTTAATCTAGGTATATTTTCTAAAGGTTAGGACCTAATTGGGATTTAATTCTCCAAGGTGGCCCCTCTAGAGGATTGTGCCCTAGTTCACTATAAAAGGAGGCCTTCTTCTCTCATTTTGACAATCCATTATCACCAAGAAATCTCTCAAGCTCTCAAGTGCAAGCAAGAATTCAAGAATTCAAGCAATCCTTCAAGTATTCAAGTGTTCAAGCATTCATCCATCAAGGAGATCCATTGTTAGCCATTGAAGGATTCAATCTCTTTGGAGCCCCCTTGAATATCCATCCTTCTACATTCATTCAAGCCTTCTCATATGAAAAGATCAAGTCAAGATTGGTGTTGAAGATCAAATGCCATTGATTGGAGACATCCTACATTCATTCTAAATCCATTGAAGCACTCCTATTTGTGGATTTTAGGATTTGAATCCTCTACAAGGACTTCAACATAAAAAAGGTGAATTGTTCCAATTGCTTTGTTTATGCACACTACATTTCAATTCAATTTCAAGGTTAATTCCTAAATTGGGGTTTGACCAAGGCAAACACCCCATACAACAAAAACCTCCATTTTCTTGTAGGTACAAGTGCGAGATTTTGGATCTGAGAGCAGATTTGGATACCCTTTTCGGTGAACTTCTGAGATCTGTGAATAAATTTAGAATCAACCTTCAAATAAATAATCTAGCCTTTGACCTTTTATGAGGGTCAAAGTTGACCTGATCTCATCTTGGAAAAAGATTTTTGAGTTTTCTTTGTCTCGGCATTTCCAATCTGAAATAGTTTGTAGATTTGCCTGAAAGTACACACAGACATAAAAAATTTGCATTTTTCATATTTTCCCTAATTTGAGGTTAGTACTTGCATTTGAATTATTTAAAATTCTAAACACTTCAATTCTATCATAGGGAAATATAGGGTTTTTCTCTCTCTTACATATTCTACATAGATTGATTCGATTGTGCATTAACCTTTTGGTTGATCAAATTAGATCTCTCCTTTGGGAATTTGGATTTAGGAGTGGATCTAATATTTCTCCCATACATTACACACACATACACATTTGAATAGGTGTGAAGCCATTTTACCCCTATTCATTTTGATGAACCCGACTAGCTTACTCTCTTTCTTTTTTGGTGTTAGATATCCCTTTCTCTTATACTTAATTTTATCTTGTTAGTATTAGATTTATCTCTTGTGTTAGATCTTGCATCCTAATTAGATTTCAAAAATACAAAAATATTCATGCTTTATGTGATTTTAGTTTAGTTCATTTACATTACATTGGTTTATGAGGTTTACTACTACTAGTCCTACTTATAACATTCCGGTTAGAAGAAGTCGTACACTCATGGGTGCCTTTGATCCTAAATCTTCCTCTCCTTTCCTTAGGATTTCAGATGATAATTTGATTCTTCATGATTCCAATCCTACTATGGAGAAAAAATCTTCTCACTCATCTCATGATGAGGATGACACTTTAAGAGTTCCTCCTGAACAAGTCCAAAAACTTTCCACTGAACTTGATAAAATGGGTAATTGGCTTATTCAAGAGAACCATAATCGAGATTCCATTCAAGCTATAGAGGCTCTTAATAAATTTATTCATGATAGTGATCAAGGTGTTAACCTCTTGCATGGTATTACTCACCTTGTGCATTCAAATGTTAAACCTTTAGCTCAAGAAGCTCAAGATTTAGGGTTGATTCCTCCTATCACTAGTGTTGAACCTCCTAATCCTTTACCTAGTATTCCTACCTACACTCCTTCTTTGGTGATGTGATGGTTCCCTCTATTCCTATGAGTGTTCCTCCTATGTCCCTTCCTACATCACAACCTTCATATCATAATGTTCCTTTTAATTATTCCAATCCGCTTCCAACTATAGTTGCTAGTGTTCCTCCAGTTGTGTCTTCTATTCTTGTAGCTTCTTACACTTTACCTAGTGTGTCTAATGTTGCTACTCTTTTTTCTTCTAATGATTCAACAATCATCAGTTTGGCTCAAATTGTGTCATCCTTACAACAACAACTTTCTTCCTTAACTCAAAACAAGTTTAGTATTCCTACATGTGACATGGGAAGTCCCTTCTCCCGAGACATTATTTGTACTCCTATTCCTCAGCAAGGTGAGATGCCTCATCTTGAGAATTATAATGGAAAAGGAGATCTTGTTCATCATGTTAAAACATTCCAAATCCTTTGTAGTGATTATGTTAATGACCATATGATTTTAGCCAAACTATTTTCTAGAACCTTCCATGACAAGGCCTTACAATGGTATTGTTCCTTGCCTCCTTATTCCATTGATTCCTTTCCAAAACTTGGTAATGCCTTTATTCAACAATTTCAAAACAAAATTGGCCCACAAGTGTCTTTGACTGACTTGATGCATTGTAAACAAAGTGCTAAAGAAAAATTAACTAAATTTATTGGTAGATTTAAGCATTTGCATGCTCAGATTTCCTATCATGTTCCTGATATTGATATTCAATGTATGTTTATTTCAAATTTGCAAAAGGATATTAGAGATAAGATTCTTCTTACTAAATTTACCTCTTTTCAACAACTTTGTCCAGTGCTTCATCATTATCAATTACAAGTGAGTCAATTTGAGAGAAACACTCCAATGGCTCCTATTCTAGTTGATAAGAGTGATGCTACTCCTAATCCAAAAAAATTTCAAAAATTCAACAACTATGTCAAGACAAACAAACAAATGAATGTAGTTGTTGATCAAGTTGTTGCATCTCACAATGCCACTTCTGCATCCACTACTTTTCATTTAAATCATACATTTACTCCTCTTTCTGAATCTTTACATGCTATTATGAATAGGTTGTTAACTAATAATATGATTACTTTACCTCCTATTCATCCTCTTTTACTTGTTATGATTGCCTCTAAATCTTTTGATCAAAATGCTTTTTGTCAATATCATCGTCAGAACGGTCATGATACTGAGAAATGTTATTCTTTAAAACATAAGGTTCAAGACTTAATTGATTCTAAGGATTTATCTATTGATAATATTGATGGTAGTGGGAACAAATCTATCTCTCCTCCTAATCAAAACCTTCAAATCTATATGAACCCTTTACCTACACATGATACTAATACAATTGCTCAGCCATTTGCTATGGAAATTGTATATGATTCAAAGATGAATGATCTCAATAATGTTGTTAATCAAGTGGAGCATGTTGGTCAATCTATATCTCCACCTCAACCTCAACCTCCACCTCAACTTCAATCTCAACCTCAACCAAAACCTAAACCTAAATTGAAAACTCAACCTAAACCTTGACAACAACCTAAGAATAAAAGACCTCAGGAACTTTTGATTACCTTTGATGACTTTGAGACTATTAAGGCTCTTGATGGTCCCCTTTACATTGGTGGTAGGATTTCTCAAAAACCTACTCATGGTTGTCTTGTTGATCCTACATCCTTAGTCAATGTTATTATTGAAGAAAATCTTTTTATGAAAAAATTACAACGTGACTTTTATGATACATCGGATGTGTGGATTCAAACTTGTAATGGTTTTCTTTATCCATCATTTGGTTCTATTACTTTACCGGTTGAACTTTATGGAAAAATTGTGAACACTACCTTTGTTGTGGTTCCTACTTCTGATCAATTTCAAGTTAAGCTAGGTTTTCCTTCATTGACTACCATGCATGTTGTTGCTTCACCTATCCATAAGTGTCTTAAGTTCATTCATGATGAAGAAGTAAAGATGATTAATTATAGTTTATATCAACCTTCTAGGCCTAGAGATTGTGCTACTCTTGATTTCTTTTGGCCTTCATTACCTAATTCATGTCCTCGTTGACCTGATAATCTTTTCCATTCATATCAAGCTTATAAACATCATAAGATTCTTGAATTAAGCATACCTCCTATGGATCTTAATCATGGTCTTTTGCCTACACCTTCTATACCTCCTTTAACTATGACTTCTAGTTCTGTTAATTAAGTTCCTTCTACCGAACCTATCAAAGATCTTGTGATTGTTTCTCCTATTGTTAATAATCATATTGATCTTCCTAAAGAACTTGTGAAGGATCCTGTGATTGTTCCTCCTAGTTTTCAACCTATTTCAAATAAATAAAAATGTAATTGATCTGCTAATGAACATAATAAAAAGCATCATGCTCATGCTAAAGCTCATAATTCTATTCTTCAAGGATCTCTACCTTCCTTAGATAAACCTATGCATGATGTGTTAGAAGAGGTTGTTACTAATAATGATGTTCACATGCATGATTATGATGATTCTATTCGTATCTTAGATCCTATTTTGATTAATTTGGATGAAGAAGATACACTTGATGATACTAATGATGTTAATGATGAATATGAGACTATTGACATTCACATTGATTTACCTAATATGCTTTCATCACAATTAACTCTTGCACCTAGTGTCAAACATTGTGATTCTCAAGAGGATCCTTGTTTGGAACTGGCTATCATTCATACTGTGTTGGATATAGTCCCTCTTGTGAGTTACCCACCTTCCCTAAATGATATACAATGAGATGGGGAGAGTAGGTGACATGCTTGATAGACTTGTCCTTCGTGGTAGCTTTGTTGTGTGTTTTCCTATTGTACTGTGTTTTTCCTGTAATGTGTTTGCTAAATGTTGTTAGATTCTTTTATACAATCCTTGTTACTCATTTGGTGCAAGGTGATAAAGGAATTGAAACTATTGTTCAAATTCCTCTTTATGTATCTCTATTCTTCTATGTGTTGTAATTGTGCTATTGTTCGTAAATGTTTCCTTGTGTAATCTGCTTGGATTCGAGATATGGTAGCACTAATTCTTTTTGGTCTCCATGTCATGGTTTGAAAAGATTCTCCTTCGTATATCTTATGTGATCTTTCCTCCTTTGTGATTGTAGTTCTACTTTCTTTGGGGAATGATGTCAATTTATTTTCAATACGGTGAACCCACAATAGTGGGTTACACTTTTTTGCCTGAACGGACACTGAACTATATGTTTTGGAAAAAAATTTCAAATTCGGATACATATTGCCATTAAACCATTTGAAATCGGAAGATGAAGTAAATTAGTGTTTTTTAGGATTTTCTGTCTAGATTCTAAATATATTTTTTATTTTTATTTTTGAATTGATTTGAATGATTTTTTCTTTCTCCCACGAAAACTGGTATGTTGCTGAAAACATCATTTTCAAAGAGTTACATTGGTTTCATAGAGGATAAATTTTTTTTCTAAAATAGATATCAATGTGCTTCTTTCAAATTTAGTTTTCTAACGTTCTATACAAAGGGCATGCTATTGGTTTGATGATATTATCATGATTATTGCATATTTTATTAATGTTTGAAGTTGACTAAACCATAATTTTGACATACCTTGACTACATAGCTTATAACTTGTCGTGTATTTGTCCAATTTCATTTTTATTTTTTTTGATAGAAAGAGAACTTCAATACCTAGGGAAAAGATATTTTTTAGAATTTTTTTCTCTCATTTACTATTTTTCCATAAGCGTAAAAAATAGAGGTAGACATACGGTAAAATATCTATGTTTAGTAAAAATAAAAATACAAAGTCATAATAAACTTAATATATATTAACATTACAATCATTGGAAAGATGTTTCTTGGTAGTACCTTGCTACATAGATAGGTTTTTCAAATGGATTCATTTGATGTTCCAAAATATAAAGTCAAAGTGATTTTTTGTCAGCATTTTAATAGATGCGAAGGAGACTCCATTGTAGGTATGAATGAGGAGTATGGATGTTATATCAATATTTTTTTTGTCTAAGAGGATTTGCGATAGCCATTTGTAATTATTTAACTCAAGTGGAACCTCTCAAGGCTGAAATCATCATATTTTATTAAAAATGTGTTATTTCAGCACAAATCAACATGTCTAAAAAAGTGTAACCCACTATTGTGGGGTCACCCAATAATATCATATATATATATATATATATATATATATATATATATATATAGATACATATATATATATATATATATATATATATATATATATATATATTATCTTATGATCATACTGACCCCACGGTAGGTAGATCCCTTCTATGTTCTTTGTATGTTTCTATGATATTTCCCTTGATTTGTCTTCATCTTGGGGTATTTCAACATGGAAATGTAATCAGTGGAGTTGTTTATGTTTCTGTTAAAGCCATTGCTCCTGTTAAAGTGTCAGCAATGACACACACACTCTTCAATACGCACATATTTTTCAAGATAATTTTCTCCCTTTTTGGATTAGTAACTAATCCTCAAAGCATATATTTATATTTTAGGATCTCTTGATCCCTCCAGTTTCAAATATACATATATTTTGATCCCTTAAGGTCTGAGGTGTCCTTAAGATTGGATCTCTTTTTCTTTTTTTTTGGTTTTATTCTTATGGAATAGAATATTTTTAAGGATGAATCCTTGATGGGTTGACTAGTGAGTAGCCACATTCACTAGATAGTTCAATTCCATCTTTCCAATTGCACCATTCTCTTGTGTGGTTCACAATGAGACATAAGCTCTCATTGGGCAAGGTAATCACACCTTCTTTCTCTCTCTAGAGATGTCTCTCTTATTGTGATCTAGGAGTCGAAAAAGACTTGAGCCCCTGGGGGCTTAAGGTTTCCCTTTGTCCCTTGGATTATGATAAGATTATCTTTTCATCCTGATCTCCTTTGCCAAGAGTTTGCATCGAGTCCATACTCTTGCTAAAGTGGGGGCTTAATGTATCATCTTAAAATGGAAGCACTTCCATGATAAGAGCATTTAGCCCTGCTAGTAAGTGGTCAGGGGTCATGTTAAGTGCCTTGATCAGGTCTTTGCATGTATTTGGCTTTCTCCCTGCTTTCCACTTCTTTTCTACTTTGTTATAGGTGAAATTAGGGTTAGGATCTCAAGGATTCTCCTTAATTTCCCTCTTCCATGGCTTTATTTTCTAGGTAGGACTTAGAAATAGGTCCTCCTTCCCTTCAACATAGTCATCATAGGATTTTATGCCTATCCCTAGCATTTTGTCCCTTTTTGGTATCATTTCTAGGCCTCTGGGCATCCCCGGGACCTCCTGTCCTGATTCTGGCTGGATCTGGACCCACAGGGTCAAAATGGAGGTTGATCTTGACTAGGTCAAGATCGAGCTTGATTTTGACTAGTTCAGTTACAAGCTTGATTTTTCCCCCCTCTTTCAAATTTCCAAATTCCTTGATTTCCAAGTATCGGGTTTCGGGGATATTTGTTTTCCCACCTCTGGGTTGGCCATTTTGAGTTTTAGAATGGTAAATCCTTAAATTGCATTTAATCTAGGTATATTTTCTAAAGGTTAGGACCTAATTGGGATTTAATTCTCCAAGATGGCCCCTTTAGAGGATTGTGCCCTAGTTCACTATAAAAGGAGGCCTTCCTCTCTCATTTTGACAATCCATTATCACCAAGAAATCTCTCAAGCTCTCAAGTGCAAGCAAGAATTCAAGCATTCAAGAAAGCCTTCAAGTATTCAAGTTTTCAAGCATTCATCCATCAAGGAGATCTATTGTTAGCCATTGAAGGATTCAATCTCTTTGGAGCACCCTTGAAGATCTATCCTTCTACATTCATTCAAGCCTTCTCATATGCAAAGATCAAGTCAAGATTGGTGTTGAAGATAAAATGTCATTGATTGAAGACATCCTACATTCATTCTACATCCATTGAAGCACTCCTATTTGTGGATTTGAGGATTCAAATCCTCTACAAGGACTTCAACATAAGCAAGGTGAATTGTTCCAATTGCTTTGTTTATGCACACTACATTTCAATTCAATTTCAAGGTTAATTCCTAAATTGGGGTTTGACTAAGGCAAACCCCCCATACAACAAAAAACCCCATTTTCTTGCAGGTATACGTGTGGGATTTTAGATCTGAGAGCATATTTGGATACCCTTTTTGGCAAACTTTTGAGATGTGCAAACAAAGTTAGAATCAACCTTCAAATAAAGAATCTCACCTTTGACCTTTTACGAGGGTCAAAGTCGACCTGATCTCATCTTGGAAAAAGATTTATGGGTTTTCTCTGTCTCATTATTTCCAGTCTGAAACAATGTGCAGATTTGCCCGAAAGTACACATAGACATTAGAAATTGGCATTTTCTAGATTTTCCCTAATTTGAGGTTAGTACTTGCATTTCAATTATTTAAAATTCTAAACACTTCAATTCTATCATAGGGAAATATAGGGTTTTTCTCTCTCTTTCATATTCTCTATAGATTGATTCAATTGTGCATTAACCTTTTGGTTGATCAAATTAGATCTCTCCTTTGGGAATTTGGATTTAGGAGTGGATCTAATATTTACCACATACATTACACACACATACACATTTGAATAGGTGTGAAGCCATTTTACCCCTATTCAGCGGGAAAACAAATCTTTCCAAAACTTGACATTCAGAAATCATGGAATCTTGAAATTTGGACCTTGGGTCAAGGTCAAAGTTTAATTTGACCTAGGTCAGAGTTGAGGTCAACCTTGACCTAGGTCAAAGTCGAGGTTGACCTTGACCTTGAAGTCAAAGATCTTAGGATCTCAGTCTAGAATGCTAGAAAAGTGCAGAAAGAGGGTGGAAAAAGGGGCAGAGTGAGGAGAAAAGCCAGATTCAAGCTAGGCACCTACTCAAGGCATTTGACATGACCCCATACTACCTACTCGGAGGGCTAAACTAGTATTAAATGGAAGTGCTTCCATTTTCTGACGATACAACTATATGGATTGAAACAAGCACTGAGAGCATGGTATGAAAGATTGCACTCCTAGTATTGGATTTGTTAGAACAAGTGACAACAACAATTTATACTTGAAAGGTGAAACTGGTGATAAGATTATTATTGCTAAAAAATTTGTTGATAATATTATATTAGGACATGATAATCTATGCAAATAATTTGCTGATGAAATGAGAAAAGAGTTTGAAATGTCAATATTTTGAGAGGTTAAATTATTTCTTGGCTTGCAAATTTTACAACAAAGTGAAGGCATATACATTACTCAATCAAAGTACATAAAATAATTATTGAAGACCTTTGGTATGGAGAATTCTAAACTGTTCGGTATGCCTATGGTCACGAGATGCAAATTGACAAAGGATGACAAATCAACCGAGGTGAATCAGACCAAATATTCCACATGTAGTTGGAATTGTACTAGCAATATTTTTTTCTAATCCTAAAGAAGCACATATGACTTCTATAAAAAAAAATTGTTGTACTCGAAGAACACTAAAAACTATGGCTTGTGGTACAAGAACGAAGGCAATTTTGAACTAAAAGTTTAAATAGATATAGATTGGGCTGGAAACATTGATGATAAAAAGATAACTACCAATGGAGCATTCTTCTTGGGAGAAAGACTAGTTACTTGGATAAGTAAGAAACAAGGATGCATTTCTCAGTCTACTACAGAAGTAGAATATGGTGTTTCTATTGCTAATTTCTTGAACATTGCATGGATAAAACAACTTCTAGAAGGCATGAATGAAGAGATCACTGAACCAGTGATAATATATTGTGATAACACTAGTGCAATAAACATTTCTAAGAATTTGATGATGCATGCAAAGACAAAGCATATATCTATAAAGTATCACTACTTGAAGGAAAAAGTACAAGAAAAGAAAGTGAAACTGGAGTATGTGAAATCACAAGAGAAACTTGTTATATTCACTAAAACCTTACCTAAGGATAAATTTGAGTACTTGAGGACTAGAATAGGGGTCCATCCCCTATCTATCAGTCACTAAGGTGATCAAGAGGTTGCATCAAACTATACTTTATCATAATATCAATGGATGTTGATGCATAATGTTCACACTTTAGGTTTCCTCAGATTGTGAAAGCTCAAATATGAAAGACAAACTAAAACTACATATCGGTACATGAAAGGTATTTGATCTGAACTGAACACCAGAGATAATGTTTTGGCTACTAAAGATTTGTTTATTATTTTTGGCATTGTTCTCAAAGGGAGAAAAGAATCAATGAAATATCTATCTAAAAGGAGAGAAGACAATAGAAGAAGAAACACACATAGGAAGAGAAGATCAAATCTACAGGGATAGGTTGCATGGAGTATTAATGTTGTGTAGTGATTAAACATATTAAATGAATAAGCTAGGGAGAGCTTACTGAGTTACTGCATTTTCTTACAGAGTTGTAGAATAGATGTTTGGTATTCTACGACATATTTCATATTGTGTTTCCATCAATGCCAAAGGGAGAGATTGATGAACTACAACTGATTGAATATCATATGGATAATTGAAAGACAGTGATTGATGATCACCAAGCTACTAAAGTGTATTTAATACATTAAATTAGTTAATATATTGTCATTGATGTCAACTAGTTTTGACTGTACTTATTATGATGGTTACAAACATCTTAAGAAAGAAAAATATTAAAGGAATGAGATATCTACATAAAGATGAGATGGATGAGAAAGATATGGATATGGTATACATTGGGTAACTTATTGATGAGTCTATGGTGTTATGTTGATGACTTGATTGTATCACATGATTCTATTATGTATTGAAGATCAGGATTGAATAAGTTTATTTAATCGGAAAATGAAGAATTCAATATACACTGAGCAAGTGTAGTGTATACTGAGTATAGTGTTAACCGAGCTAGTTATCACAAACATATCCTAGTATTGACTGAGTGAAAGAAATCATTGGGTTTTTGTGATAGCCGACTAACAATGATGAGTTGGACAATTGTTTATAATTCTGAGGTAAAAGATAATGTTTATTATGATGATGAAATGGCTGAAAAAATTCAAAGATGATCAGATGAAGGAGAATTAAATGTGTTATTAACACAAATATCGAGGAAGGTTAAAGTAGAAAAATCTATGGTGAAGATTAAGAGGCAAAATATTTGAATGGAAAGAAAACGGTTTATGAAGTCTATATAAGGAGACATGAGATTCATTATTGAGTCTTCCCTAGGAGAATTCGCGTGAAAAGATTGTTTTCATGTAACACTGACCAAACTAGTTGAAGATAGAACCGAGCATATCTGTAGACAACATCATTAGATAAAGCAATTATCAAGCAGAACATATTTGGTGGAAGTGAAGATATAGAATTTATTATTGATTAGAGGTATTTTGAGCTTAGCATAGATCTGAAAATCTGCAAATCAAAGTTGTATTTGAATCAGATCATTACTATATCAATTTAACCATTATTACAGATAAATCTCTTAACCGAGTGGGACTTAACAGTCTTTATATTTCAATATGACATTCAATGAATGTTTATTATTTTATTGTTTTATTGTTTTTTATTGACATATGATATATGTTTTGTAGGTGATCATCAAGCTAGTTCTATGAACCATTTTATTTTGTAATCAGGTTATTTTATTAGAGACTATGAGAATCTTTTTTTTTAAATAAAAAGATGATCCTAATGATTGATTATTTTGAAAACTTCAGTCTTAAGCAAGATTATATTGTATCTATTTTGAAGAACTCAATAAAGGGATCTATTTTGGGGGTGTGGATGGGTTTTTCCCTCGAGTAGGAGGTTTTTCCTAAGGTAAATAATTGTGTCATTGTGATGCAGGAGCGCACATCCTTGGTGTAAGGGAAATCTTCCATCACCCAAAAATATTTTTGTTTTGTCTTTTCAATAAGGTTTGTTTTCAGTGCAAACTTACTATTTATGAAAACTTAATATTTTTAGTAAGTTGGTCATACGAGCTTAGAATGTTTTGATTTCATAGGTGGAGGTTCATCTTAGTCATATTAGTCTTGCAATTGAGTTTCATTTCCATATCATATGTATTAGTGACTTTATTGAGTTTTTTGGGTACAAAATCTTTGAGCTCAATTTTGAAGGTCTTAGAGGCTCTGGAACAAGGTCAAACCCTATCTACTAGACCTTGCGCGAGTTAGGCATTGTAGATCAAGACCTGTCATTTTTGAAAAGTGGTTATAATAGCCAAACAGAGCTATGGTTAAAATGTTATGGCCTTCAGAAGTTGGGCTACCTAAAAATATAATTTGTAATGATTTTGAGCCGACCCTAATGTAAAAAAAAAATAAAATAAAATAATTCTAAGGGTGGTCATCCTTAATTGCTAAAATTTTGGAACCTTCTCAGAGTGATGAAAAATTATGTATATAATAAAGGCACATATGTTTCTAGTGCAATTTGGGGTAGTGATTCGAGGCTTTGTCTTATAGAATATTGTAAGAAAAATGCCTATGTGGCTTTGCATATTGTAATTCTAAAATTTGTAATTCCACACTTGTGGAGATAATAAGAAGCCCATTTTTTGTTCTTGCGAATTGTTGATGTGTCTCTATTTCTATTATGAGTTTGTGGTACTAAGGGGAGCCCCTTCATCAATAATAATTCTTGGTATTAATGGGAGCCCCTTCACTAATAATAATTCTATCGGCTCTACTAAGTACGCAACACAATATGGGACCTGTCCAATATTAATAAATGTAGACACACACTACACACTATCGGCTCTACCAAAGTAACTAAAAATTTCTCCTCAAGATGAATTACATCATGAAATCTTAACCAAACATTCTTAACTCTTCTCTAATCCATAATCCAAGGGTGCATACTGAAATGATAAGTGCAACTCCTGAACCAATACAATCTCTTTCGGCTCTTCTAAATAAACATAGGAAACTACTACTGGTGAATAGCAACTACATAAATTCACTTCTACTGATCATCAAAATTTTCATCCATGATTGTAACATCATCAACATGTCTTCATCATATATCCAAAGGTGCAAGGCTCCATGATGACTGTACAGACAATCACTCACAGAACACTACCTATAACTCTGTCAGGAACACTTCTGATACAAGCTGCTACATAACTATCTATTCTAACAATTAACCTCTACGTCCATGATATCATGTTGATAACATGTCCATGCTTCATATACTCAAATATTACTACATAAGTCTTCCATGCATGCTACTTACCATATGTTGTCATCAATGAAAAACATACAGTCAACACTGGCTTGCTGGAAAATCTCCAACAATCTCCCCCTTTGGCATTGATGGCAACATATGAGTAATTCTTTTATAACATTCTCCATTTCCTCATCTAAACTCCTCCAAGGATGAATCCTCCATCTGCTATAATATTCTTCAACATTCTCCATTTTCTCAACTGAAGTGATTTCATGACTGAATACTGCTCCCTCTTAGTATATTATTCTTTCTTTACTTTTGTTTTTCATGACTATATATTACTCCCCCTTTGAAATCAATGGAAAAGGGTGCCAATATTTTTAAACACTAGTACTACTCCTGAGGTAGAGTAGTCAACCTTCCATCAGTCCCTAAGGACTGATGCTTTTTCTTCTTTCTTCTAAGAAAAATCAGGGAAGGGAATTACTCCCAACTTCTCCCTGAGATACTCAAAAGTATACTTTGGCAAGCGCTTTGTGAATATGTCTGCTAACTGATCTTTAGTACTCACATAATCCAACTTGACTTCTTTCTTTGCCACTTTCTCTCTTAGGAAGTGATACTTGGTCTCAATGTTTTTTTTCTTTGCATGCATCACAGGGTTCTTTGACATATTGATAGTGCTAGTGTTATCACAATGAATAACAATAGGATAGTCAATATGAATTCCAAAATCCTTTATCATTTTCTTGATTCAAACAATTGTAGAATAATTCAGGGCTACTACAACATACTCCACTTCTGCTATTGACTGAGAGATGCAATTTTGCTTCTTTCTTGTCCAAGTGACAAGTCTATTACCAAGAAACACTTCTCCTCCTGAAGTACTCTTTCTATCATCAATGCATCCTTCCCAATCTACATTAGTATATACATGAAGCTCAACATTTTCTAAATTAGGATACCATAGACCATAATTTATAGTGCCTTGCAAGTATCTGAATATTATTTTTACTGCCATGAGGTGACTTTGTTTAGGCTCTACTACAAATCTTCCAACTATGCCAACTGCATTAGAAATGTTTGGTCTAGTTTGAGTAAGATATATGAGTTTACCAATCATAGACTTTTATAATGTTGTATCTATTGCAAGAGAATCATCTTCTTTTGTAAGATTGCATCCAGTTATCATAGGTGTGCCCACTAGCTTGCAATCATCCATCTTGAACTTCTTCAATATCTCTTTCACATATTTGGACTGATTAATGAAAATACCTTTCTCTGTCTACTACACATTTAATCCTAAAAATTATTTGATAGGTCCAATCATGCTCATCTCAAATTCACTCTGCATCTCCTTAGAAAATTCAGCACTAAGTTTGTCATTACCTACAAAGATAATGTCATCAACAAATATAGCTACAAGTAGTAGACATTTAGATGTCTCTCTTATGAATAGATTACAATCTGTTGCTCCTTTCTTGAATCCAATTTTTGTTAGATATCCATCAAGTCTTTCATACCATGATCTGGGGGCTTGCTTAAGTCCATAGAGGGATTTCTTCAATCTACATACCATATCAAGTTTGTCTGATAAGGTGAATCCTTCTGGCTTCTCAATATATACTTCTTCTTTTAACTCTCCATTCAAGAATGCTGACTTGACATCCATCTGATAGACTTTGAATTTTTTTACTGTTGCATAAGATATGAACAACTTAATAGCTTCTAATCTTCTCACATGTGCAAATGTGTCTAAATAATCAATGCCTTCTCTCTGGGCATATCCTTTACATACTAACCTTGCTTTATTTCTTACTACTGTACCATCTTCATTCATCTTGTTTATGAATATCCATTTTGTTCCAATCACATTTTTATCACTAGGTCTTGGGACTAGTTCTCAAGTATCATTCTTGATAATTTTATTAGTTCTTCTTTCATAGCATCATGCCAATCTGAATCATTACATGCATCTTCAACACTTAAAGGTTCAATTTGATATAGTAAACATACTGCTTCATTTCTTGTTGTGACTTTGCTGCTCTGATCTCCAATGATGTCATCCTTAGAGTGATATCTAGATGTATACTTTTGAGCTTTAGGTGATATTGACTCATCTTCCTTCTGATTTTCTTCTTCACTTGTTTTAGGGTCATTGAACAATACATTAATACTGTCAAACATCTCTTCAACAACTATCTCACTAGTGGAAGGTCTTGGTTCTTCTTCAATCATAGGTGAGTAATCATGATATCTTTCTTGAACCATAAAATTTTCATCAATCTTAACATGAGCAATTTCAATGATTTTCTTCAATCTCAAGTTAAAATATCTATAAGATTTAATTTTAGTAGAGTAACCAATAAAAATACCTTCGTCACTTCTTGCATCAAACTTGCCTATTGCTTCATCCCTCTTGATGTAGCACTTGCTTCCAAAGATTCTGAAGTAGTTCATTGTGGGAACATTACCAAACCAAAGATCATAAGGTGTCTTGTCTACGCCAGGCCTTAATTGTATTCTATTGATTGTATAGACTGCTGTATTGACTGCATCTCTCCAATAGGTATGTGCAACTTTTCCTTCAATCATGATGGTGTGCGCTATATCAAGGATGATCCTATTCCTTCTCTCTACAATCCCAATCTACCAAGGGGTTCTAGGTGCATTCAACTATCTCTTTATTCCATGTTCTTCACAGTACTCATAGAATCTATCAGAGGTAAATTCTCCTCCTCTATCCAACCTTAGACATTTTATCTTTAGTCCAGATTCATTCTCAACCTTAGCTTTGAATATTTTGAACTTCTCAAATGGTTCTGATTTATCTATTAAGAATGCAACCCACATCATTCTAGATTAATCATCTACAAATAAAATGAAATACCTTTCTCCATAGTATGATCTTGTTTGAGTTGGTCCACATAGGTCTATATGAATTAGATCCAACTTGTTCTCTACTAATTATGCTTTCTCCTTAATGAATTCCTCACATGCTTTCCCATTACACATTCCCTGCATATTGTATCAACTAGCTTTTCTATGCTAGGTAGGTCTCTAATTGCCTTTACATTACTTATCTTTACTATGTTATCAAAATTGATATGACATAGTCTTTTATGCCATAGCCAACTGTCATCTACTTTAGCAACTTGCTTTTAGATTAAGCTAAAAAACATTACCTTTAGTCTTTGATCCTGATGCAATTATTTCTCCTTCTTTGTTGTTAATGATGCACTTGTTTCCATTGAACTCCAACCTGTAACCTTTATCAAGTAACTGTCCAACACTTAGTAGGTTATGTTTCAAACCATCAACATAAAGAACATCACTAGTTCTATTCTTTCCATCCAAGGTGATGGATCATCTACCAATGATGGGTTTAGGAGTGTTATCTCTGAATATAACCATGCCTCCTTTGTATCTATCCAAATGAACAAATATATCTTTTTCACCTATCATGTGATGTGAGAAACCACTGTCAATGATCTAATCTATCCTAATGTCAGCTTGTGGAATCAATGCTAACTCTTGTGAATTCTTTTCATCTTCAATAGCAATGAATCCAATCTTCTCGTCTATTGATTCTTCATCTGATACTCCATCTCCATCATAGTATCATTCCTTTGTATACTTAGGATTTTAGTCATTCTTGAAATTTTTAACTCTTGTAGGACACTTTGATGCAAAGTGACCAATCTTATTACATGAAAAGCATTTGAATGGTAATTTTCCTTCATATTTTCCTTTTTCTTTCTTTTCTCTTTTAGAAATCATAGCAATGAAATCATCTAGAGTTTTTTCTTCATCATCATCATCAAAATTACCAGAGGTGTTCAAGGATTTTTTACCATGGACCGAAGCTTTGAAGGTTGTCTCACTTTTAGGCTCTGTCTTCAAACTTGATATTTCAAATGCAAAAATCTTGCTGATTAAGGTTTCTCTTTTGAAGTTTTCTAAAAATTGCATAGTCTCACCAAGGATGTTTATCTTGTGCTCATATTTTGGTGTCAAGGTAGTCATCACCTCATCCATGATGTCTTCTTCTGAGATTTCTCCACCATTGTTTTTGATTCCAGCAACCGCTTCATTGATCCTTTGATTATAGGCTCTTATATTCTCTTCAAATACCATCTCCAATGTATTGTACTTTTTCTTCCATGTCTTTCTATGCTCATTCTTTTCTTGTTTATCTCCTTCAAACATGTCTTCTAGGTGCTTCCATATCTTGTAGGTTGTGTCTACTTTCTTTATCTCTAAAAACTCACTATCAGATAGGATGTTGATAAGGGCTTCTTTTTCTATTGCATTCTAATGGAACAAATCCTTCTGCTTGCTAGTAGCATCATCCTTGGCAAGATCTACTAGAGAGGGGATTTGAACTTCCTTGATAGCTCCACTTCAAAAACTTCAAAAGCAATGCACTACAAATATGTCATCATCTTGTTCTACCAATCAAGATAATTCTCTCCATCAAACTTAGGACTATCTTTTCTAAAGAATGCCATCTGATCAACCTAAAGCTATTAAAATTTCTCTCTAAGGCACTTGGCTTTGATACCAATTTTTAAGAATAGTCCGAAGAGATAACTGAGAGGGGGGGGTGAATCAGTTATCTGCAAGTTTCAATTTTTTATCCAATTAAGTATACTTAAACATAAAGCATAAACATAATGAAAGAACACATGAACACAACACCAATATTTTGGTTATGGGGAAACCCAAATAGGTAAAAACCCTAGTGGGAATTGATACCCACTAATAATCTACACTAGTGTTTTATAATCCTTGTTAGAAGATCCTTAACCCTATTAGGAGTTGTCTTTACAATGCATTTAGTATAGTGACCTGGTCAAGGGTCAGACCCTATTAGGATTCTTTTACAATTAACCCTATTAGGGGTGAGGATGCATTGTCTAAGAGGACACTTCTCAAAGGGGTGAAGGCTACAACCTTCTAAATAATAGATACACACTATATATAGATCTTGGTGAACTATGCTTTGACCTACTTTCTGGATCAATTCCAATGTATAGCTTAAACTCTTCACTTGGTCACATAGACCTTCTGCTGATGGCTCAACACTTAACACACTCTACTCTACTCTTCACAATCAACTATGAACCATGCTTTAGCAATAAAAAATGACTGCCTATAAATATCTTTCCTCTAAATGATATAATCAAGTTGGTCTGTTAGAACCACCTTGAAATCATATTAGAGAAACCATAACATACTCCAATAATAATTATGTCAACTTTAATAAGCATGCAACACAATCTGAGACCTATCTAATATTAATAAATGTAGATGCATGCTACACACTGTCGGCACTACCAAAGTAATTGAAACTTTGGTACAGGAGCACCTAAGCTAACCTCCATTAGATAGTTAATTATGGCTTTTACTTGACTCTAGACAAGTCAATAAGTTAGTATAGTTTGTTTGAGGACCTTAGAAGGTCTTGTTCTATGTTGGCTAGGTGAATTAGTCACTAAGACTAATGTCACACTAATATCCTTTGTTAGTTGTTATTTAAATTTCTTAATGCTAGGAGTTAGGGAGATTGAGTCATTAATATGTCTTAGGCCTAAGAATGGTTAATGGTTGTTAAGATAATATGGTGGTCATGAATGATCTTGGATCCTTGAAAGATATGAGGATAAGAATCCTAGAATATAGGATGAAGGCATCTATCAAATTTGCCAAGTGTTGTAAGAATGTTGTCATAACAACATTTGCACTTATTGCAAATGTTGCATGCAACATGGATAACCTTGGATTCCTTTGGTTGTGGGAGGTTATTATCAACCAATAGGCACTAGAATGGTGGAGGAGACACCTAATTGGAGTAATGACTTGAATCTCCAAGAATTAGATGTATTGTGTAAAAAAATTTGAGTTAATGATATGAGCTATGCAACTTTGCTTTGAAGGATATCTCAGGTTTTTGAGGAATAGTCAAAATTTTAGGTTTGAATGTGGTGATACAAGGGTTGACTCATATTCTATAGAGTATTAAAAGAATTTTTCATTTTATGTGTTAAGGGTTTAGAGTAGTTTTAATATAGTTTTCAAATTGTTTTAGTATAGGACCCATCTCTGGTCACACTGTGACAAAATTTGTAAAAAATGGCACCCACATGAGATTCAACCATGGAAAATAAAAATAAGTGGTTGAATCTTCAAGTGGGGCATCTATACATATTTTATATAAAGGGATGAAGCAACATGAGCAAGGAGCTAAGTTTATGGTCAAGCCCTAGGCGAGCTAAGTAGACTCGGTTAGAGGCTTGACATGAAGAAATCAAGTTATTTCATGTGGGGAATGGGAGGTACAGTATGTCCCCAAGAATTTTTATAGTATTTTTTCATGTTAGTTAACCATTCAAATCATTGGGAGTTCATACCAATCCATTAGGATAGGTCTTGAGCAATTTTCATCAGTCATAGCCAGGCTGTCCTAGAAACTAGGCCTTTTAGCCCTGTTTCTCCTTGATATTAGGAAGGAGGTGTACGGAGGGTGTTAGAACCTTAGACCTAAAAAATATTCAATTTAAGCCAAAAGGGTATCCATATCTAAATTTTTATTTTCAGTTTTTTTTGAGATTTTGGTCGAGAAAGGGAAAAAGCCATTCAAAAAGGCTACTAGAAATAGGCTTAAATTTAAGGTCTCTTATGATGAAATCTTGAATCCGATAAACCTATGAGTCAAGAACCTTCCAAAATAAGTCAAATGAGATGGAATGTGAATTTATTCAATGTGAAGAAGGTCCCCACAATGAATTTTTAAATTTGTGATGTTTTAGTGGATTTGGCACTTAGATCCTTCTAAGTGAAAGTGAGAAAGAGAACCAAAATCAAGGTGTAGATCATCCAAGGTGGAGTTTTCAAGGTGTGAATCTTGTAGTAAAGTGAATAGGAATTATTTAATGATATAAGCCTATTAGGAGATCCTATAGAAGCATAGGATATTAGGAGATAAGAGAAATCTCTTGGTGGGAGTGGAAAACTAAGCCCTGGATTTTATTTTACATCATATTGGTATCAGAGCTTGGTTGATCAAGCTTGTGGTTAATGTTTAAATATTCTAAATCAATAGGAGAGAATAAACCAACTAGAGCCATGGTGACTAATGTTGAACAAGAAAAGAAGGTTGAGGAACAAGAAGAGGATAACAAATTGTTAAGGCAAAGACTAGCTCAAATGGAGAAGCTCTTGGGTGAAGTCCAAGACAAAGCTGATAGGGTCAAAGATAATATTGACCTTAAAGAAGAAGCTAAAGCAAAGAATAAGGAATTAGAGTTGGAAGAAGAAGGACCAACTCCTGACCCTATTCTTCCTAAAGAGCCATTCTTAAAAGCATTGAAGGCATTGAGTGGCAAGGCTTTAGAAGGTGTCCCACTCTTTAGTCGACAAATGGATCCAGATTCAGTTGTGGATTAGATTGATATCATAGAGAACCATTTTGAATGTGATGGTATCTTTGAAGCATAAAAGGTAATGGTGGCCAAGTCTAGACTAAGAGTTTCAGCTCTTACTTGGTGGAAGTTTGTGCAAACTGAGAGAGAGAAGGATGGAAAAGGTCCTTTTGTGACATGGAAGGGTATGGTATCCAAAGTCAAGAAAACATACCTACCTGATGACTATTAAGTCCAAATGCATATAAGGAGACACAATCTTAAGCAAAAATATTTGGATGTCCAAGCATATACCGAGGAGTTTCAAAAATTGTGTTTGAGGTCCAAAGTAGTTGAAGATGAAAGCATCAAGATAGAAAGGTATTTGAATGGCCTCAAATGGTCTATTCAAGAGGAGATGAGCCTAGTGAACTTAAAATCCATTAGGAAATGCTATCAAATGGCCTTGAAGATAGAGGAGAAAAGAAAGAGAAAACAAGAAAACTTAAAAGGCAAAGGCAAAAGAAAAGATACCAAAGGTCAAAGAGGTGGCTATGGTGGAAGAGGTTCTGATTCAAGAGCTCAAGGTGAGGTAAAATTCAATGAGTAGAAAGAAGGAAGTTCAAATAGAGGTGGTAGAGGAAGAAATTCTAACTCTAGCTTTAGAGGAAGAAGTGGAGGTTCATCACAAGGAGGAAGAGGCAATTTTTTTCCAATATGAAATGATACCATTGCAATCAAATGGGGCACCCTACCTATAGATGCCTTGAGAAAGGTGGCTCATCACAAGGAGGTGATAAGAGAGCTAACCTTGTTCATGAAGACAAAAATGCAGTAGATAAACATTCTGAGATTCCATTAAATTCAAAGGAAGGAGAGAACCTCATGATGAGGAGGACTCTAATCAAGGAATCGGTGAAGGAGGAACCAAGCCAAAGGAGATCTTTGTTTAGAATCAAATGCAAGATAATGGGAAAAGTATGTAGGGTCATCATTGATTTAGGCTCTACCGATAACATAGTGTCAGAGGAAGTAGTCAGGAAGCTCAAATTGAAAAGGATATCCCATACAAATCCTTACAAGGTCACTTGGCTCAATAAGGGTCAACATGTGTTAGTGAATGAGCAAGCATGGGTGGAGTTCTCCATTGGAAGGTACAAAGAAAAAGTTTTATGTGATGTGTTTCCTATGGATGCATGTCATTTGCTCCTAGGTAGACCTTAGAAATTTGACCACCAAGCCATACATGATGGAGGGAAGAATTCCTATTCTTTCAAGAAGGATAATACAACCTTCAAAATTTAGTCATTGTTGGAGGATGCTGAAGTAAAGATAGTAGGTCCAAATATTCTTATGGTAGGTGAAAAAGAGTTCCTACAAACCATGGAAGAGAGTGAAGGCATAGGGTATGCAATGGTGTTGAAACCAAGAGAAGGAGGTGAAGACAAAGTGACTAAGAAGACTGAATTACCAAAGGAGATTTGAAGTATGTTGCAAACTTACCAAGGCATTGTAAGTGATGGTCAACCTTCAGCCTTACCCCCTCAAAGAGCCATAAGTCATATAATAGACCTTATCCTAGGAGCTACCCTAAACAAAGCAGCCTATAAGATGACCCCTCAACAAAATGAGGAAATAGCAAGGCAAATACAAGAGCTCTTAGACCAAGGCCTAATTAGAAAGAGTATTAGTCCATGTGTTGTACCCACCGTACTTGCACCTAAGAAGGGAGGAACTTGGAGGCTATGTAATGACTCAAGGGCTATCAATAGGATAACCATAAGGTATAGGTTCCCTATCCCTAGGATTGAAGACTTAATGGACTATTTAGGTGAAGCAAGGTACTATAGCAAGATAGACTTGAAGAGTGGCTATCACCAAATAAGAATCCATGAAGGAGATGAGTGGAAGATAGCCTTAAAGACTAATGAAGGGCTGTATGAATGGCTTGTCATTCCATTTGGATTGTCAAATGCCCTGTCTACATTCATGAGGCTCATGAATGAAGTACTCAAGGACTACATAGGAAAGTTTGTAGTTGTATATCTAGATGATATACTAATTTTTAGCAAGACAAAGAGTGAGCATTTGAAACATCTTGATATTGTCTTCAAGAAGCTGCATGAGGAGAAGTTGATGATCAACTTGGAGAAGTGTGAGTTCATCAAATTAGAATTAGTGTACCTTGGGTTTGTCTTATCACATGGAAATCTGAAAATGGATAAGAGAAAGGTGGAGGCTATCATGAATTGGCCTACTCCAAGGTCAGAAACTAAGGTAAGGAGTTTTCATGGTCTTGCACAATACTATAGGAAGTTCATAAGACAATTTAGTGCAATTTGTGCTCCTATGTTAGATACCATCAAAGGAGGAATGAAAACCAAGTTTGTGTGGAATGAAGATGCTAACAAGAGCTTTGAGTTGTTGACGGAAAGAATAGCTACCCAAACTTTTTTGGTGCTACCAAGCTTTGAGAAGCTATTCACCATTGAATGTGATGCTAGCAATGTAGCAATTGGGGCTGTTCTAAGCCAAGAGGGTAGACTAGTGGCTTTCCATTCTGAGAAGTTAAGTGAGGCTAAGAGGAAGTAATCCTCATATGACTTAGAGATGTATGCATTGGTCCAAGCTCTAACAAAGTGGAGGCACTACTTGCTTCCCAAGGAGTTCATTGTGTATTTAGACAATCAAGCACTTAGCTTCCTGAATTCACAAGAGAAGTTGAGTCACAAGCACATGAAGTGGGTTGAGTACCTACAAGCCTACACCTTCAATATCAAACACAAGAAGGGTGTACTAAACAAGGTGGTTGATGCATTGCCAAGAAGAGCCCTCACACTCCAAGAAATTTAGTTGAAAATCATGGGGATAGATCATTTCAAGGATCTATATGTAGATAATGAGGACTTTGTTGACATCTACAAGGTATGTGCTGAATACAAGAATCATTTTCATAGTAAATATGCTGATTATACTTTGAAAAGTGATCTCTTATTCAAAGGGAATCAATTGTGTGTTCCTAGAGGCTCCATTAGAGAGAATTTGATTCAAGAAAAGCATAATGGTGCTTTGAGTGGTCACTTTGGGATCACTAAGACTCAAGACCTTGTTTCAAGGTTTTACTATTGGCCAAAGATGAATCTAGATGTTAGGAAGTATGTGGAGAGTTGTGTAGTATGTCAAAAGGCCAAGGGCACTTCAATGAATGCTAGTCTTTACCAACCTCTACCAATTCCTACTAGGCCATGGGAATGCTTAAGCATGGATTTTGTAGTTGGGCTACCCAAGACAAGAAAAAGGGATGGACAATGTTTATGTTGTTGTTGATAGGTTTAGTAAGATGGCTCACTTTGTGCCATGAAAGACTACAATTGATGCAAGTCAAATAGCATCTCTATTCTTCAAAGAGATAGTGAGAATACATGGACCACTTATCAGCATTGTATCAGACAAAGACACAAAATTTATGAGTCATTTTTGGAAGAATCTTTGGAAAAGATTGGGCACTAACTTATCTTTTGGGTCAGCCTACCATTCCCAAACCGATGGTCAAACTAAGGTTGTTAATAGGAGCCTTGGAAACCTTCTAAGATGCCTAACTAAGGAGTATGGTCAACAATGGGATCAATTGATTGGGCAAGCTGAATATGCCTATAATGACACCATAAATAGATCAACCAAGAGGAGTCCATTTGAAATTTTCTAAGGCCTACATCCTAGAGGTATCTATGAGTTGAGGGATTTGAAAGATGGAGTCAAGGAAAGTGCATATGCTGATGACTTTGCATTTTCTATGCAAGAGGTTCATGAAACAGTGAGGAAGACACTAGTGGATAACACCAACAACCACAAGGCCAAGGTGGATGAAAGTAGAAGGTTAATAGAGTTCAAATTTGGTGATCTTGTTATGATACACTTGAGGAGGATAGGACCTTGTCATATATTGGAGAAGTATGGTGACAATGCCTTCAAGGTAGCCCTACTGGAGGATAGTAGATTGTCCAATATCTTTAATGTTGTAGACCTTGTCCATTACAAGGGACCACAATAAAATAGTGACCAGACCATTAATGAGGCGATCAAGGATGTGGAAGATCTTCAACTTCCTACTGCTACACGTACAGGACTAGATAATGTATTAGACACAAGGACCTACAAGAAAACTAGACATAAAGAGTATAAAGAGCACCTCATCCAGAGGTATGGGTAGAATGTTGCTGATGCTATTTGGGTAAAGGAAATAGATTTCAAAAGGTTGGGACTTGATGCTAGCATCATCAATCCAAGGGTGGATTGACATTCTTATTTTGGGGAGGATGGTACAGGAGCACCTAGGCTAACCTCCATTAGATAGTTAATTATGGCTTGTACTTGACTCTAGCCAAGTCAAGAAGTTAGTATAGTTTATTTTAGGACCTTAGAAGGTCTTTTTCTATGTTGGCTAGGTGAATTAGTCACTAAGACTAATGTCACACTAATAGCCTTTGTTAGTTGTTATTTAAATTTCTTAATGCTAGGAGTTAGGGAGATTGAGTCATTAATATGACTTAAGCCTAAGAATGGTTAATGGTTTTTAAGATAATATGATGGTCATGAATGATCTTGGATCCTCAAAAGATATGAGGATAAGCATACTAGAATATAGGATGAAGGCATCTATCAAATTTTCCAAGTGTTGTAAGAATGTTGTCATAACAACATTTGCACTTATTGCAAATGTTGCATGCAACATGGATAACCTCAGATTCCTTTGGTTGTGGGAGGTTATTCTCAAACAATAGGCCCTAGAATGGTGGAAGAGACACCTAATGGGATTAATGGATTGAATATCCAAGATTTAGATGTATTGTGTAAAAAAATTTGAGTTAATGATATGAGCTCTGCAACTTTGCTTCGAAGGATATCTCAGGTTTTTGAGGAATAGTCAGACTTTTAGATTTGAATGTGGTGATAAAAGGGTTGAATCATATTATATAGAGGATTAGAAGACTTTTTAATTTTATTTTTTAAGGTTTTAGAGTATTTTTAATATAGTT
Organism: Chamaecyparis obtusa; assembly: GCA_027943335.1. Classification (NCBI taxonomy): domain Eukaryota; kingdom Viridiplantae; phylum Streptophyta; class Pinopsida; order Cupressales; family Cupressaceae; genus Chamaecyparis; species Chamaecyparis obtusa. The sequence goes on along the minus strand of BSBK01010625.1, from coordinate 345,251 downwards.
TTCAAATTGTTTTAGTACAGGACCCATCTCTGGTCACACTATGATAGAATTTGTAAAAAATGGCTCCCACATGAGATTCAACCATGGAAACTCAAAATAAGTGGTTGAATCTTAAATTGGGGCCTCTATACATATTGTATATAAAGGTAGGAAGCAACATGAGCAAGGGAGCTAATTTTATGGTCAATCCCTAGGCGAGCTAAGTAGACCCGGTTAGAGGCTTGACAGGGAGAAATCAAGTTATTTCATGTGGGGAATGGGAGGTACAGTACATCCCCAAGAATTTTTCTAGTATTTTTTTATGTTAGTTAACCATTCCAAGCATTGGGAGGTAATACCAATCCATTAGGATAGGTTTTGAGAAATTTTCATCAGTCATAGCCAGGCTGTCCTAGAAACTAGGCCTTTTAGCCATGTTCTCCTTGATATTAGGAAGGAGGTGTATGGAGGGTGTCAGAACCTTAGACCTCCAAAATATTCAAGTTAAGCCAAAAGGGTATCCATATATAAAGTTGGATTTTTAGGTTGTTTGTAGATTTTGGTCGAGAAAGGGCAAAATCCATTCAAAAAGACTACTAGAAATAGGCTTAAATTTAAGGTCTCTTATGATGAAATCTTGAATCCGATAAACCTATGAGTCAAGAACCTTCCAAAATTAGTAAAATGGGATGGAATATGAATTTATTCAATGTGAATAAGGTCCCCATAATGAAGTTTGAAATTTGTGATGTTTTAGTGGATTTGGCACTTAGATCCTTCTAAGTGAAAGTGAGAAAGAGAACCAAAATCAAGGTGTAGATCATCCAAGGTGGAGTTTTCAAGGTGTAAATCTTGTAGTAAAGAGTGAATAGGAATTATTTAATGATCTAAGCCTATTAGGAGATCCTATAGAAGCATAGGATATTAGGAGAGAAGATAAATCTCATGGTGGGAGTGGAAAACTAAGCCCTGGATTTTATTTTACATCAAAATTTCTCCTCAAGATGGATTACATCATGCAATCTTAGCCAAAAATTCTTAAATATTCTCCAATCCTTTATCCAAGGGTGCATACCAAAATGATAAGCAGAACTCCTGAACCAATACAATCTCTATTGGCTCTTCTGAATAAATATAGGAAACTGCTACTGGTGAATAGCGACTACATAACTTCACTTCTACTGATCATCAGACTCTGTATCCATGATTGTAACATCATCAAAATGTCTTCATCATATATCCAAAGGCACAAGGCTCCATGATGACTGTATGGACAATCACTCACAGAACACTGCCTATAACTCTGTCAAGAACACTGCTAATATACGTTGCTACATAACTATCTGTTCTAACAATTAACCTCTGTGTCCATGATATCATGCTGATAACATGTCCATGCTTCATATACTCAAAGCTTACTACATAAGTCTTCCACACATGCTACTTACCATATGTTTTCATCAATGACAAACATACAGTCAACACTGGCTTGCTGGCAAATCTCCAACAGATATTATGGACTGTTTGAGTGGAGTTGTGTATTTCTCAAAGATAGATTTGAAGAGTGGATATCATCAAATTCAGATTAGAGAAGGAGATGAATGGAAGACTTCCTTCAAGACAAAGGAAGGGTTGTATGAGTGGTTAGTCATGCCTTTTTGGCTAACCAATGCGTCGAGTACTTTCCTGCGGGTCATGAATGAGGTTCTAAAATAATTTCTAGGTAAGTTTGTCATTATTTACCTAGATGATATTTTGATCTTTAGCAAGAGATTGGAGGAGCATATAATGCATATTTGTAGGGTGTTTGAGAAGTTAAGGGAAGAGAAATTGTTTATTAATTTGAAGAAGTACAATTTTGTAAAGGAGTTAGTGTATCTAGGATTTGTATTTTCAGTAGAGGGTCTAAAAATGAACCCATAGAAAGTGAAGGCTATCCTCAAATGGCCTACTTCAAGGAGTGATATTGAGGTAAGATCTTTTCATGGTTTGTCTAGCTTTTACATAAAGTTTATCAAGATTTTTAGCAATATTTATGGATCATTGACTGAAACAATGATAGGGGATAGGAAAGAGTTTAAGTGGACTATTGGGGAAGATATGAGTTTTAAACTATTGAAATAAAAAGTTATAGAACAACCTATTTTAGCACTTCCAGATTTTAATAAGGTGTTTCAAGTAGACTGTGATGCTAGTGGTATTGCAATAGGAATTGTTTTGAGCCAAAAAGGTAGACATGTTGCTTATTTTAGTGAGAAGTTAAATGATGCCAAGATGAAATATTTTCTTTATGATCAGGAATTTTATTGCTATAGTTCAAGCATTGAAAAAGTGGAGACACTATCTTCTTCCTAAGGAGTTTTTTTTTATACTGATCATCAAGCTTTACAATATTTGAACAGACAAGGAAAGTTGAATCAGAAGAATTTGAAATGAGTTGATTTTTTGTAGAGTTACACATTTGTTTTGAAACACGAGAGTGGAAAGTATAATAGAGTTGTAGATTCTCTTAGTAGAAGACAACTTTTGTTGATAGAGATGTAGATTAAGGTGGTTGGGTTCAAGGAACTCAAGAAATGGTATCCAGAGGATCCTAATTTTGGTGAAAATTTGAAAGCTTGTACATAACCTGTTACTCTAGACATAACGAAGTGGTTGGATTTCATCATCCAAGATGGTATGCTATTCAGAGGGAGTCAGTTGTGCATCCACAAAGTTCTATGAGGGAGAATCTTATCAAGGAGAAGCATAGTGGACTATTGGCTGGACATTTTGGTCGAGATAAAATCCTTCCTTTGGTTAGTGAGAATTATTACTGGTCACAATTACACCAAGATGCCAAGAAGTTTGTATAGAGTTGTAGAGTATGTCAAATGGAAAAAGGAGTAAAGAAAAATATAGGGTTGTATCATCCATTACCTATACCAGAGAAGCCAAGGGAGGGTATTAGTATGGACTTTGTTCTTGGCTTACCAAGGAATTAGCAGGGATATGATTTAATTTTTGTGTTGGTTGACAGGTTTTCAAAGATGGAACATTGCATTCCCTGCAAGAAGACTAATGATGCTATTCATGTGGAAGAATTATGTTGAAAATTTTTCTGAGTTAATTACATAGATTTTGTCATTATGGAAACATATTATCCACATGAAGATCACACAGGTCAGAGAGCAAGTATGACATAGCACATTGCAAATTTGTCTAAGTGTGAGACAATGTTTTACCAGTGAACCTGGACATAGTTTTTGTTTTTGACATTGACTAGAGTAAGTTCAGTGCTTTCACACTTGAACATAGACTCTATGATGTCTATTGATCACCCATCTCAGAGCGCAAGTTAGTATGGCATGTACAAAAGAAGTTATGATAGTTTTACCAAAGACAGTGTGAAGCCGACAGGACAAAATATGAAGACAAAACTATTAAAGAGTTAAGGGATTATTTTGTTTATCAAAATAATGACTTAACAATATAAAGGGATGACATCCTAGATCTTAACTCTTGGATAAAGCTATTGGTATAAATGTAATTTTAATTGTAAAGTTAGATGAAGTATTAAGTAGTAATGAAATGTAATGAAGCAGTGATATGATGTGAAGTATATGACGTATATGTAATAGCGATAGTGAAAGAGTAGAAAAGAGATATTGATGCAAGTAGTATAAGGTTATGTATCTTAACCTATTTTTGTAATCAGTGTATATTGTACATTAGTTTTTTGGGTAGTGGGCTCATCTGGTAATCACATTTTGTACTAGAAATCTTAATAGGGTTGAGGCTTCTAACAAGGCCTATAGTCCCTTAATCAGAATTGATACACTATATGCTTGTAATAGACTCCTAACAGGGTCAACATCCTTAACAAAATACTTTTGATTAGTGGATCTTTGTGGGTACCATCTACACTAGGGTTTTCCCTTGGCCAGAGTTTCCTTGAGAACAAATAATGTGTTATGAGTTCTTTATTGTTATGCATGTTGTTTAGCTTCTTATGTTATACATATATAAAGATAATCTATTATATCCATAATTGGGCAAAAGATAAAGTTTGTAGAATATTGATTCACCCCCCCTCTCAGTATTCCCTATTTCTAACAATTGGTATTATAGCTTAGTTACTTGGAAAAGAATCATTCAAGGAAAGCCTAGTAGCTTGAGTAAGATCTCTATGGATATGGATCAACTACAGAATAATATTGAAGAAGCTCTTGAAAAAATTGAATTGCTTACTATTGAAAAAGATGCTTTGAAAATAAAGTATGATGATGCAAAGAACCTCATTGAGAAACTGAAAAACAAATTGGAAGATCTGAGATCTAAAAAGGAATCTAAAGTTTTTATTGAAGATTGTGATGACAATTTAGAAAAAGAAAATGAGATCCTTAAGCATGAACTGAAGATAGAAAATTTGAAGCTTAGTTTGAAAGATGGAAATGGAAAGAATGAAGTAAATATAAAATCTAAGAATGAAAGTCTAAAGATTGAAAATGAAGGACTAAAATCTAAACTTTGCAAAGTAACATCTGAACTTGAGAAAGTCAATTTGTAGTATGATGAACTTGAGAAATACAATAAGATTGTGAAAGGTGAACTGACTCAATCCAAAAAACAACTTGAAAGGCTATATTCAACTAGTGAGAAGATTGATGAACAAATATCTTATCAAAAACTATTCTATGATGAGACTGGTCTTGGATTCAACTCTTTTAAAGAAAATGATGAAGGCAAGGAACCAGATCTAAAGATATCTAAAAGCATAGATAAGAAGAAGCCTGATGAGATCAACAAATCTGAAGATACACCTAAAGAAGAAGAATCACCAAAGCAAGAGGAATCACCCAAAGGTATGCAAAGAGAATTAAAAGGTAGATGTTTTGCTTGTAATACTATTGGTCATATGAAGAGAGATTGCACAGGTAAACAATTTAAACCTCTTAATGGTTATTGTTACAATTGTCATGGTTTTGGACATAGAGCTATTGAATGTAGGAAACCTAAATTTATTGAGAATAATGATGGTAGTAGAATGTTTAGGAGTACTAACAATGCAGATAAGAAACCTACTGAAGATATGAACACAAGAAATGGAGTAGTATGTTATAGATGCAACAAGGTTGGACACATTGCTAGAAACTATAGATCACAAATCAATCAACCTGGACCAAGATATGGAAACAATGGAATTGTTTGTCAGATATGCAACAAGATTAGACATACAAAAAGGTTTTGCAGAATGAACAATAGAGTTTTTTATCCTAATCCTAACCCTAGAAATCATGCAAGAAGAAATGAAGATGCAAGTAACAGTCAGAAAGGATGTTGTAGTAATTCAAATGAAGTGAAGTTTATCAAAAGCACAGATCAAGGAGACATATTCAACATTGAAGGTAATCAGGAAGGTGAAGTATTGAAAGGTAAGAATGAATCTTTACTTGACCTATCTCAAAGTACTTAATTTATGTAAATTGCAGTAGAATAGGAACTTAGATTTAGTGTAGAAGTAGATATATGATGAACTGAGTCTTGCACAGTTAATACAAGGTAGTTTATGATGTTCTAATGCTATGGTTAAGAGAGAAAAGAAAAATATTATGTTTTGCGAGATCACAAGAAGTTTTAAGTTTTGCAGGTTAGCAAAGACAACTTTTTGGAAAGAAGTGGCAAAAGAATTGAATGCGATGTCAGATCTAAGTGAGATTGAATTAATAAAAGGTTATGATCGGTATTATTTGATCATCAAAGAGAATTCAAGCATCAAGGAGATCAAAGAGCAATGATTGAAAGCATTTTGCAAGGATTTGGAGAAGAATTGTGTGTCGAATCTACGCAAGCCCTAAAATCATGAAATTAAGGTATTTTACTTGACAAATCTTTGAATCAGTAAAGGAATTTGAAGAAATCATGGATGTTTCCTTAATACACAATGTCAGAGATAAGAATAGACCTAAATTGAAAAGGGAACCAATAGAACCCTTGGAAGAAGACCCTAGGTTTGCATTATCATCCATACCAGATAGAGTTTTACACTTAGAAAATGTCAGAAGTTATCTTGGATGCAAACTAGATATAGTGAATGATAGTGATTTCACAAATGAATATTAAAAAGATTTACAATTAGGATATGACACTAAAATAAGGTTTTGAATATTTGGAACACAATGAAATTGTTAAGTATGGATTACAATATGAATTTGATAATGAAGAATGCACTAAGATTATATTGAGTAGAATTCATAATGGAAAGTTTTGGCTAGAAGATAGAGTGATAGATATTACAGTAGATTTGACTCATGAAGTCACTGTATTATCTAAAACTAGAGCTATTGCTTTAAATGAGAAAAACATGAGGAAAATAGTCATTGACAACACAAACTCATCCTATAATGGTAGAGGAATTGTGATTAGCAAGATCAAACAAGATGATGTGAGATACTTATGCAAGATCCTAACTACTAAGTTTTGTGTAAATTCAAGAGAGGATGACATGGTAGTTGGAATGGTACATGCAGCCTATCTAATGTGTGTTGACAAGGCACAAGTTGATATGTGTGAAATTCTAAGAATTCAATTGTTTGAGAACTTGGAGAAGATCAAGAAAACTAAGTATACATAGTTTAGGTTCTCATCCCTAATTACATATATGTTCTTTCATCTTTTGAGGAGATTTCCCTACACCATAGGAAATGACTGGAATGATGGACAAAATACAATGGAAAGGATTAACCTAGTATACATAAGACATGTTATTGACAGTGTAAATGAGAGTGCAATACTTGTTATTAAGACATTTCAGAATATTGTGCCTAGCAGATCAAGGATCCCTAAGTATCTTGTTGAAAAATATAAAGATGATATATGTTTTATGGTGGATACTGACTTTACCTATATTGAAGAAGTAGATCCTAGAACAGAGTTCATAGATCCTCTTGGCTATGAGATATCTGAGGTAGAGACTGAAGAGTATGTTAGCAGATTACTTAAGTGTAAGTTGGACACTTAGGGTAATAGGTTTGGAACCTTTGAGGAGAACTTCAACTCTCCAAAGATTCTAATTGAAGAGAAGTAGTCTAAAAAGAGAGTTGAGAGCACTATTAAGAAAATCCTAAAAGACACAGGAATGATAGAGAGAGATTTTTTGGTAGCAAAGCAGACAACAGAAACAATCAGAGAGAGTGGACAAAAATAAGTTTTGTCTATCCCTCCTTTATCATCAATTGCAGCACAACAGGAAGAACCACAAGTGAAGGTGAAAGTGGAAGTAACTAAGAAGGACATAGAAGCAAAGATGTCTACTAGATCCACTTCCTCCACACCTAGCAAAAGAGTTAAGGAAAGTGCTACTGGACTAGGAAAGAGACATAAAACTCTAGTGCAACCAGTTCCAAGAAAGATTGCAAAAGTAAAAGATGATGTCACTACTAAGAAGAAAGCTTGGAAACCAAAAGTTGAAAAGCTTAATGAGCAGATCATTGAGAATGGTGAATTTTCAAGAATGAATAAATACTATGATCTTTATGATTATACTGACAAACTTAATCTAGAGAATGTAGTTGTGAAGCATATGATTTTGATTGGCAAGAAGTTTGATACTATTCAGGGATAGATACCTGATGATCTATATAAAAAACTTGTAAATAGGAAGAAGAGAGCATTAGAGAAGGACAAAACTATCAGAGAAAATCTTGTGAGGAAGCTTTGTGAAATAAGAGATGAAACTCATTTCAATCAGATCATGAAAGACCTAAGCACCCATCTGAGAACCAAAAGGAGAACAATTCAGATTATGGGAGGTAGGTATGAAGAAATCAATTTTGAGACAGAATAGGCTATTATCAAGGTTATGGAAAAATATGTTGGAGAATCATTAGTTGCAATAGAGAAAGCAGGTGAGAAAGTACAAGAGGACATTCCCTCTTCTCCAACTATTAATATTGAAGATGAAACAATGAATATAGAAGGTACAAAAATCACCTTGGATACTGATGAAAATGTATTCAAGAATTTGGAGAACATTGTTGACAATTCGGCCTTTGAAGAACATGAAGCTACAAAAGAAGAAGAGATGATAGAGACTCTAGTTGTAGAACCACCAGTAATAGAGGAACAAGTTCCCATTCCCACCAGAGAAGATATCAGTCTTACTCCTGAGACTAGAAAGTAGACTCAAATTGGATCTATGATTGAGCATTTGGGAAAAGAAGTAGATGATGATGATCAATTGGAATTGATCACGTCCTTGAATAAAATCATTAGCAAGAAAAAGAAAGTGAAGAGTCTTGAAGGGTGTCTGAAGGAACTAACTAAGAAGTTACAAAGTACTGTAACTACACAAATTTCAGAAGCAGATCCTATGGAGAAAGAAAAGAAGGTAATGAGCACCTTTGATAATGAATTCACAAACCTAGCTGATATTGCAAAAGTGAAAGCACAAGAAGCCTATGAGGCTAGAATGCTTTTGAACATTAGTCAAAATATTAGAAATGATATCAACACTTTTGATATCTGTATCAAGGATTTGAGGAAGCATTTGGAAATAGGAAAATCTTTGTACATACAGTGTACAAAATCAGAGACCTTGACAATAGAAGAAGATTAGAAGATAAAGTTGAAGGAAGTAGAAATTCTGAATGAAACAAACCTTTTGTCTAGCCCCAATGCGAAGGTATGTGATGTTGAGAAGAAAGTTTGAAAACTTTATGATGAAATCAGAGTTGTATTTTTTGAGAGAGCATGCTTCTATGAAGTTGAGCATTATTAAAGAGCAGTTGGAAGAATGTCTTTCAGCTAAGACATCTTTTTAGAAATTTAACTTTGAAAACCTCCAAGCATGTGAAATGGCTTCTTATGGACTGAGCGCACTACTTAATGTGGCAAATTCCATTAAGAAATCATGGGAGAAGGAGATAGAAGCCATGAAGATAGATTTTGTAGATTGTGTTGCAAGCCTATCAGCTTTGCAATAAATGAATTAAGGTATAACTTTTTGTGATACAATTTTGTAACCCTCCCTACCTTATTTTGTCATTGTTGTCAAAGGGGGAGAGATATATAGAAGAAAATTGATAGTATATGACAATGATTGTTACTCTTAGGGGGAGTACTATATTAGAGATAATAATTTTTTAAGGAGTTATAAGGATAGTATGTATTTTATACTATGGCCACAATGTTGAACAATTTTGAGATTTTGAGTTGTACACTTAGCCAATTTTCTCATATGTTGCCACCAATGACAAAGGGGGAGATTGTTGGAAATTTGGCTAAGTTGATTACATAGATGTTTTCATTATGGAAACATATGATCCACATGAAGATCACACAGGTTAGAGAGCAAGTATGACATAGCGCATTGCAAATTTGTCTAAGTGTGAGACAGTGTTTTACCAGTGAACTTGGACATAGTTTTTGTTTGCAACATTGACTAGAGTAAGTTTAGTACTTGTACACTTGAACATAGACTCTATGATGTCTATTGATCACCCATCCCAGAGTGCAAGTTAGTATGGCATGTACGGAAGAAGTTATGACAGTTTTATCGAAGACAATGTGAAGCCGACAGGACAGAATATGAAGATAGAACTAGTAAAGAGTTAAGGTCAAAATAATGACTTAACAATATAAATGGATGACATCCTAGATGTTAACTCTTGGATAAATATATTGGTATAAATGTAATTGTAATTGTAAAGTTATATGAAGTATCAAGTAGTAGTAATGAAATGTAATGAAGCAGTGATATGATGCGAAGTATATGAAGTATATGTAATAGCGACAGTGAAAGAGTAGTGAAGAGATATTGATACAAGTAGTATAAGGTTATGTACCTTAACCTATTTTTTTAATTAGTGTATATTGTACATTACTTTTTTGGGCAGTGGGCTCATTCGGTAATCACATTTTGTACTACAAATCCTAACAGGGTTGAGGCTTCTAACAAGGCCTATAGTCCCTTAATTAGGACCGATACACTATATGCTTGTAATAGAATCCTAACAGGGTCAACATCCTTAACATGATACTTTTGATTAGTGGATCTTTGTGGGTACCATCCCCACTGGGGTTTTCCCTTGGCCAGGGTTTCCTCGAGAACAAATAATGTGTTATGAGTTCTTTATTGTTATGCATGTTGTTTAGCTTCTTATGTTATGCATGTATAAAGATAATCTGTTATATCCATAATTGGGAAAAAGATAAAGTTTTTAGAATATTGATTCACCCACCCCTCTCAGTATTCCCTATTTCTAACAGAATTATTCTTCAAAGAAGTGGTGAGACTACATGGTCTTCCAAAGAGCATAGTTTTAGATCGAGACACTAAGTTTTTTGGATATTTCCGATGCACATTATGGAAGAAGTTAAAGATTGATTTGAAGTTTAGCTCATCACATCATCCATAGACTGATGGACAAACAAAGTGGTGAATAGGAGTTTGGGAAATTTACTGAGATGTTTTGTCAGAGATAAGCCAATGGGATGGGATTTGATTTTAACACAGGCAAAATTTGCATACAATAATTCTGTCAACAAGAGTATTGGTAAATAACGATTCCAGATTGTATATGGAAATAGTCCTAGAAATGCTTCTGAGTTGAGGAAGATAGAAAAAGGAGAAATAAGTAGTGCTGAAGCTAAGGATTTTGCAGAAAATTTGAAGAACATCCATGAGGAGGTGAGGAAGCACATTACCAAGATTAATATGTAGTATAAGGCTAAAGCAGATGAGAAAATGAGGCATAAGGAATTTTAGGCTGGGGACAAAGTCATGGCTCATTTGTGGAGGGAGTGATTTCTAGTAGGTACATATAACAAGTTGAAAATGAAGAATTTTGGGCCTTGTAAGATACTGAAGAAGCATGATTCAGGAAATACCTATGAAGTAGAGTTGCCTACTGAGATCAATATTTCACTAGTATTTAACATTTCAGATCTGACCGAGTATCATGAAGGGGGTTTTGAAGATTGGATCATAAAAGCACAGTGGATTATTCCAGCAACTACTTTAGCTACCAAGGAGATTGAGGATATACTAGATAGTCATGTTTGTAGAAGCACAACAAACATGAAATATGAATAATATTTGGTGAAATGGAAAGGATGACCTATAGAAGATTCATCATGGCTGACAAGGGAGGAGGTTAACCATCTTAGTTTTCCTCTGCACACCTAAGACGTGACAGGGTCACTTCTCAAATTACCCCAAGTATCTGATGCAGGAGCATCTTGGGTGTAAGGGCAATTTCACATCACCCAAAAATATTTATGTTTTGTCTTTTCAATAAGGTTTTTTTTTAGTGCAAAGTTACTATTTATGAAAACTTACTATTTTTAGTAACTTGGTCATACAAGCTTGAAATGTCCTGATTTCACATGTGGAGGTTCATCTTAGTCATATCAGTCTACTAGTTGAGTTTCATTTCCATATCATCTGTATTTGTGAAGTTATTGAGGTTTTTGGGTACAAAATATTTGAGCTCAATTTTGAAGGCCTTAGAGGCTCTAGATCATGGTCGAACCCCGACTAATTGGAGCTTGTGCTAATTAGGCGTTGTACGTCAGGACATGCCATTTCTAAAAAGTGGTTATAATAGCCAAATGAAGCTATAGTTAAAAATTTATGGCCTTCAGAAGTTGGGCTACTTGAAAATATAATTTGTAATTATTTTGAGCCAACCCTAATTTAAAGAAGGAAAAATAAAATAATTCTAAGGGTGGTCAGCATTAATGGCTAAAATTCTAGAACCTTCTCCAAACGGTGAAAATTTGCCTATATAAGGAAGGTCTATAGTGTTTCTAGAGCAGTCTGGCGTAGTGATTCGAGGATTTGTCTTACAAAATATTGTAAGGAAAATGCCCATGTGGCTTTGCATATTGTAATTCTGAAATTTATAATTTGACACTTGTGGAGATAATAAGAAGCCATTTTTTCTTGCAAATAGTTTTTGTGTCTGTATTTTTGTTATGAGTTTGTGGTATTAAAGGGAGCCCCTTCATCAGATTTTGTCATTTGTGTTCTTAGATGCCTAATATTTATATTATTGTTATTCTGGTTCCCAAAAACATTAACAAACCCTCCTTTTTGTTCATGGTTTAATCTTTATTTCATTATTATTTATACATAACTCCATAAATTTGCTACCTATTTAATTTATAGTCACACATTTTCTTATACTTGACTCTGTCTTTGAGACTTCCATCTTATCTTATTCATTTCTAAACAACATGAGATTGACCTAGTTCAATCCTAAAGAGCAAAATAACAATCTCTAAAATAAAAAATTTAGATTCATTTTCCAACTTTCCCACTCGTTTCTACTAGCCCTTATGAGCCAACCTAGTACATGTTTGTGTGATATGTTTCAATGCCATGATTTTTAAATATTTTTAAGTACAATTAATTAGTAAAAAAGGGCATGCTAAAATATGCACAACAAAGAGAAAAAATATTAGATCATAATTCAATTTCTTGTATTGGGATACTATGCAACTTACAATATTATAATGTTTGAACTTATCCTCTTCACATGTATGAATATTTTTTGCAAAGGAATATTCTAATATTTTCAAATTAGTTACAAAAATAAAGATTAATAAATTTATTTGGGGGCTTTTTCTATGCACTCACATTAAAATTGTTTATGCTACATATATGTTTTATTAGTATTTTTATTAGTAATGCATTTTTATAATGAATATTAGTTAAGTATATATTTTTAAATAAATATATGTTTATGTCAATTTAATCATTTAAAAATATATTATTTTTTCATCAACTTTTTATTAGAATAGTTAGATTAATACATTCATATCATTTTTTATTTTATTTTTTGTTTGTCTTGATGGTAATGTTTTTATATAATAATATATCAACAAGTACTATACGTTGTATTAAGTTTTGTTCATGGTGTTGGGTATTAAGCACTATATAATGCACTAGGGGGGGGTGAATCAGTGCAGTAACCACTTCAATAATTTAAAACAATTTTGGTCATCGGTTACAAAAAAAATAGTAAACTAATCATTGCTACATTAACCATTATTGTTGATCGCATTCATAAACATAAAACAGTAAATGTAAACCAAACATCAAAACCATTAACACATGTGACACAATGATTTTGGTATCATGGAAACCCTTGTAAGAGGGGAAAACCATGGTGGGAATGAAACCTACAATCTTCACTACTGCAGTTGGAAGGTGCCCTGTGAAAGGATTACAAAAAAACTTTCTGAGAGTAATTCATTTTGTGAGAGATGTCTAGTACACTATGAGATGTACAATAAATACCTTTGAAAGTCTACCTCGTGTGAGGATTGAAACCTCAGTCTAGAGATTCACCTTGTGAAAGGATTTAATAACTAAGACATGTAAGAGTCTACCTGGTAAGATGATTTAACCTAATGTAATTGTGAGAGAACAACAAGTAACTGATCTATAGTAGCACTCCTTGCCTATAATATCTTTTGTGTCATGTATCTTCTTACACTTCCATAATATCTTTGACTCAAACCTCTCCTTCCAATCTTATCACAGTCTCCTATATCGATCGTTGATTGATCTTGCAAAAATACTTATTTTTACACAAAACTGTCTAACCATATGCATCCTTCTTACACATAATATTTTATATGATTCCTTTTTTTTTTGTTCCTTAAACAACACAATTAATTTTTCCTCTTAAGCGTTTAGCTCTCTTCTTGCTCAAATCACCAATCTAGAGACAATAATACATTTTTCTCTTGGAATTGAAACTTTCTTTAAGCAATTTTTCACTTTACGTTCAACTGCTTGTACCATGTTCTAGATCATTGCTAATATTAAATAAAATTATGCATTCATTTAAACCAATAGAATATTGACAACTCAAATAAATTTCATAACAAACCTCACCTCAAAATATGTGTCAATTTGTCGTTAAGCGATCAAATAAATAATCACAAAGTTTATTCTAGAATATTGATTAATCATTCAAATCCAAATAATACACTAACATTTTAAGAGTCAGTCATACAATTCATCTCTAAAATGTTGTATTACATCATCCTATGAAACCGCTCCATAATATTTTATTCTTCATATACATTCATTAATTTTTCATCATGTTATCATTCTTCCTTCTTATTGGTTGTGTCACTTAGTCAATTTTAGATTGTTCAGATTAGATTCTTCATTATCGGTCATTGTGAATTATGTTGATAGATTGTTCAATGTGTTTGACCATCAATGAAAACATTTTCTTAGACAGGTTTAGACAGGTATCATGGTTTGTTGTCTTTCCTAGTTAGTTGACCAATTCCAATAATCTCCCCCTTTGGAATTGATGGAAAACCTTGTCAATTTTAATATTGTATAGAACAATGAAATAAAATGAAGGGTGCATAACACATTGTTCAAAGCAACTCACTACAAAACCTCAGCAAAATATTTTCATTTCTTTAACCGATAGTACTCCATATATAATAATGTTCCATTCCATTGCTCCCTCTTTCATGATACAAAAAAATTCATAATAGACATAATAGTTTACATTTTCACCATATTGTTTTATCCATCACATTCTCCCCATTTTTTCATCAAGGACAAAGGTGTAAATCAAAATTTGAGTCCACATTGCATTTAGTCAAATGACTCTACAACTTGTCAAATATAGATGTGTAAGTTGTCTTAGTTGTACTCAAAGTAGTTTCCCAAGTTGTCCTTAAGTGTGAAAATGCAATATTCTGACCTACAATAGTACTTGACAAATCTTCTAATTCATCCAGTGTAGCTAGCTCAAGTTTCCCAATCAAGTTCTCAACATTATTAACACTAACTAACATTAAATCAATAGTAGGGTCCAAAAATGAGTTCAATTCAAGTAAAGTGTTCACCTTTTGTTCATGCTCATCATGAATTTTCTTTAGCTTACCTCCCATCTCTCTGACTTTAGCTGCATAAACTCTAGCACTGCTAGAAGTTATATCACACTTTTAAATTGTTTCATCCAATTCCTTCTAAAATACCTTGGCCTTCTTTTCTATATCATAGGTGAACTCAGATAGTTTTGCCACTTTTGTTACTATTCCACCAACAATTTTCAAGTTACCTTTTGCAATCTCAACTTCTTTCTGCAAATTTTCTTTCTCTTTTCCAATATTTTCCTTTACCTTTTCCATTCTTTTCTTCTCATAGGCATCTTCAGTTATATACATTGAGACTTTAGCCAACAATGATATATCTTATAGTATTTCCTTTACTAGCTTATCCAATTGATCAATGATCTTATCATTTTCATCAATGTCAACATTAGGTACTAAGGTGTGCAATATCTCCTTTGATGTTTTAATCACTCCCTCCTTCTTCTTCAGTCTTGCTTTGTTCCTCTTGAGTTGTACTTTTAACTTATCCAATAGTGCTATCATTTCCTTAGGACTCAACAGTTTTAATTTTACCTTCTCTAAGTTTATTTCTTCAATGGCTTCCTCTTCCTGAGATACTTTAGGAATATTTATACTCACTCTTCTCCTCTTCTTCACTGACTCATCAAGCTCCAACTTTCTCTTGACTAGTTTCTCTTATGTTGCTTCTATCTAAACATTGGTAGGGGTTACCAATAGTATATATGAGTGTGTAGCATGAGGAGTAAGTGTAACTCTTGGTGATCTATTTTCCTTCTCATAAGGTATTTCTGCAATGACTACCTCATCTTTCTTTTTCTCCTCTGTATTATTCTCTTCTTGTTTCTCTATTTCCTCTACCTATGTATTGATGACCTCAAGAACTTTCTCAATTACTTCTAATGGAGCATAAGTGCTAGGAAGACAGGGTGAACTAGGAGGTTCAAGGATTACTACCTCATCTTGGTCTAATTCTTCTTTTTCTTCCTCAAAATAATGCTCAGGTTCATCACCTTCTTCCTCTTCATCTCCTTCCTCTTCATCTCTTTTAGATATATCAATATAATCTTTCCAAGCTTTAATTGTTTCATCATCCAGACCCTATGTTTCTCCTAACATAATCCTAGTGACTCTTCTTTTGATAGGGAAAGTATCCTTGTGTACATAAACAAAATAATTAATCTCACTAACAGCTAATCCAGTATCACACCCCATCAATGCTTTCTCTCTTATTTCATTATCAATTCCTAAAGCAGTCTTCCATCTCCCATGTATTATGTCAAACAAATTTTTAGATATATGACCTCTAATTTTTGTAGGACCTCTATTGAAATCTTTTATGCTCTTTATAACTAGAGTTTCCAATCTTCTCTTGATCTCATCAGTATGACATAAATCACACTCCCTAGAAACTCTAGCTAATCCTCGAGAAGTTTCAATAGCTTGTATAAATTCATCAATGGAAATGACTTTATAAGTTTTACCTACTTCCTTTACCTATTTCACTTCCTTATCTAAAGGGGTGTCCTCACCATCATCTTTTGTTGACTTAGCCTTTTGTCTAGCTAATGAAGATTCAGTGCCTTTAGCTTCTCTTGTTGGTGCTCTTCTTGTAGGCATTGGTGATGAGGTCTTTGTAGGAGTCCTCTTATCTTTTTGTTTTTCCTTTCTCTTATATATTTTCTTGGGTGTTGTTGATGTTCCCTCTACTAGTTGTGTAAATGATGTTGAAGGGGCCTCTAGTAGTGCTTGTGATGTAGAACTTTCTTATCCAAACTTAGCCTCTAGCCTTGTTATAATTTTCCTTGTTTTTGTTTCTATTACTGGCTTCTTACGTTCAAACTTAATTCTAGAGCCAGCTTCTTCGTATTTTCCAAACCTTTTCTCTATTTGATCTATATGTTTACTCAGCAATACCTTTGCATGTCTATCAATATCACCTTCAAAGATTTCATAACCCATTGCAGGTACCTAGAATGTTCTGGTCACAATAGGTTGAAGTATACGTGTTCTTGTATCAACTAAGTGATGAACTACAACTGATTGAGAACCTGATTGAAGAACTTCAAGTGATTAGAGATCAAAGAACACTGAACTATTATATAAGATAATTGAATCAGTTTTATGTTGTCATTGATGTCAACTAGCTTTGACAATACTTATCATGGAGTTGCAAACATCTAACACATTTGTAGAAGAAAAGAGAAAGATGAAGAACCAAGATATCTACATTGACGAAGATGGATATGATAGATGAGGATAAGGAATACCTTTGGTAACTTATTGATGAGTCTATGACTTCATATTGTTGACTTGATTATGTTGTATTAATTTTTTATGGAGTTGGGAGCAAAATGTTACAAAGCAGTGTTGTTGGTTAATGAAGCATTCTAGTATACACCGAGAAGTGTAGTGTATACCGAGCACAGTATAAACTGAGCTTGTGTTCACCGATGCATTTCTTTGTTAATCAAGAATGAACAAAAGAACTAAATGATTTGTTTAGCCGAAAAAAGTTGATGAGCTGTAAAGTGTGTGATCACAAGGTGAAAGATAAGGTTTGTTATGAGATCAATGACTAGAAAAATTCAAGGAAGATCTAAAGGCCATATTTGAAATGTGTTACTAATAAATCAGTCAAGGAAGGTTTAAGTGGCAAAACCAATGAAGGAGATTAAGCGGCAAAATCTATTGGATGAAAAGAAATTGGTTTACTTGTCTATTTAAGAGACTAGGGTTTCATTATGAAACTTATACTGGAGGAAAAGGATACTGTAGATATATCACATGAACAAGCTTCATGCATGTTTGATCAAACTGGTTAAGGAGAACCAAACTGTAGAGATTACCGAGTTTCAGAAAGCTATAACCAAGAGATAGTAAGTTACTGAATATTGTTGAAACAAAATTGATATATTGATTAGAGATTTGAATGAGCATAATATAGATCTATACATCTGCAAATCAATTTGTATTGTAATCAGATCACCTGTTATAACAATTTGACCATTGTAATCAGATAAATCTCTTAGCCAAGTAGACTTGAAAGTCTTGTAATGTCATTCATAGAATGCACATTTTTTATCCTATCAACCCCATAGTAAATGTTGGTTGGATGATAATGATTAGTGTTAAATCCTATAACAAGGTCACACCTTACAGTGTGTTTTGTAACCTTTAATAGGCTTGGGTCTTCACCAACCTCACTTCAGAAGAGTGAACAATTTTTGGGTTGTTGGTCCCAGGTGGTTTTTCCTTTTATAGGATTTCTAGGTTAAATCTCTTGTGTTATGTGTTGATTATGGTGATTGTTTGTTATCATACTTTACATATTTCATATTGGATTTGATTGGTAGCTACTATATGTTATTGACTATTAATTGGTAAAAGTGTTAATCTTTATTGAGCATTTTAGGTTGTCATTAGTATCAAAGGACAATAAACAGGTCGGTTGGTTATTTACATTAAGACAGTTGATAACTAGAAGTAAGACAGAGTAGTCGGTAAAGCCTTAAACCAAGCATCACACAATTAACCAAGCACCAGTGACATCGACACCGACAGTCAGTAAACACCGAGCATCATAGTATACACCGAGAAAATTATACAGTGTTTACTGATGATCACAGTAAATGGTATAGTAATAAAAAATGGCACATTATTCTATGCAAATGGTTATAACAGATTGTAAAATGGTTTACCAAGATCGAGGAGCATTTATTGTAAAAGATATTCATTAAATGCAATGATTATCTTATTTGTATTAATTGATCTAGGTTATTTTGTACCGTAGATCTTAGGGTTCTGATTTTCTTTTGTAACCTAATTTTTGCTTAAGCAGCAAAAATAGAACACTATATATTGTATATGTTCGCACCATTTTATAAGGTTGTTGAATTGATATATATGAATCACGGAGAACTTGAAGAAATTGCCTATCTTCAAGACAATTAGTTTACTGAGCAAAACAAAGTACAGAGGTTTTCAGATTGAGCAAAATCAGACAAGGCAACCGAGCAGAATCAAAGCAGAGAACCATCACAGATAAGGTGATATTTTGATAAGAACTTATAGATCTATTTCAGACAATTGAGTTGTCAACTAGTAGATAGTTTACCTATTACTTTCTGACAATTGTGATAGAGTTTTGATAAATCTCTTAACAGAGTAGACTTAACAGTCTTTGTATAAATCTCTTAACTGAGTACACACTTCATATAGTGTTGTTAAATCCTATAACTAGGTAGATCTAGTTAATCTAATATGTTACTCCTAACAGGGTAAGATCACCAGAAGTGATAAAAACTTGTAGCCTTAATAGGCAAACCTTTTCTATCTGCAGTAGTGAAGAATTTGTGGGTGTCATCCCCACTACAATTTTTACCTTCTAACAAGGGTTTCTGCATTACCAAAATACTTGTGTTATGTGATTGTCATATTGATTTCATATTGTTTACTTTCTTAAGTTAACTAGATGATTGATTTATGCAATTAGATTCAAGTTATTTTGATCAGTTATCATAGTATTCAGTTATAGATTTGAAAGGTTTTGCAACTAAATTTTTGAAGGCACTGATTCACCCCTCCCCTCTCAGTACCTATCTCTCCTAATTCCAACAATTGGTATTAGAGCTCAGTTCTCTTGTTGAATAGTTTAACCATTGAAGGGAAAAGATCTAAGTCATGGAGAGATACAAGCTTGACAAGACTAATGAGAATCAGAAGATACAAATGTAGATGTTTGTGGAACAATATAAACAAGCCAAGGAAGAACTTAAGAAATTACTAGTTGAAAGAAAGAACCTTGCAATTCAGCAGAATGAAATAAGCTATCATGAAGAACCTATCGATGACATATTTGATCATATTGGATCAAGCTCTGGAAGCATCTCTGATGGATCCAAAAGCATAATCTCTGAGTTATCTAAAAAGAATCAGCATCTATCTGAGCAAGTGAAAGCACTTCAAATCGGTCATGAATCTCAAATGGTGAGAATGGTGGAAATCATGAACAATGGTAGATAAGTTGAACAAGATCAGAATCTGGCTATTGAAGACCAAAGACTAATGACTGAACAACTTCAAGCAAAAGAAAGTGAAATCTAGAGACTCACTAATCATCACTTCCAAGTATCAAATCAGATGATGACAGTTAATCAAGAAATGAACCGAGTAAATGGAGAATTATCAAGAAGACTTGAAGATGTAGCAACACTTAGAGAAGATAATGAAAAAATGAGAAATGAAATAAAAACACAAAAGAAACATAATGAGATGATGAAGATAGTCGATTATAGCTCTAAAAATATTGATGATTTTCTGACTAATCAGAGGAGATTCAGAAGTAAAGTCGGTATAGGCTACACCGGTGAAGGAGAATCATCACAACAAGTTGAAGAAGTCAACAACAATCAAAGTCAAAAAACTAAAGTGTTGACATGTTACCACTATGGAAAACTAGGACATACAGCTAATGTGTACAGAAGCAAAGCACAAGGTAAACCTCCTGTCATTCCTAAGTTCAATGGATATTGCTATTACTATGGTAAGTTTGGACATCCAGCTTATGAATGTAGAGAAAAGAAGAATGACATTGCTAATAACACTACTGATGAGAAAAAATGCTATACTTGTAATAAGTATGGACACACTACAAGGGACTGTAAGGAGAAAATGAAGCAGGTCTGGACACCTAAAGAGAAACTACAACGAAAGCCATATCAACTGAAGAGACAAGGTAACTCATATGTTTCGGATTATAATACATGGACTAATTGTATTGCATGTGGTCGGTATGGACATGTTGCAGCAAACTATTACAGAAAGATTCGGATTGGACAATCAAGTAACTAGACAAATGCAGGAATACCATGTATGCACTATCACAAGGTCGAGCATGTAAGCAAGAACCGCAAAGACCACGCACCTGATGAAAACCATATATTTGAGAGTGGATATAACATTGCAAAAATTACAAAGTTAAGGAACACAATGTGGAAGAAGGCATCTAATGAGAATGCTAAGTCAAGTAACACTATCGGTGAAACCTCATCCACTGGATTAGGTGACATCGGTACCTCCACTTAAGATGAAAAAGGTATGTATGGAACTGACATTTCAAATGATCAAATTTTACATATAGTTCCTTATATATGATGTACATATACCAAATCGACATGAATGAAGATGCACTATGGTTTATATATTATAAGTTTGTAAATGACATCTAGTTAGTAAAAAAGGGAAACATGAGTTGGTTACCCGTCGATAATCACTATACAAGGTTAACCAACAATAGTTCAAATTGATAAAGAAACTCTATGTTAACTAAGAAAAAGACTTTACCAAGTTGACAGTCATCTCATATTGAAAGTTAGGTTGCACATTTAATGCATCAAAGTCTAAGCAAGAATATCAGAAAACCCTATATATACGCAGAAATAGAGTTCATTGTTACATTGCAATTTTGAAGAAAGGAGATTTTACAAAGAAGAGTTCAAGCTAACAATTTTTAGAATAGATTCAAAGAAACTAGATCGAACTGATGAAAATTCTTTGATGAAAACTAGTAAGTTCATTCTCCTATCGAACACTAGTTATCTATTTGCTTGCCGAAACCCTAGAAATAATTTATGGCATCATCTTCGACCACAAGAAAATCACAAAACATTGAGGACGAAGTGGAACTAATTGTTAGGGTGCACTTTGCCGAGGAGAAATTCAAATTGCATCCTAAGGTCATAGCACAAATGGATGATATGGGTGCATTCTCTAGTATTCCTGATAAGGTTTTGTTAACAGAAGATGTTAGGGCTTATATTCACTACAAGATCAGTGAAGTATGTGACTTTGAGACCATAGCAGCTCATCAGCAAGTCTGTGGACTGGATGGTAAGATCAAATTTGAATATAAGAAGATTGAGGAGTCAGGGTTATAGTGCTTCACATAATTCCCACAATCTTTTCACAATGACTGGATACGAATCATGCTAAGCAGATTCCATGATGAAAAATTTTGGTTAGACAAACTGGTTGAGGTCACCAAGAAGATTATCAGTAGGGTTACTGGGTACCCTACAATCGACAAAGCCAAAGAATTTCAAAGTTCATATCGTCCCAACATAGAAAAGAACACTAGAGCTCAATGGGATGGTAGGGAACTAAAGATTTCAACTATCAAAGATCTAGTGGTAAGATTCGCAGCTCATGTCATCGGGTACAAGATATTTCAATCAAGCAGACCGAATAGTGTACCTTGCAACATCGTGGACATGGCTTAAAAAATTGTGAAGAAAGATCACTAGGTTGATCTTGCTGAGCTACTACTACACCAACTACATGACAACATGAAGACAATAAAAACAAAGAAGTCCAATACATGTAAGTATGGATCACTGCTTGTCTGTACATTCCTCTATTTGCAAAAATATGTACCAGGTATTGGAAAAGTTAACTGGCAATCAGATAGACTAATAACTGCCCAAATCGGTGATATGATGAGAAGTCTAGGAGACAATGTGAGCAAGGAGTTCCATGCATATTTCAAGGAATTTCAAACAAGAATGTAACAAAGAAGTAGAATTCCAAAAGAATTAGTAAGAAAATTTGAAGATGACATATGCTTTGTGGTAAGCATAGACCACTCCATGATAAAGGCAGTAGAATTGAGAACAAAATGAGTAGTACCAATGGGCTATGAAATGAATCATGATTTCACTCTAAAATCTACCAATGCATTGCTAGCATTACCGATTGACATCACTGTCAATAGGTTTGGAGTGTATGAGGAAGCTAAGTCTAGAATCACAATGGACATTGAGAACGGTAAAATGTCAAGAAGGGAAAAGAAAATGAAAAAGGATTTCTCAGTAAGATATGGAACTACATCTGAATCACATAAGGAGTCACTGGTTGATGAAGAAACTAAAGATCAGTTACAGATGGCTGATAAACCCTATGACAGTGAGGAGACCGAGTCAGACAAAGAAAAGGATAACACACCGGTTCCTCCCACCAATGATGAAGAAGAATCTCAACTACCAACAACTGATGAACAAGATATTTAGCTACCAAAACCTGAAGGAATGAGGACATGTTCAGCAACTGTACCTCAATCAACTAAGAAGAAAGAAGAAGCAATAAAAGTAGCAAAAAGGAGAGCTGCTACACCAATGAAGAAATACATCAAGAGAAAGAACAAGAAGGCAGCTGAACCATCGAAGAAAAAGAGGAAATACATGAGTAAGGAAGACATAGAGGAGACTGACACTGAAAATAACCCTGATCAATTTAAGCTAGTTCGTAATAGGGATAGTACCATAGAAGAAATAATTGAAGATATTATTGAGAATGGAAATCTTAATGATCTAGGCATAGGCAAATTTAACAACATGTCAATTGACGACAAGACAAAGATAGAACATGCTATTGTTCAAATGATGATCAAGTTCAAAAGAGTACTAATGGAATTTGCATGTCAACTGCCAAAGGAACTTGATGGCAAAATAAGTGAAAGATGGGCTATTGCACTTGACACAGAGAAAAGAAAAAGAGAACGATCTCTAGGTCGTGTAGCCACACACTTTAGCTATGCTGAGGTAAGTGAATACATAACAAGGTATCAACCTAGATTTTTAGTCAAGAATAGAGCTATCTAGATTATGGATGAGAATGTAAATGATATGGATGTTGTAAGTGACTCCCTATGGACATCAATTTTGAAAGCAAAAGAGAAAGCTGAATAGGAAGCATTCCTAAAACTATCTAAAAAGAGATAGTCCAAAAGGTAAAAGTATTTTCTTTAATGATAATAAAGGCAAGAAAATAGAAGACATTGGTATATCAGTTACTGAGGTAATTGATGTCACCAAGAAAAAGGAAGAAATCAAAATTTCACAGGATGCATCAGATCAAGCTAAGATCCACTTGCAAAAAAAAACTAATGATGATGCACTCATTGAGGACATCACTAACGGTGATCCTGATGATAAGGATGATGAAGATGTAATAATTACACAATACAAAGATGAAACATTAAACACTAACAATGTGTGTACATCTCTACCAGGTGAACTACCTATACTTGCAGAGGCCACTGAAATAATTTCACAACTACAACCCAATGCCTCTCATCCTGAGCCAACCAAAGATAGAACAAAGATTCAAGCACCTGAGCAACCTACAGATACAAATGAGCCTATCAAACTAGAGGCATAGTCTACAAAATAGAAGGAACCTGAGGAAACCAAGTCAATCAAGGTGAACCAACCTGACACTACCACCGAGACTCCCACTCAATCTACTGAGGAGTAGAAGAAGGATGATATAGTGTCAACTGGTAAGGATACTCCAAGGAGTGAAGAAAAAGCTATAGTTGTAAGTGAAAATAAGTCAGCTCTAGCCCCGAAGAAGAAAAAGAAGAAAGCCAAACGGTCGGTCTCCATTGATGGAGTCATTGTTATACTTGAATGTGACCTAAGAACTCTAATCCCTGAGGAACTAAGTCATTATGGGGAGTTATGTTCCAGGAAAGTAGCACAAGAAAAATTGAGGCAAGAACAAAAATGTAAAGAAGTGTTAAATGATGTAAGGGATATTCTACAACAGATAGTACCGAAAACAAACATTGATGAGAATACTCCCATTTTAGATCAACTTGCCACCCTCACTGACAGAATCAATGCCCCTAATATAGATATAGATAAAAGAATAGAAGAATGGGCAGAGTCAAAGATTCAACACAAATTGGCAAAAAGGATTAGCACTAAAGTGGCACTGAATAAGGTGAAATAATCTAAGGTCATTACCGAGGTAAAATTCATCACCCAGATAATCTGTCAACTGCTAATAAAGCTTTGTACTATAGACACCTTCACCATAGAAATTAGTGAAAAGATAAAAGGTTTAGAAGAAGAAATCAAGTTGAGTACACAAGTAGCTATCACCGAGCCAACTACTTTCTTAAAGCACATTAACCAAGTTCAAGAACTCCGACGACTGATAGTAGACTTAAGGAAACAAGAAGCACACATCACCGATCAGGTTACAGAGTTACAGAAAGAAGTCACTCCTTACCTAAAGATTTTTGAAACACATACTGTCAAAGCTGAGCAACTTGTGGCAACACCAGAGATTTCGATGTTGGATAATATCTTTGACATGCATGCACAAGTCAGTTTTGAGAAAATTGCTCTTACCAACTTGAAAGAGGAATGGGTAAACCTCTTGGAGTCTGTGAAGAAAACCCATTAGCACATTTTTGATAAGATGTAAGTATACATTACATATTTTTTTGGTATTTGGCATTATTATCAAAAAGGGGGAAAACATGTATATGCCAAATAGTATATTTTTGATATGTATATTACATAATACCGGGAGCATGCATCAAGGGGGAGTACTTTTATACTTAGAAGTGTTTTAGTGGATATGTATATAATGGAGATATAAGGGATATATAGAAACATTTTGTCCATATACATTATGAAGTTTTGATACTAATGCCAAAGGGGGAAATTGTTAATCTCTATTGAGCATTTTAGGTTGTCATTAGTATCAAAGGATAGTAAACAGGTTGGTTGATTATTTACATTGAGATAGTCAGTAACTAGAAGTAAGATAGAGCAGTCAGTAAAGCCTTATACTGAGCATCACATAGTTAACCGAGCACCAGCAACACTAACACTGATGGTCAGTAAACACCGAGCATCATAGTATACACTGAGCATATTATACAGTGTTTACAGATGATCACAGTAAACGACATAGTAATCAGAAATGATACATTATTCTATGCAAACGGTTATAACAGATCGTAAAATGGTATACCAAGATCGAGGAGCATTTATTGTAAAAGATATTCATTAAATGCAATGATTATCTTATTTGTATTAGTTGATCTAGGTTATTTTGTATCGTAGATCTTAGGGTTATGATTTTCTTTTGTAACCTAATTTTTGTTTAAGCGACAAAAATAGAACACTATATATTGTATATGTTTGCACCATTTTATAAGGTTGTTGAAATGATATATATGAATCACAGAGCACTTGAAGAAATTGCCTATCTTCAAGACAATCAGTTTACTAAGTAGAACAGAGTACAGAGGTTTTTAGATTGAGTAGAATCAGACAAGGCAACTGAGCAGAATTAGAGCAGAGAACCATCACAAATAAGGTGATATTTTGATAAGAACTTATAGATCTATTTCAAATAATTGAGTTGTCAACTAGCAGATAGTTTACCTATTACTTTCTGAAAATTGTGATAGAGTTTTGATAAATCTCTTAACAAAGTAGACTTAATAGTCTTTGTATAAATCTCTTAACCAAGTACACACTTCATATAGTGTTGTTAAATCCTATAACTAGGTAGATCTAGCTGATCTAATATGTTACTCCTAATAGGGTAAGATCACCAAAAGTGATCAAAACTTGTAGCCTTAACATGCAAACCTTTTCTATCTGAAATAGTGAAGAATTTGTGGGTGTCATCCCCACCACAATTTTTACTTTCTAACAAGGGTTTCTGCACTCTCTCTTTCCTGATGATGGATCACGAAGTGTGATCCGAAATGTTGATGCTAAAAAATGCACACAATCGAATCCAGAAACACACATGACTTGTTAAAATGGATTGTGGAAATCTGATATTATTAAAGGGTTTCTACGTTACCAAAATACTTGTGTTATGTGATTGTCATATTGATTTCATATTGTTTACTTTCTTAAGTTAACTAGATGATTGATTTATGCAATTAGATTCAAGTTATTTTGATCGATGATCAAAATATTCAGTTATAGATCTAAAAGCTTTTGCAACTAAAGTTTTGAAGGCACTGATTCACCCCTCCCCTCTTAGTACCTATCTCTCCTAATTCCAACAAAAAGCATAGATAGTTTACTATTGTATGTTACCGAGCTGTAGAAATTTGTTTACATTGTTTTTGGATATACATTTTGTATTTGGGATAGTGGATAATTGATTCACCCCCCTCTTAATTATTCTAACAATTGGTATTAGAGCGTATTGGTTTCTTGGAATAGAGTTTTGAGGACTTCAGCATAAAGATCACAAAATGTATAAGAGGGATGTGCCAAAGATGAACAAGGACAACTTTACAATGTGGAAAAGCCGAATAAAATTACATATATCTGGAATTGGGAATTCTTCCCTCACACTATTAGAGAATGGCTACATTGCACCGCCCACTAGACCTTTGACTCTAGATCAACTAAGAGATAGACATGAGCATAACATTACTATGATGGTGATTTTTGCTACTCTGATAGATGTCAAGTTTGAAGATATTAAAGATTGCACTATTGCTAAAGATATGTGGGATAAAATTGCTCAAGTTTATAGTGGTGATACAAATGTCAAGAGAGCCAGAGCTGAAAGTTTAAGAGGAAGATTCGATGATATGAAGATGAAAGAAGGAGAAAACATTATGCAGTACACAAACAAAATAAAGGAGGCAGTTCACGCTATCAGAGCATCTATTGGTGTTATTGATGAAGACATTGTGGTAAGAAAAATTCTAAGGACTTTATTGCCTATTTATGCCATCAGAATATCTACAATTCCTAAAAATAGGTTAGCACCTAACAATACTCTCACTCTTGATAATCTGATTGGAAAGCTAACAAATTTTGAACTAAACAACTATGCTAATAGTGTTGTTCCAATTGTTGAATCTTCTTTTATGACTTCTTTGAAGATTGGTAAGTCTATTAGTAGAAATAATAAGGATGATAGTGATAGCAATACTGATGATGAACTTGATGAGCTTCAAGCTCTTATGGCTAGGAGATTACCTAAAGGAAAACATAGATATAGAGGCAAATTACCTTTAGCATGTTTTAACTACAAAGAAGTTGGTCATATTGCTGCTAGATGTCCAAACAGGAAGGAAGATGACATAAACAAGGATCGATTTGGTGAAGGAAGCTATGGGAGAAGAGGAAATAGAAGTTACTGACACTACAACAGAGACAACCAAGACAATAGTGATAAAGGCAAAAATGTATGTTACATTGCAGAAGAAAATGAATATGATTTTGAGGAAGAAGAAAAGTATGTAGAAACAACATTAATTTCTAAGGTTAATAAAAATGATACATGGATCATAGATAGTGGTTTTACACATCACATGACTGGTGATGAAGAAAAAATTAATCATCTTGAGTAATATAATGGAGGATCTGTAAAAATGGGTAATGATACACCTTGCATGGTTAGAGGAAAAGAATCCTTTCTAATAAATGATAGAATCCAATGTGATAATTCTTATTGGGTAGAAGGACTAAACTATAATTTTCTAAGTGTGGCATAGCTGAACAATTTAAGTCACCGATTTACTTTTGAGAGAAAGAAAGTAAAAATATTTGATGATGGAGGAAGACTTGTTGGAACTGGAGCACAATCAAAAGGTAACCTATTTTATCTTGATAATGATGAGTCTTCTTGCTTAATGATGAAAAATGAAGATGCTTGGTTATGGCATAAAAGGTTATGCCATGTAAACTTTGATAACATGATTAAGATCAGTAAAAAGAAAAAGGTTAGAGGTATGCCTAACTTATCTAAGCCTGATCATGTTATGTGTCATAAGTGTCAGAAAGGTAAAATGAAAAAATCTAGTTTCAAAAGCAAATATTATTCAACAAAGAAAATACTTGAGTTAGTTCACACCAACCTATGTGGTCCCGTGAGAACTCAGAGTTATTATGGTGATAGATATTTCATTCTTTTTGTTGATGACTATACTAGATTGATGACTGTCATGTTCTTGAAGGAAAAATTAGAGGCATTTAAGATGTTTAAGTGGTATAAAGAAAAAATAGAGAAAGAGACTGGTAAAGAATCAAAATGCTTAAGATCTGACAAAGGAGGTGAATTTATTTCTGATGAATTTACTAACTTTTTTAATAAGCATGGTATTAAAAGACAGGTCTTTGCACCGAGAACACCTCAGAAGAATGGAATTGCTGAAAGGAGGAATAGGTCAATAGTTGACTATGCAAGAACACTGATGATAGAGAAAAATGTTGCACAGAGATACTGGAGAGAGGTAGTTAGCACAATTTTTTATGTTTTCAACCGATTATAGTTGAAGGACACTAACAAAATACCTTACGAGTTATGGTTTTGACACAAACCCACTGTAAGTTATTTTAGAATTTTTGGAATTAAATGCTTTATTCTGAAAGATGAAAGAAATGGAAATTTTTACTCAAAAGGTGATGAAGGGATATTTCTTGGATATTCCACTAAAATTAAAGCATATAAGTGTCTAAATAAAGTTACTAATAAAATGATAGAAAGTGCTAATGTCAGGGTTGATGAGTTTGATGACAAGAATGCAGAAGAAATCACAAAGTAACCAAAAGACTACAATAGATTCACATACATTGAGCATCTAGAGTATCTACCGAAGCCGCAGACAGTGAAAATAGGTCAACAGGAAAACAACACCAAGGAACAGGAAAGAGAAACTGATGAGCAGGAAGGATCTACCAAGAAAGAAAATGAACCTTAAAAGGATGAACAAGAAAGAAGAGA
Source organism: Chamaecyparis obtusa (assembly GCA_027943335.1). Lineage (NCBI taxonomy): Eukaryota > Viridiplantae > Streptophyta > Pinopsida > Cupressales > Cupressaceae > Chamaecyparis > Chamaecyparis obtusa. The sequence goes on along the minus strand of BSBK01010625.1, from coordinate 315,836 downwards.
TCAGAAACTAGAAAGATTTTTCAGAAGACATCATCTTACGAACCAAATTATTGGTGACAAGCAAGCTAGCCTATAAATGAGAAGTAAGTCAAGACAAGGTACATGTTTAGTTTGTGAATATGAACTGAAGAATGTTAAAGTTGCATTGGAGAATGAAGAATGGAATAATGCAATGAATGAAGAGATTGAATAGATAGAGAAAAACAAAACATGGACCTTAGTACCTAGACCTAAGGATAAGAATGTTATCGGTACTAAGTGGATCTTCAGAAACAAGCTGAATGAAAATGGAGAGGTTACAAGGAATAAAGCCAGACTAGTTTGCAAGTGGTATGCACAGGAGGAAGGAATTTACTATGGTGAGACCTTTGCACCTGTTGATAGACTAGAAGGAGTTTGAATGTTACTAGCTTATGCAACACATAAGAAATTTAAAGATTATCAAATGGACATTAAGTCTGCATTTCTGAATGGGATACTTGAAGAAGAAGTCTACATAGAACAACTAGAAGGGTTCATTGATCTAGACAAGAAAGACATGGTATGTAGATTTCATAAAGCTTTGTATGGTTTGAAGCAAGCATTGAGAGCCTGGTATGAAAGGATGCATACTTATTTGTTAAGCATTGGATTTGTTAGAACTAGTGAGAACATAAATTTGTATATGAAAGGAGATATTGATGATACTATTCTAATTGCTGAGATATTTGTGGATGATATTATCTTTGGAGGTCAAGATCACATATGTAAATCCTTTTTTGTTGAGATGAGAAAAGAGTTCTAAATGTCTATGTTTGGAGAGATTAAGTTCTTTCTAGGACTGTAGGTTATTCAGTAGAGTGATGGGATATTCATCACACAATCCAAGTATATGAAGGAAGTACTAAAAACATTTGGCATGGAAGATGCTAAACTATTTTGAACACCAATGGTCACAAGCTACAAATTGACTAAAGAGGATGAAACTACAAAGGTGAACCAAACACTGTATTGATCAATGATTGGTAATTGAATGTATGTAGTAAATAGTAGACCAGATATAACACATGCTATGGGGATTGTTACAAGATTTTTTGCAAATCCTAAGGAGTCACACATGATTGCTACAAATATAATCTTAAGATACCTAAAGAAAACAAAATATTATGGGTTATGGTATCCTAAGGAAGGCAAGTTTGAACTTAAATTATACACCGACGCTGACTGGGTTAGAAATGTGGATGACAGAAAAAGCACAACCGGAGGAGCATTTTTCTTTGATGAAAGACTTGTTACCTAGACAAGTAAGAAGCAGTCTTGTATTTCCCAGTCTACAACTAAAGAAGAGTATGTTACTGTTGCTACAAAATATTCAAATATTGCATATATCAAGCAAGTGTTAGAAGGAATGAATGAGATAATTACTGAGCCGGTGATTATATACTATGATAACACTAGTGCTATAAACATTTCAAAGAATCTAGTGATGCACTCTAAAACAAAGAACATATCTATCAAGTATCACTACTTAAGAGAACAAGTGCAAGAAAAGAAAGTGAAGCTAGAATTTGTTACATCTAAAGAGCAACTTGCAGACATATTTACAAAGCCTCTACCAAAAGATACATTTGAATACTTGAGGACTAGACTTGGGGTCTGTCCCCTGTCTACCAATCACTAATGTGATTTGGAGGTTGCATCAGCCTAATCTTATCAGAAGATCATTCATGTTGATGTAGCATAGTTCACACTTTGGATTCTATCTAAAGTTATGAAGAACTAGAACAGATTTGCATAATCAGTATACAAAGATATAGTCAATACACCAGACAACAAAGAGTTACATGGCTACTATAGAGCTATATGGTTTATTTGTCTCTTTGGCATTATTTTCAAAGGGAGAGATAAATAATATGATAACCAAGGAGAATACAGGAACATCTATCTAAGGGAGAGACAATCTGAGAAGATAAAGGGAGATAAACAGAAGGAACTTGATAGCTGCTAAAGATCATATCTGTAGAAGATAGTCTGCACTTACAATGTTGTTATGTAACATAGTGATTAAACATATTAAGCTAAGGGAGAGATTATAGAGCTACAACATTTGTTTACATAGTTGTAGAATACATGTTTGGTATGTGTATGGTATACTTCATATTGCTTGAGTTTCCATCAATGCCAAAGGGAGAGATTGATGAACTACAAATGATTGAGAACTTGATTGAAGAAATTCAAGTGATTAGAGATCACTGAACACTGAACTATTATGTAAGATAATTGAATCATTTTTATGTTTTCATTGATGTCAACTAGCTTTAACAATACTTATCATGGAGTTGCAAACATCTAACACATTTGTAGAAGAAAAGAGAGATGAAGAACCAAGATATCTACATTGCGGAAGATGGATATGATAGATGAGGATAAGGAATACCTTTGGTAACTTATTGATGAGTCTATGACTTCATATTGTTGACTTGATTATGTTGTATTAATCTATTATGTAGTGGGAGAAAAATATTACAAAGTAGTGTTGTCAGTTAATGAAGCATTCTAGTAAACACCGAGTAGTGTAGTGTATACCAAGCACAGTATAAATTGAACTTGTGTTCATCGATACATTTCTTTGTTAACTGAGAATGAACAAAAGAACTAAATGGTTTGTTTAGCTGATAGAATTTGATGATATGTAAAGTGTATGATCATGAGGTGAAAGATAAATTTTGTTACAAGATAAACAGCTAGAAAAATTCAAGGAAGATCTAAAGGATAGATTTGAAACATGTTATTGACACATCAGCCAAGGAAGGTTTAAGCAGAAAAACCAATGAAGGAGATTAAGTGGCAAAATCTATTGGACAAAAAGAAAATGGTTTACTTTTCTATTTAAGAGACTATGGTTTCATTATGAAACTTATGCCAAAGGAAAAGGATACTACAAAGATATTGCATGAACAAGCTTCATGCATGCTTGATCAAACTAGTTAAGGAGAACCAAACTGTAGAGATTACTGAGCATCAAAAAGCTATAACTGAGAGACATTAAGTTATTGAATATTATTGAAATAGAATTGATATATTGACCAGAGATTTGAATGAGCATAATATAGATCTGTACATCTTCAAATCAAGTTGTATTGTAATCAGATCACATGTTGTTATAGTTTAACCATTGTAATCAGATAAATGTCTTAACTGAGTAGACTTGAAAGTCTTGTAATGTCATTCATAGAATGCACATTTTTTATCCTGTCAACCCCATTGTGAATGTTGGTTGGATGATAACGGTTAGTGTTAAATCCTCTAACAAGGTCACACATTACAGTGTGTTTTGTAACCTTTAATAGGGTTGGGTCTTCATTGACCTCACTTCAGAAGAGTGAACAATTTTTGGGTTGCTAGTCCCAGGTGGTTTTTCCTTTTATAGGGTTTCCACGTTAAATCTCTTGTGTTATGTGTTGATTGTGGTGATTCTTTATTATCATACTTTACATATTGCATATTGGATTTGATCGATAGTTACTATTGTATGTTACCGAGCTGTAGAAATTTGTTTCAATTGTTTTTGGATATACATTTTGTATTTGGGACAGTGGATAACTGATTCACCCCCCTCTCATTTATTCTAACACTAAGCAACATATTTCATCATTATACTTTTTAACCATACCATGTGGTATCCTCCACCTCTTATGCATTGCACTTTGGAAACTTTTAAAATACCCCCACATATGAATATATAATTTCTCTCCCAATTCCTTAATGTAATCAGATATCTTTGTTACCATAGGTCTATCTTCCTTCCATTCAACATGACCTTTCCCAGGGAAAATAATTTTGAAAATAAAATAAAATACATACAAGTAATGACCCATACTTGAAATATTTCTTCTTATCATTGGTAATCTTTTCCCTATTAACAACCATCTGTCTAGCTAGAAATTCACATAGGTTGTATGGTACTATAGACACCTAAAATCCCTTTGCCAAATAAAAATATTTTATTTTGCAAAAAACCCTGATGACATCATCATCATTTATTAATTAATTAATTATTTAATTAATTAATTAATTTTTATTGTCATTATCCCTTCTCCTATTTTAATTAAAGAAACCCTCCCAAATGCATTTGAATCCAATTTGAATGATTTTCCCTCTAATTTATTAAATAATATTTAATAAATTATGTCACAATTCTTAAATAAATTAAATATTTATTTAAACCCTAAAAACCTAGAAACCCTAGAAAACCCTAAACCTATCTACCCTTTCCTAATCACTCCCTAACCTAGCTTAGGGAGGGATTCCTAACCCTCTTAGGATAATCCAACCTCCTTTGACTTCTAGTCAGCCCTCATTAATGACTTTGTAAGAGTCATTAATAACCCTCTTACATCCTCATTTATGGCTCTTACAGCCATAAATAAGAGCCCATGACCCTTCTTCCATCTTGGTCCCCTAAGTACACTTCCCAAGTGTTTCTCACACATGTGTGAGAAACCCTTGGGGAATTCAACCATGAATGCAATCCCTATCCCATCTAACTCAACCCCTAACCATACCCCTAACTCTAACCTTTCTTCCTAACCCAAGCTCTTACGTAAATCCAATAAATACCCTCACTTCCAAGAGAAAATTAGTAGCTTATTTTTTATCATTCCATGCATTTCTATCATGTCAATTTGCATCTAGATCATCATAGAATTAGCATAATTGTTAGATATACTAATCTTTCAAGCTTTCATAACTCATCCTAGAATAGCTTAATGGATTAACCTAGTTCATTATCAAGATTTTCATATAAATTTTTCATCATATCATACTTATCATTTTGTTAAAATCAACCTAGCATAAGCACTCATAGCTTAGAAACTGCATCTAGCTTCACTTAGATCCTTGGGACTCTGGGGGAAAATTAGGTTGACCATACCTGATTATGTGCCACTATGGGGTATCCTTGGTCCCTAAATGATCCTAAACCTTCATAATATACATTAGGGACATTCTCCTAGTGTTTCAAGAGCACACCCACATCCCTAAATTGAGAGCAAATCAAATGGTGACAGGGTGCTCCCGTTTAAGCTCTATCTGAGGTATCATGCAAATAGATTTTACTATATGTTAGGAATATGTTATTTAGGATAATTTTTTAATGTCTACTCTTTTTCCAAATAGGTTAGGCTTGCACTAATCACATTTTGGCACACCCAGTGGGATTCCACAAGGCTTCACAACTGCCTTTTTTAGGATTTTTGAGCCAAAAACCCACCTTTTTGAGAAATCTCATCCTGTTATAGGTGAATTATCATATGATTAGACTACCTAGAATTTTTTTCTCATATCATTACATATTTATACTCCTACCAGAGGTTCCCATTACTCATATGGGACCTCTGCATGTAATTTAGACCTCGTTTAAGCCTATTGGCCATGTTTACTCATACCAGGAGTCAAAGTGAGTTATATGAGCCATCATCTTGAATCATATGAGTAAAATCCCTAGAATAACCTACCCTATTTACTCATATGGGAAACAGGGGGCATGTGTAAGGCCTTAAACTTGGGTCTAGCTGGTTTTTAAGGTTCATTGGGCCCTCCCAGTGCCTCTAGACTGCAAATTTTTAGTTTCTAACTTTGTGTTTTCCAAGAAATCATTGGAAGCAATAATATCACCAAAAAAATAAGGCCCTAAGTCTTATTAACCCTCTTTCATGTTTAGGGACTAAAAGACTTCATTTATTGGGCTTAAAATGAACTCTTATTCACTCTCGAATGCCTAGAAATCAAGAAATTTATGCATATTTCCTAAATGATTAAAAAATAATCCTAATCAATCCTAAATAAATAAAAATCACTTATGATGTTTTACTCTTGGCTAAAAATAACTTCATTCATTCAAATCTAAGTGATTTAGGGTTTTCATGCAATCTAGGAACGCTTCAAGTTTTGGGTACTTAGAAAGGACCAAAAATCCACATATCAATCCTAATCGGTTCCTAATAAATCCGAATCCATCCTAAATTTTCCTAAATCAATCTTCATGCATTTTTCTTGGTTTAAAAAAATTTGTTTTGCAAAACTTTGAATGTTTTCAAAGTTTCATGCATTCCTAAAGCAATCTAGGAACATCTCATTTGGCTCTAAAAGTAAAATCTTAAAACACAAAATCTTGACTGGCACTAAAGAAATGAACCAAAGTCAAAAATAAAAATTCTTTTGAGTCCTAAATAAAAAAAACAATCTTGAATGCCCTAAGTGAAAAAAAATAAAAATCATTTCATTTTAGAGTTCAAATTTGGGATCCTAAAAGAGCAAACACAATCTTGAATACAACAGGGTAAAATACTTGCAAATATCTTTCAAAGCGATTTCTTTTCTTTCTTTCAAAAGAATGAAAAAATCAAAATCATAAACACATGTGTGTGCAAGTCTTTTTTTGAAAATCACTTAATCAATTTGGAAAAGGAACCTTTCATGGTGAGCTTCTAGGAGTTTCTTTCAATTCTGCAAATCCTATTTAGACTAAGTGACATAAAACAAATTGAACTTGGATGATTTCATTTGTTCTACTTCTAGAGAGGCTTGTCCAGAGAGAAAAGTTCTTTCTCTTTGGAGAACAACCTCAAACCAGTACTTCCCCAACCGGTATAGAAATAAAGCGTTGAGAAAACTCTCACTTCATCACCTCAAGCTCGGGTGATGCATGTTGATGGTAGCCCAAGGTATGTGAATATACCTACTACTTCAACATGGTCAACTAGGCTCTTAAGTGAGTCATGCATGTACAAAACAATTGAGAGGACACCATGGACCAAATTAGACACTGGTTAAATTAGAGACCTCCCAATCTACTCCCGAAAGTATCAAAATCATTGTGCAAGGACTAATCCAAGTGGTTTCCTTGATCACCTTAAGATTACTCACCATCTGTATTCCTTTTTTGGGGATACCAAGTTGTGGGAAAAGATTCTAATACTAGCATGTCATTTAGGTAGCTCGTGTTTGATGTGTTTTCAAAGTTTCAAACTTAGTGCAAAACATCTTTTGAATGTACACAAACAAAGAGTTCTACACACCAAATCTTTTTCCATATCAGTCAAATCCTCCAAAATCCAGAAGTCATCAAAAATTGTATAATATTTTCATCCTATTCTCCTAAATAATGGTCTTCCTTCTATCCAACATCTTCTCCATCCATTCTTGTCCTCCTTTCCTCCCCATATCCTAGGTTAGCAAAGTCATATTGGTCATCCCCCATCCCCTTTTCTATCTTCCTCTAGAGTCATTATTGTTGGAACATTGACTATACTGATGTATATGACTATATTTAGTGTTTTCATTATGGCAACAAAGTCATATGATTTTATGGACTCAATGCAAGTAGTTAGAACATCAGAAAATGGCTAAATATGGAAGACTAGACAGTTAGCAGAGCACCAGGTGAACATAGCATTAGCACATGCACATGCGTATGATCAAGTTATGGTATGTTCCCTTGAAGATAATATTGTTGATATGTAATCATGCTAATTCTAAGAGTGCATGATCAAATGAGTCAGTATGATGAAGATACATCTAGTTGAAGAGTCACAGTCAGTAAGCGGCAGAACAATTTAGAGTATAGGGCTGACTGTTTGTATTTTGATTAGCGCTTGTAATATATTTTTGTAAAGGCTATGTGCCTATTTTATTTAGTTCATAGACATGTTAATATGATTATATGTAAATACGCTTGAGCCAATTCAATTGGAAGCATTGTATGTAATTAGTTATAGGCTGACTTGACAAAGAGTTTTGTATGCGCATATAAATAAGACATGCGCTTTTGTAATTAAGCATGGCATAAAAGATAGAAATCGGTAAGAGAAGAGAAGTATGTGAAGAGAAATTAGTATGTTTTAGTGCTTTACAAGAGGTTAAAGCATAAGCACACAAAATGAACTAATCAGATAAGTAGTTTCAAAGCAATAGTTCACCCTGCAGGTATAGTGTGTATCTGATATCTAGAAGGTTGTATCCTTCACCACTTGAGCAGTGAGCTCTAGGATAGTGTGTCCCCACCCCTAATAGGGTTAATTTTAAAAGACTCCTAATAGGGTCCAACCCTTGACCAGGTCACTGTACTAAAAGCATTGTAAAGAACAACTCCTAACAGGGTTGCAAGATCTTCTAACAAGGATCATAAAACACTAGTGCAGTTCTTAATGGGTTTCAATTCCCACTGGGGTTTTTACCTATTTGGGTTTCACCATAATCATATTTGGTGTTATGTGTCATGGTTTTTTATCCTACTTGCATTGATATTCATTTCATTACATAAGCAACTAAGTTAACATTCAAGAGTAAAGAAAAATTATTAATATACAAAATACTGATTCACCCCTCCCCCCCTCTCAATGTTCCCATTCCTAACAATTGGTATCAGAGCTCTGGTCCTTTGAGGATAAGTTTAACCACTTGAGGAGATCATGGATAAGGGAGAAATGAAACATTTGAAAAATAATCTTGAAGTAGGACTTGAAGACCTTGACAAATCTAAAAACTAAATTGAAGAGCTAAAAGAAAAGGTTAGTGATTCTCCATCAAAAAACAAAGAAAAGATTTGAAAGATTGTTCCACTAGTGATTTGGGAAAAATGGTTAAAAAGATAAATGAAGAAAACACATCTTTGAAAGATCAAATTGAAGAATTGGATGAAAAGTTACTTAATAATCAATAATCCTATGAAGAATAGATCAAAGAAAACAAGTTGTTAGATGAAGAACTAAGGCAAGCTAACATGAAAATATTGGAATTAGAAAACATCAAGAAGCAAGTGGAATCTGAATTGACTAAAGAAAAGAATCATATTGACAAATTGCACACAAGCAAGGATCTAATAGAGTCACAGTTGTATGCACATAAGGTTAGAGGAGACACCAGTGGTATTGGATTCAATGAAGCACAAAATCAGATCAATGACATGCATGAAAGAAAGAAAGCATCAGAAGAATCTTCAAAAGATAAGAAGATAGGAAATCATACAGAAGAAAAATTTGAACCACCCAAGGATGAGCGCAAGCCAAAAAACAAGACTTTTTATGCTTGTACCAAATATGGGCACATATCAAGAAATTGCAAATAGGTAAGACCATTCAATGGTTACTATTATTCATGTAATAAGTTTGGTCATAGAGCTATGAATTGTAGATCAAATAAAAATCAAAAAAATTAGAGAAGTCATCCACAATAAAATGTAAGAAATTCTCAGAACATCACATGTCAGATATGTAACTATATTGGGCACATAGCCAGATAGTGCAATATGGTAACATTCATGAATGCATCAAGATATATGAGGCCTCCAATCATTTGTCACTCATGTAACAAGGCTGGACACATCTCAAAGTTCTGCAGAACAAGAGCACAAAGACAAGAAAGCCCTAAAAAGTCAGAAGGATCAATTTTGGAAGAAGCAAGAGAAGTCAAATTTTTGCAAGCTTCAGAAGATGCAAGCTTGATTTGGATGGAAGAAAAGAAGGATAATGTTGATAAAATAGTTGAGGATGCATCCGAAATGGATACACCTCCTATTTATGGTTAAATGACCTTCATGGTCATAGGGGGAGCTAGATTAGCTCTAGACCCCTAGGTGGATGGTATAATCACCCTCAAAGTATGTGCCTTGGACTACAACTATTTGGATACTATATGATGTAGTATGCGAGAGCGCACTACCTGATTGATAGTGGAGACAAAGAATGAAATATTATGTTGCATTTTATGCTTACGCGGCAAGCATTAATGGCTGAAAAGTTACATTATAGCCATCAAAGATTCATTTTCACTCATTGCATTTTAAGTTGAGTGTTTGGAGACATAGAAGATCAAGCAGTTGAGTTGTGAAGCATTGTAGTTGAATCTATTAGAAAAGAAGGAAGATTGATTGTTGCAAAGCCCTAATTCAGATGCGACAATCTAGAAACCCTAGAAAACCTCTGTGAAGTGATTAAACAAGTAAGTCATGGCTACACCAGTTGTCTTTTATGTTGTGGAAAGGAAAAGATATATGTTTAAGAAGCATCCATTCATGTCCACCTTAGATGACCTAGAAGGAGCCTTTTCTAGAACCCCAATGGGTGTTATGCATGTAAAAGACATACATGCATATGTGTATTGCAAGAAGGAACCGATTGGTCTGGACAAGATTAGGTCATACTTAGAAACCATGATGAATCCAAAAAAATCATTTACTAAAGAGTTTGCACATCTTGAGAGTCAACCAATCATTGAGTATGCTATAGCACATGAGTTTTATGAATTTGACTGGATTAAGATCTTGTTGAGAAGAATCCATGATGACCTATTTTGGATAGGTGAAGTACCAGTCAGAATCATAGCAGATCTCATTCATGAGATGAAAGGTCTATCAAAGGCAAGTGCCAATCTTCTAGTTGGAAAGGATGTTAGAAAATTGGTTGAACAAGCCTGTAAATCCCAGAGTGATAAGTGTGGGATGACAATTGAGCCAATTGAGGAGAAGGACATCAAATTATTATCTATGATTCTTGGTTATAGATTTTAGCATGCTTACAGGGTCAATAGTGTGTCTACAACCACTATTCTTATAGCCATCAGATTGGTGAGAGAAAATGGAGAATTTAATTCGTGTGAGATCTTGAGCACACAATTGATGGACAATATAAGAGCTATCAAACATGACAAGACCAAAATATTCAAGTTTGGGTCTTTGATAATCTACATGTACTTTCTTATAGTTGGGAAGGTATTAGACTTATACCTAGATAAAATTTTACTTAAAATGCCTCAAATATCTCTTGAGGCATCAGTTGAGAGCACACTAAAAGAATATATGGAGTTAGAGTTGAAAACCTTCAGGATAAAGATGTAGATGAGGTATAGGATACTTGAAAGCATTGTTGAAAAATACAAGGATAGTATCTATTTTATGGTAGAAACTAAAATTACTTGTATGGATGCTATTGAGCCTAGAGCTAAGTGGATTCATACACTTGGCTATGAAGTGGAGGAGAAAGTTTTGGAAGCTTATGCACAAGTATTATTGTCGGTGCCCAAGGATCCTAATGAGCCTAGATGGGCAACATATGAAGGGAAGACTAGGGAAGTAGATGTAGTCCTAAATAGTGTAGCGACCAAGAGGAAAGCCATAAAAATCACCTCTGAGATTTTGAAGATCTATGGTGTGACCCAAGTAGACCTAGATAAAGCTAGAGAAGAAAAGATAGCTATGGAAATTGAGAGCACACCCATAGTGGAAGCCAAGAAAAATAAAATAGATGATCCTAAGATGAAGAAGATAAAAATTGAGAAAACTGATGATACAAAGGAAAAAGAGAGTAAGGCAGATGATATCAGTCCTGTGCCCACTAATTCTTCTCTTAAGATGTCTAAGAGGAAAAAGCAGCCAGTTACAAGTCATCCATTAGCTAGAGCCACAAGAAGAAGAGGAAAAAATGTGCAACCACCTCCTGAGGTAGGATTCTTACCAAGTTTACAAGTGCTAAGATTAAGAGTAGTTGATGAAGGTAGACTTGATCAGATATCTAGTTTCTATGATAGATATCATGAAATTGACAAGTTTGAGATCCATGAGATGCTGATCAAACATATGATCAAGTTCAAGAAGACATTTCTAGAACTAAAAATAGTCATCCAAGATAAAGTATGGTATATTCTAGACACTTTGAAAAGACAAGCAGCTGAAGAAGACATTAGAATAAGAGAGAAAACATTGGATGACAATATGCCAGTGTGTTCAGTGGAAGAAAAAGAATTATTAATGGATTTGGTGAAGCCACACTTAAGGACAAAGATGAGAACATTGCATATAATGAACAAGGATTATGAGCTAATAGCTAAGGAGATAGAGAAATCCTTTGAGAAGGTGTTCCTTGAATAGCGCATGCAACCTAAATCTAGGCCCATCACTCAAGCACCTGTTGAGCAAGATAAAGCAACCTAGGTCACAAAAGCACCTATGAAAGGTCCACAAGACTTAGCACCCATAGTGATAGTGCCTATAGTTGAAAAAAAGTCTATGCCCATGCCCAGAACATAAGAAGATGCCACAATAATGATTGATAATGTGGAGATATCAATGGTGGCCACTAACAAAGACTTAGACAAATTTGAGGAAGCCTTTGTGAGTACACAAGATGTAGAAACACTATGTGGTGAAAATTCACCTAAGAAACAAGAAGATGTGCTAATTGAGGACTTAATAGGACAAGAAGAAGAAGAAGAGGAGAAAGAAAAAGAAAAGGATAATCAAGAAGAAGAGGAGAAAGAAAAAGAAAAGGAGAATCAAGAAGAAGAGGAGAAAGAAAAGGAACCGATAGATGAACTCTCTATTGAAATACCTACAAAGACAAAGATAGAAGTGATGGATAGTATGCCTATCACTCCCATTCCATCAACAATATTGTTGTCAAGTTTGACTCCTGACACTACGAGCTTGGACTCTTGGGGAGAAGAAGACCTAATCAAGATCAGTGTCCTTGCTATGGAGAAGGCCAAGGAAAAAAAAGTGATGAGAAAACCTCTATTTTTTGAGTCAATAAACATCTTGAACAATCTAGTGCCAGTAGAGAAGAAGGTACCAAAAGTGCACTCAGTGAAGGATATCAGCAACATCCTGACAATCTTCAAAGAAAACTTTTCTAGCTTAAAAGAATCAGCAGCTAAGGTAGCAGAAGGGAATTACTTTAAGAAAATATTGAATGAATTATTTGCAAACTTTGCACTTGACCTCAACTCTCTAGAAGTTGGTCAAGCTTCATTGAAATAATTTGTAGCAAAAGGAAGGAAAATCATAGCAGACTGCATGAACCAAGACAAGCTGACTGCAGACCTCTATAAGAAAATTTAGGAGGAAGAAGTTATGATAGACAAAGTGAGGAAATCAGTAGAAGACCCTTCTACATATGTGAACATGTGCAACAATGTAAAGTGTTGGAAATATAGATGCAATAACTGAGAGGGGGGGTGAATTAGTTAACCACAAAAATATTACCATTGATCCCTTAAATATCTTAACAAATTATTTACTGTGCCACTCGGTAAATATGCAGAGAAATGCTAAAACTTGATCCTTGAAGTGTGTAATAATTAAACTATTCTTAAGCATTCATCACTGATTAACTTACATGAATAAAGAAAATAACATGAACACAAGAGACACCGGATTTACCATGGAAACCCAATATGGGAAAAACCACTAATGTAACTAGTTACTATTTTTCACTCTTCTAAAGTGATGCCTGGTTAGAAGCCAACTCGGTAAAAGGTTACAAAACACACTATTAGGTGTGACCTTGTTAGAGGATTTAATCACCCTGCTAGGAGTGGCCTTGTAAGAGGTCTTGAAACAATTCAATAGAACTATCACCTTGTTAGAGGATTTACAAAATGGTTGTTAAACCAACCCGGTTAAGAGATTTTGATATCGTTGCTACAATTGTAAGAGAGTAACAATGAAATGACCTGCAACTGAATTGCTAAATATAGATCTCTGTTTTGCTTCACTAGATCCTTACTAATCAAATAAATCTTTGCTGCTCCTCAAGGATATCTAACCATCCTTCAAAATTCACACATACCTTTCTTCAAAATTATTTCTACATGCTGTATATTTTTTCTATTCACCACTTGACCTTCTATATATATGCCATTCTAATTAACATTTAGATTGTCAAGTTGGCACAAATAATTATTATAACAGTCGGCTTAGATAAACAAACTATAATAACAAAATCCTTTGAAAGGCCGACCATGCTTGGTAAACATTAATCTTGAAAAGATTTCCTTCGGTGACCGAGTGAACTCGATAACCATAATGAATTCTGCAACATCCTTCGGAGACCGAGAGAGCTCAGTAACCACTACTTTTCTTTCGATAACTGAGGAGGCTCGGTTAACACTGTTACCCTATCATGTTTCCTTTAGACACCTGAGAGATCTCAGTAAACACTAAAAACCACCTAACTCACCGACTGAGCTCGGTAGACACTGAGAACCGCTTAGTTGATCGACTAAACTCAGTAGACACTGAGAACCACTTAGATGACCGATTGAACTCAGTAGACACTAAGAATGATAATTGATATGACATTTGTGTGACATCAAAGACAACACATAGCTAATCCAACAATGTCCTTCAGACAATTGTATCCAACAATCTCCCTCTTTGGCATTGATGGCAACACAACATGTCATAGCACAATGAAATTTCATAGAGAAACCTAGAGTAAGAAACATATCCTTAGCTTCATTCTGATTCTTATCATCTTCAAACTTCTTTCTGACTGAGAACTCTCCCTCTTAACTTCTCAAATTATTCTTCGTAGAAATTTCTTGAAATGACAACAAACTCTCCCTCTTTGACAAAACATGCATAAGACAACTTACACAGTTTCAGTAAATATCAATGTACCTTATGTACTAATTCATATGCAATGATTCCCTGACTATGCTACATCAACTGATTGATCTTCAACATGTTCTGGTTGATGCATCACTAAAACTTTATTTCATGAACCTCGGATAGGGGAGTGACCCCTAACTTGCCTCTAAGATACAAGAATGCATCCTTAGGTAGTGGCTTGGTGAAGATATCTGCAATTTGTTCTTTTGTATGAATATATTCCAATCTGATTTCCTTGTCCTACACCAATTCTCTAACAAAGTGATATTTTATTGCAATGTGCTTGGTTTTGGAATGCATTACTGGATTCTTTGAAATATTTATTGCACTTGTATTATCACAAAACATAACAACTAGTTCTTTGATCTCAACCTTCATGCCTTCCAAAAGATGTTTAAACCATACAATATTAGAGCAGTTTACTACTACATCAACATATTCTACTTCTGCTGTGGATTGGGATGTGCAGTTTTGCTTTTTACTAGTCCAAGATACTAACCTCTTGCCAAGAAAGAATGCTCCACCACTTGTACTCTTTCTGTCATCAATGTTTCCTACCCAATCAACATCAGTAAACACTTTTAAATCTAGATTGCCTCCAAATTTATACCACAAGCTATAATCTTCAGTTCCCCTTAAATACCTCAAGATTCTTTTGATTGCCATCATGTGATTTTCTCTGGGTTTAGCCGAGAATCTTGCCACTATACCAACTGCTAAGGCAATATCAGGCCTTGTGTGTACTACATACTATAATTTTCCAATCATTGATCTATATAAGGTCTGATCTACTTCTTTTGAATCATCATCTTTGGTAAGCTTCAGTCCAGTACACATGGGTGTACCAACTAGTTTTGAGTCTTCCATACCAAATTTCTTAAGTATTTCCCTGATATATTTAGACTGAGTAATGTAGATACCATTTTTGTTCTGCTGAATCTGAAGTCCAACAAAGAATTTTATCTGACCAAACATAGACATTTCAAATTCTTTGTTCATATGCTCTAAAAATTCTTTGCACTGATCATCATTTCCTGTAAACACAGTATCATCCACAAATATTTCTGCCAAAACAATTTTGTTATCTGATCCTTCTTTGATGTATAAATTACTATTGTCATTAGCTCTTTTGAAATCAATCTGAGTAAGATAGTTATGTAATCTTTCATACCATGCTCTAGTAGCTTGTTTTAGACCATACAATGCTTTGTGTAATTTGCAGACCCTATCCCTTTTTTCTGGATCAATAAAACCTTCAAGTTGCTCAATGTAGACTTCTTCCTCAAGAATACCATTGAGAAATGCAGATTGTATATCCATCTGATATACCTTAAATCCTTTATGTGCTACATATGCAAGTAAAGTCCTCACACCTTCTAATCTTGCAACAGGAGCAAAAGTCTCTCCATAATCTATTCCTTCTTCTTGAGAATATCCTTTACATACCAATCTTGCTTTGTTTCTTGATACTTGACCATCTTCATTCAGCTTATTTCTGAATACCTATTTTGTCCCAATTACATTTTTATCTTTAGGCCTAGGTACAAGAGTCCATGTCTTATTTTTCCCTATTTTCTCTATTTCTTCATTCATAGCCTCAATCCAACTTTCATTTTCTAATGCATCTTTGACATTTTTAGGTTCAAAATCAGCAAATAAACATGTACCTTTTAGTTTACTTCTTGTCATAGTACCATCTAATTTATTTCCAATAATATGATCTGGTTTATGATGCTTTCTGGCATACTTGGCCAATACAAGTTCCTTGCTTCCTAAATGAGTTACATTGTCATCTTCTTCATCTTCAGGTTTAGGTTGCTCGGGCTCAGTAGCTTCAGACTGAGACTTAGTACTTTGTGACTCAGTCTGAACTTCTTCTTGTGACTCGATTACTGTACTGGGCTCGGTAGATGTAGTTTCCTTATATGTGTTTGGCAATGTATCAGGTTCGATGTAAAAAAAAAATTTGTAATCCTCTAGTTCCTTTTTTCTTTCTTCTTTAGTCTTTTCTGCAAACTCTTCAATTCTCACATGTGCACTTACTATGATTTTGTGATTAGACAAATTTAGACATATATATGCCTTACTTTTGCAAGAATATCCCAAAAATATTCATTCATCACTTTTTACATCAAGTTTTCCTTTTCTAGATTCTTTTAAGATATAACATTTACTACCAAATACTTTTAGGTAACTTACATTTGGTTTGTAGCCATACCATAGCTCATACAGAGTCTTGAATGTATCTTTTCTCAATTGTACTCGTTTCAAGGTATGAACTGCAGTGCTGATAGCTTCCTTCCAGTATTTCATAGCAATGTTCTTTTCAATCATTAGAGTCCTTGCATAGTCCATGATAGATCTGTTCCTTCTTTCAGCTATTCCATTCTACTCAGGAGTTCTCGGGGCTAATACCTATCTTTTGATTCCTTTTTCAATGCAAAAATTATTGAATTCATGGGACATGAATTCACCACCTCTATTTGATCTCAAGCATTTTATTCTTTTTCCTGTTTCCTTTTCTACTCTTGCTAAATACCATTTGAACTTCTCAAATGCTTCTGACTTTTCTCTTAAATACATAACAGTCATCATTCTAGAATAATCATCAACAAAGAGAATAAAGAATTTTTCTTCGGTATAGCTCTTAATTCCAATACATCCACATAAATCAGTATGCACAATTTCCAAAATATCTTCAGATTGATAGTTTTTACTTTTAAAACTAGACTTTCCCATTTTACCAATTTGACAATTCTTGCATAGACCAACATCAGGTTTCTTCAAAGTAGGAATACCTCTTACTTTCTTGAATTTACTTATTTTCATCATGTTGTCAAAATTTACATGACATAACCTTTTGTGCCATAACCAACTTTCTTTAATTTGAGCAATAAAACATGAGTAATCACCAAGATCAAGATAAAATAGGTTACCTTTGGTTTGTTTGCCTGATCCTATCAATTTTCCTTTGTCATCCAGCAGTCTTGCTTTGCCATTCATGAATTAAACCTTGAATCCAATGTTAATTAGCTGTGCTACACTTAGAATATTATGCTTTAGTCCTTCAACCCAATATGCATTATCACATATAAGTTCTTTGGTTAATTTAATTCGTCCCTTTCCTTTTATACAACAAGGTTCATTGTTTCCAAACCTTACATCACCACCATCAAAGTTTTCAAAGTGTTCAAACTTGGTCCTATCACCAGTCATATGATGTGAACATCCACTATCTATAATCCATGTATCATTCTTGCTTATATGAGAGATAAGTGCCATCTCATCTTCATCATTATCAGATTCATCTTTTACAGCTATGAAAACAATTTCTTCTTACCTTTATCCTTGAATGATTTGAAATTTTTCTTGCCATTGTACTTGTAACTTTTCTTCTCATCTTTGCTTTGCTTGTTTGGACACCTAGCTACAATATGACCATTTTCTTCACATGAAAAATAGATTAAGGGAGTTTTACCTTTGTATTTTCCTCTGCCTCTTGAATACTTCTTTGCAAGTAATGCTTCAATAACTTCAAGATCACTATCAGAACTTTCCTCTGATTCTTCATCACTTTCTGATTGGATTTTCTTCCCTTTCTTGAGTGAAAGTTTGGCCTCAAAAGCTGATTCAATATTTTTAGAAGTTGGAACATAGTTGTCATAGTTATCCAGTTCAAAGGCTGTCAATCTTCCAACTAAGGCATCCAAAGTTATATTGTGATTTTCTTCACATCTTCTTTCTTGAATAGCAAAAACTCTTATTGCATAAATAGGAAGTAATGTTCTAAGAACGTTACTTATAATAATTTCATCATCAATTTTTCCTCCATAAGCTCTGATTGCACTAACACTTGTCTTGATCCTTTCAACATATTTTGTAATGTTTTCTTCTTCTCTCATTTTCATCTGATCAAACTATCCTTTTAGGCTCTCTGCTTTGGCTCTCTTCACATTGTCATCACCGCCATAGATTTTCTTTAGCTTGTTCCACATTTCATGAGCAGTTGTGCAGTCTTTGATTTCATCAAATTCTTCATAGCTAAGAGCTGATGCAATGTCTATCATCATAGTGTTATGGTTCTTCTTCTCTACAATGTCTTCAACAGTTAATGTGCCAGTAGGAATTGTATATTCTTGATCAATATATTTGCATCCTGAATCACCAATGGAAGCTAGACGAAGTCTCACGAGACCTTGCCATGCTGAAAAGTTATTTCTGTTAAGCCTTGGAATTTCTCTTTTGTAAGACATCCTGATCTTTAGCTTAGGTCCTTGAAACCCTTCCTGCAAGCACCAAAAGCTCTGATACCAATTGTTGGAAATATAGATGTAGTAACTAAGAGGGGGGGTGAATCAGTTAACCATAAAAATATTACCACTGATCCCTTAAATATCTTAACAAATTATTTACCGTGCCACTTGGTAAATATACAGAGAAATGCTAAAACTTGATCCTTGAAGTGTGTAATAATTAAACTGTTCTTAAGCATTCATCACTAATTAACTTACATGAATAAAGAAAATAACATGAACACAAGAGACACCAGATTTACCATGGAAACCCAATATGGGAAAAACCACCAATGTAACTAGTTACTATTTTTCACTCTTCTAAAGTGATGCCCGGTTAGAAGCCAACCCGATAAAAGGTTACAAAACACACTGTTAGGTGTGACCTTGTTAGAGGATTTAATCACCCTACTAGGAGTGGCCTTGTAAGAGGTCTTGAAACAATTCAATAGAACTGTCACCTTGTTAGAGGATTTACAAAATGGTTGTTAAACCAACCCGGTTAAGAGATTTTGATATCGCTGCTACAATTGTAAGAGAGTAACAATGAAATGACCTGCAACTGAATTGCTCAATATAGATCTCTGTTCTGCTTCACTAGATCCTTACTGATCAAATAATCTTTGCTGCTCCTCAAGGATATCTAACCATCCTTCAAAATTTGCACATACCCTTCTTCAAAATGATTTCTACATGTTGTATATTTTTTCTATTCACCACTTGACCTTCTATATATATGCCATTCTAATTAACATTTAGATTGTCAAGTCGGCACAAATAATTATTATAACAGTCGGCTTAGATAAACAAACTATAATAAAAAAATCCTTTGAAAGGCCGACCATGCTTGGTAAACATTAATCCTAAAAAGATTTCCTCCGATGACCGAGTGAACTCGATAACCACAATGAATTCTGCAACATCCTTCAGAGACCGAGAGAGCTCGGTAACCACTACTTTTCCTTCAATAACCGAGGAGGCTTGGTTAACATTGTTACCCTGTCATGTTTCCTTTAGACACCTGAGAGATCTTGGTAGACACTAAAAATTGCCTAACTGACTGACTGAGCTCGGTAGACACTGAGAACTGCTTAGCTGACTGACTAAACTCGGTAGACACTGAGAACCACTTAGCTGACCAACTAAACTCGGTAGACATTGAGAATGATAATTGATATGAAATTTGTGTGACATCAAAGACAACACATAGATAATCCAACAATGTCCTTCAGACAATTATATCCAACAGTATACTAGGGTCATGTGGACAAAATAGAGAAGGGAGAGAAAGAAATGTCCAAGATAAGCACAGGGCAAATATAGCTAAGAAATGCTCTTGCACCGTCATTAGATATCTTGAACCAAAACATCAAGGAGATCGATGCCACTATGGTGACATATGATCAAGGTTCAAGTATAGATTTGGAGAAGATGGAGAAGTTAACATATGCTTTTTGTGCCCATCTCTAGACAATAGACTCATTGAAGTAATTTTGGCAGAATGAGATTGCTAACCTAAAGATAGCATATCCGGATGTCTTCATTTTGTGAGTACTTGTAGATACATTGTTTTGAGCACCTTTGTCATTAATGTCAAAGGTGGAGTATAGTATGTAGAAGAAATAATATGGAACTTTATATATTATGTAAAGAAAAGTATAGTACATAGTGACAGAGGAGATATAAGTTAGAGTATGTATTAGAAAATTTTGTATATGGATACAATTAGTAACTTCGCCATATTCCTTTGTTTCCATTAATGACAAAGGGGGAGATTTTTGGAAAGTTGACTATACTAATGTATATGACTATATTTAGTGTTTTCATTATGGCAACAAAGTCATATGATGTTATGGAGTCAACACAAGTAGTTAGAACATTAGACATTGGCTAAGTATGGAAGACTGGATAGTTAGCCGAGCATCAGGTGAATAGAGCATCAACGCACGTGTGTATGACCAAGTTATGGTATGCACCCTTGAAGATAAGCTTGTTGATATGTAATCATGCTAAGTCTAAGAGCATGATCAGATGAGTCAGTATGATGAAGATACAACCAGTTGAAGAGTCACAGTCAGTAAATAGTAGAACATAATAGAGTACAGGGCAGACTATTTGTATTTTGATTAGTGCTTGTAATATTATTTTGTAAAGGCTATGCACCTATTTTATTTAGGTTTTAGACATGTTAATATGATTATATCTAAATATTATTGATCTAATTCAATTGGAAGCATTATATGTAATTAGTTATAGGCTGACTTGATGAAGAGTTTTTTATGCACATATAAATAAGACGTGTGCCTTTGTAATTAAGCATGGCATAAAAGATAGAAATCGGTAAGAGTATACAAGAGGTATGGAAAGAGAATTTAGTATGTTTTATTTCTCTAAAAGAGGCTAAAGCATAAGTGCACAAAAGGAACTGATCAGATATGTAGTGTCAAAGCAACAGTTCACCCTACAGATATAGTGTGTATCTGATATCTACAAGGTTGTAGCCTTCACCACTTGAGCAGTGAGCTCTAGGACATTGTGTCCCCACCCCTAGAAGGGTTAATTGTAAAAGACTCCTAATAGGGTGTGACCCTTGACTAGGTCACTGTACTAAAAGCATTGTAAAGAACAACTCCTAACAGGGTTGCAAGATCTTCTAACAAGGATTATAAATCACTAGTGCAGTTCTTAGTGGGTGTCAATTCCCACTAGGATTTTTACCTATTTGGGTTTCCCCATAATCATATTTGGTGTTATGTGTCATGTTTGTTAACCTTACTTGCATTGATATTAATTTCATTACATAAGAAACTAAGTTAAGATTCAAGAGTAAAGAAAAAGTATTAATATACAGAACATTGATTCACCCCTCCCCCCCCCTCTCAGTGTTCCTATTCCTAACAATTATTTCCTCCTATCCTGAACCAAATCCAATCCTATTATGAGCTTGTCAGTCATCCCAATCTAAACCTTAGTCTTCCAATCCATCTCCATCCTTCATCCTTGTCCAACTCATCCGCAATTTAGCATGTCTCAAATCTGTTATAATGAATTTGGTTTTCACTTATTTTCCCCCATCTTATCCTATCCCAATGATGATGAAATTATTGTTGATCATGATAGATACTTTGAAAACCTTAATAAGCTTGATCCAAACATCCCTCGGGATCCAATCATTCCTCCAAACTATCTTATCATGCCTTCATGCATATCCACTAAGTCTCTGTATCCTACCTTTGACAAGGGAAATCCACTATCTTATTCATCCACACCTTCTTCCCATATTGAGTCTACATATCCTCTATATACATCCTTCATACCTCCATATCCTTCTATGGTCATATCCCAATCACCATCTTTTCACAATAACACTACTAGCTACATCCCTTATCCAAATCCTCCATCATTTTCTTATCCTCCAACCCATTTTCAAATCCAAAATCCTATTTTTCCAATCTATTATCTTGATCCCCCATCCTATCTTGATCCACCATCCACTATATCCTATCTCAATCCAACATCTTCCATTCTTACCTACATTACCAAAAATCCCCTTTCGCAAGAAGAACACATCCCTCAATCCGCTTCATATTCCATATCTGAATCCATCATCCATATCCCATCAGTAGAAAATCCAGTTCACAAGCTTCCTATATACCTACATATGTGAACTATCTATTCATGTCATCCTCAAACTCCTCTTCTACACCATTATCCCCTCAAGAAAGTTCACAATCTTCTACCCCACATCACCCCCATCTATTATCATTCTTCCATATACCCCACTTATTAATCCTCTTCCATCTCCTAGCATCATTGAGTCATTTCCATCTGGTGACTCCATCCAATCCCCATCCACATCTCCTTCTCCTAGAATTATCTGAACCACATCCAATGAACCTCATGATTCCATCCCTCTTCCCACTATCACAATTGCATATTCTCCCATTCTTCCATCCACCCCATTTGAAGAATCTATCGATACATCCTCCATCACTCTATCCAAACCAATCAAATCTAGTGAAGATCTTGTCCAAAATCATGTTGAAGTATCCAATGACTAAAATCAAGATCATATCCCTTCACTTCCTCTATTACATGATCCATTTCTTCCATCACCCCCAATCCAAGATCCTACCATCCCAATTCCTCTAATTCAAGATCCTATCATCCCAATTCCTCTATCTCAAGATCCATCCCCATCCTCCAATCCCATTCAAGATCTAATCATCCCATCCTCTCCACTTGATGATCCTCCAATCCAAACTATCCCACCACCATCACTCTATCCACTGGGTCCACTTACATTTATCAAGAAAGGCCCACTTGAAGTAGAAGAAATCAATTTCATATCTTCCACCATGACACATAAAATAGATTCTTATCTTATTCCCCAAGTTAGAATTATCCTTTCTTGGATAAAATGCTCAAGAAATGGAATTATCAAGGCAAAGGCCTAGGCGCTCATGAACAAGGAAATTTGGACCCCATCCAAGACAAAAAAAATATCTAAAATCATGTGGTATTGGTCACACATCCGAAGGTACTTCCTCTAGAAATGTTGGTACAACTAAAGCTAGATTCAAGCATGTTTCCAAAAACACCATTTCATCTCCCCATCATCCCTCCAAAGCATACAATGTCATTCCTCCTCCTCCATCATTACAACTGAAGGCAACCTATCACATTCCTTCTTCATCCTCTAAATCCATTTTGGGTCCCTATATACAAAAATCTACCATTCCATATCCTCCACATACCAAATCCATTTTTGGGCTTTACATCCCAAAATATCATCCCCCATCTTATACTACTCAATCCTTCATCCAAAATCTAAACATCCATAGTCAGGATCAATAAAGGCACATTCCCCCATCCCCTATCTACCAATCTCCTTCCATCTCTCTATCCATATCTCTGCCATCCCGCACACCTCCTCATATTCTTTCCAATGCTCCTTGCAATTTGGATGGCATATAAAAAATGCATAAAGGAAACTATCCAAAAAAATATAAGGATTTCCATGTCCACTCTAAAAGACATGATCAGGAAAAGAAAATTCCAATCAAAAGATCTACTAAATCTAAATGGCCACAAAGGCCCATCAAAGAAAAAGTGAAATCCACTACATGGCCACAAAAGGCCCATCAAAGAAAAATCAAAATCTGCTTCATCCTAATGGCCACAAAGGCCCGCCAAAGAAAAAGCAAAAATGATGTGGATCCCAAAGAAAAAAGATGCAATGTATCTCAAAGAAATATCCACAATGGCATCCAAGGTTGTTAATTGTATAGCTACTCATTCCCCTTCTCCATCTCCTAAATATATTTTGGTTCCTTATCTCCCAAGATCTCCTATCAAAAATCCTCCTTCATATCCATAGCTACCATCCATCTCCCCTCCACTTCATCCCCTCTATCACAACATGTGCCAATGTTGGTCCTGACAACATCTCCCTATCATGATCACTTTCTAGCATTCTATCCAAACACTTTCTACCACCATCTCTTCTATCACATGCATATCCACCATCTCCCCCATCTTATCCATGCTTTTTCATAATCCATCCATCCCAATAAGGTTGTACTAACATCCAACAACAAATTAGAAAGTCAGCAACAAATCAGAAAGTCAGCAATAAATTAGAAAGTTAGAAACAAATTAGAAAGTCAGCAACAAATAAAAAATTCAACGACAAATCATAAAGTTAGCAACAAATAAAAAAGTTAGCAATAAATCAAAGAGTAAAAAAAAGTCAGCGCCAAATAAAAAAAAAATCAAAAAATCAAAAAGTCAAGAAAAATATCAAAAAAAGAGAGAAAAAAAGAAAAAAGAAAAAAAACATTCGTCAAATGGTGAAAAATTGGTAATTCAAGCCCCTTGGACAAGTACCATAATGAAAACCTGGCAAAAAAGTATCATGTGCAATCTCTCTAGTTCCTCTCTACAATCAACAAAGGCAATTCCCTTCTATCACATCCTATCTAGCATCTCCTCCATCTCATTTTTCCCTCACCTCCTTCATCCACCTTTGGATCTTGATAATAAAAAAAAAAAACCACTAGGTATACATGCTTTTGGGTGCCTTTCTGCATCCATTTCCCCATCACATATTTCAACCACCTATCCTCTATCTATCTATTATCCTAAGCTTCCATCTACCTTCCTCATCCTCTTTTCATGATATCTTCCATCCAATCGTACCCCCTACCAAATGCCTCTGAATGCATGAAACTATCCTAAGCGGGGCAATCTTATTCCATGGTGACATATTCCTTGGAGACCTATCCAAATCCTTATCTTTCATCTCCCCATCCAAATCCATATCTTCCATCTCCCCATCCAAATCTTCCTCCATCCAAATCCATATCTTCTATCTCCCCATCCAAATCTTCCTCGATCCAAATCCTCAACATATGCTCCATCCAAATCCTCATCAAATCCTCTATCGTATCCCTAAGCATTTCCTCCATCCTCAATCCTAAGCATTTCCTCCAGCATTCATCCCTCAGTATTCCTCTATCCACATCCTAAGCATCTTCATCAGCATTCCTCTATCCAAATCCCCTAGCATTTCCTCTATTCACATCCCTTAGCATTTCCTCCATCTTTCCATCACTCGATACTTCCCTTGTCATCGGTATCTAGCTATAGGCTACCCCGCCTAGAATCCAATGCCATCCTATCCATATCCAAATATTTCTAGTAATCTTTCGATGCAGGAAAATCCTATCCATGTCCTCTAGCTATCCAACATCCAAGATCAAGCCAACCCATCCAATCACATCCTTAGTCTTGTTGCAAGCTTTGATATCAATCCAATCATCATTGGGATGCATCCTTCCCAAAATTCATGTCATTTTAGGACACTGTTAGCAATGGGAACACTAAGGAGGGGGGGGTGAATCAGTGTTCACTATATAATTACTTTCTCTTGAAACTTAACTTGAATGCTTAAGTACTGAAATGAACATCAACATAAACAAGATACATAAACACAACACATAACACCAATATGGTTATAGGGAAACCCAAATAGGTAAAAACCCCGGTGGGAATTGACACCCACTAAGAACTGCACTAGTGTCTTGTGATCCTTGTTAGAAGATCTACAACCCTGTTAGGAGTTTTTCTTTACAATGCTTTTAGTATAGTGACCTTTTCAAGGGTCAGACCCTATTACGATTCTTTTACAATAACCTTGTTAGGGGTGGGGAAACACTATCCTAGAGCTCACTGCTCAAGTGGTGAAGGCTACAACCTTATGATCTCATATACACACTATATATGTTGGATGAACTGGTGTTATGACACTGCTTGTCTGATTAGTTCCTTTGATGTGCTGATGCTTTGACCTCTTTCAAAGCTCTAATACATTCTTACTACTCTTTGTACACTTCTGCTCTTCTTATCTTATTTCTATTTTAACTTCCATACTTTATTACAAAGGCACATCTAATATTTATATGCTCATATCAAAATAATTAACTAGGTTGGCCTATAACCGATTACATACAATGCTTCCAAGTGAATTGGCTCAAGCATGTTTACAAACAAATATGTTTACATGTTTACAACCTAATTACAATAGGTGCATAGCCTTTACAAAACATTATTGTAACCACTAATCAAAATAGTAACAGTCAGCTGCATACTCTGTTCTATTCTGGCGTTCACTGGCTGTACCTCTTCAAGTGTATGTATCTTCATCATATTGACTTATCTAATCATGTGCTCTTAGACTTAGCATGAATACACATTTACCATCTTAACTTCAAGGGCACATACCATAACTTGGTCATATTCACGTGCGCTGATGTTCTGACCTTCTGGTGCTTTGCTAACTGTCCAGTCTTCTATACTTAGCCATATTCTAACTTTATGATAATATGCACTAACTCCAAAAGACTATATGACTTTTTTGCCATAATGACAACACTATATCTAGTCATATACAATAGTATAGTTAACTTGCCAATAGACACATCATCCCTCATCAAGCCTATCCACCATTAGTCCATCTTGGCTTTTCAGCCCAACTGGGGCATCATCTAGCATATCTCTGCATCATCTACTTCATCCCCAGATCCCTTGTATATCCTATCCTAAGTCTTTTACCCTAGTGGCAGTCATGTCTCCACCTAAGCTCATTTTTAGATATCTATATTTAGGTCTCATCCTTTGCATTAGTTAGCCCTTGAGTTGTCATGACCTATCCAACTATGTGCTTCAACAATCATCCCTTGGTCCTTTTTGAGGTTAGAGTGTCTTACCTATCTCTTGTCATAGGAATCCTTACCTAGTTATCTGCCATCCACTTTGTGTCATATCCTTTGATTTTCTCAATCCACATCCTAAATCAAAATCATCCTAGCACTACCCTTTTGACTAAGCATTTTCTAGGGCATCTTGTACTTATCTTTTTAGGTCGCATCATCTCAAGAAAGAGATTGGCATACACGGGCAATAATCTTGTCTTCCGAAGATCAACAGTTTATCTTAGGTTGACAATCCAATCCTATCTAATCCTACATCAGGAAGAAGCAACTCATTCCTAACACTTAGTAATCCTCCACCATCCTTTATCCATTAATCCACATCTAATCAATCATCCTCCATCATCATACCTATGGAAAAAGGTTTTGTGAGATACTTGTTATTTCATTGGTTCCTTTGGATATTTTCTTATCTTTTGAGCTCTCTTGTAGATATCTTCCCATCTGGTTATACATATCATCTTCAATCCTACGAAAACATTTGATCAAATAATATTGTCCCACCTAGCCTTGTACTTCAAAAACATCTTTTTTTGACTATCCTTGATCCTATGATTATCCTCGATTAATCATTTTCCAACAAACAACACAACATTAGCCTCATCAAATGGGTCCTTGAGGATGTATCCTTCCTCCTGTCTAACCTAATCTTCCATCATCAATCAAATCTAGTCCATGTAGGATGTATCCTTCCTCACATTTAGACCTAATCTCCCCCATCAGTCCATCAATCTTTATCATTGGCAAAGGATGTATTTTGGAGTTATCATTTTGATCTTGGATTTTGTCCTTTGGATCTTGTTTATCTTTTATGATTTCTCATTATTCATCTCCTCAAAGTCGCCACAATATTTTATATCATGGTGCATTGCAAATGAGTACAATCTGGGGCAAGGTTTTTTGATAATATTTCTGCTTTCATGTCAGTCATTTGTTTGTGGTTTCTCTAGCATAGTTTCCACCATGTTTCCTCTGAGTTTCATGTGTGATGCTGGGGAAACCCTTTGTGTGATTGTTTTTTGTGTTAGTCCTATGCAATGCTGGTGACAAGGCCTTGAGTTCCCAGTAACCTTGGAAGGTCTCTAACATTTCTATATCAAACTAAGTTGTTCTCTCAAAAAAATCCAACACAATGAGCTCCCCAAATCCCCCTCATCCTGCATCATATAGATTAATCTTGCATCTTGCATCCTTCATATAGCTTCATCTTGCATCATGCATCTCGCATCATATTGCATTCATGCATATTTACTCTTGGAAGGTTGTTTGTTTATCCCCCCTTCCTCCTTCCTTCCTTCCCACTTGCTTCCTTTTTGAGAAAATTCCACAACGTTTCCTCTTTGCATTATTTTCTCGAGGGGGCACAACCCCTTAACCTCTAAGTTTTAGCCTGGGGCATCTTATTTTCTTGTCTTTCACGCCACGCCACTTGCGGTATCGCATCAAAGAGGGGAAAAATATAGACACCTAAAATCCCTTTGCCAAATAAAAATATTTTATTTTGCAAAAAACCCTTGATGACATAATCATTTATTAATTTATTAATTAATAATTTAATTAATTAATTAGTTAGTTTTATTGTCATTTTCCCTTCTCCTATTTTAATTAAAGATATTTAACAAAAGAAACCTCCCAAAAGCATTTGAATCCAATTTGAATGTTTTTCCCTCTAATTTATTAAATAATATTTAATAAACTATGTCACAATACTTAAATAAATTAAATATTTATTTAAACCCTAAAAACCTATAAAATTCTAGAAAAATGTAAACCTATCTACCCTTTCCTAATCAATCCCTAATCCAACTTAGGGAGGGATTCCTAACCCTCTTAGGATAATCCAACCTCCTTTGACTTCTAGTCAACCCTCATTAATGACTTTGTAACAGTCATTAATTGTGTGTGAATTTTGTACCTAGCTGTAGACACAACACTTCAGTAAAACATTAGAGGTTAGTAGAAATCAAAATCTTGCAAATAATTGAAAATAAGCTAAGCAGGTGATTTATTGCCTTCTAGTAGGTGCAAGTATGATGTTCTCAGATTGGAATTGAGATCAGTGACAATGCAACACCTAAACGAAGGATTTGAATGCAAAATATGAAAGACTATATGAATGCAGATTATTCTATATTTTTGTATTTTGAATGCAATAAGATGAGAAATTGTATGAATCTAAGCTATATGAATGAAATTGAGATTGAATGTAGATTTAATCTAAGAATGCTATGAATGATATGAAACTATGCAAAAACTATGATCAACTATGAAAGATCTCACAAATCACCTGTCGCAAGTCCTTAATCCTTCAATCGCCAATTTTCCAGAGTAATTGTGCAAATTCAAGTTTTGATAATTATGAAGAGTCGAGCCTTGATTTTATAGAAATCCAAGGCTTTGAAGATGCATAAGAAAAGCCATAAATCACTCTTGATAAACTTAGGTTGATTTTTGAGTTAACAAGAAATCAAAGATAATTAACTCACAAAAATCATGCAAAAGCAATGTTTAACTAAAAATAGAGTTTATATCAAATTTCAACTCATCATCAGATTTTGAGTTTCAATTTTAAAATTAATTGTTAATTTCTAGTTGCCTGCTTTTCTGATTGTGCATGATTTAATGATAAATTAATTTAAAAAGAAAGTGATTTATTCTCAACTTAACTGATTTTTGAATTAAAACAATTGATTTATGGGTTAATCAATTATTAAATCAAACTTTATTCAAAAACTATATTATTAAAAATTGATAATTGACTTTAATTAATTAAATAAGAATTTAATCAATTAGTCATAAGATTTTAGATTTATTGTCAAAATTAAATAATACAATTTAGGAATAATTAAATTAAATTCAATTAAATAATTAATGGCAGTATTAAATCTAATTAATTAAATATTCAGAATATTCAATTAATCAAACTTTAGGATAAATAGGAATATTGCTAGGAATATCCCTTGATGCAGAATTAGGATAAAATCAATTAGGATTCGATAATGTGTAGATGTGCCTTAGGTTAGGACTTTGATGTCAATTTTGTTCGAATTGAAGATGTAGGAGGTTAATGAACCTATAGCCCATTTTTTGGGTATTACATTTTTCCCCTCTTTGAATTACTGTGTGAAGTGTAGTGGTTCAAAGAATAGTCTATGTCTGATATATTTTTGAAACTAATTTGAAAGATTAACCAATTTTGAGACAAAAATTGATTGAAAGATTTGAAGATTCAAGATTTAAGATTTAGGTCCTGAATGACCAAAGATAATGTTAACTATATCAACAATGAACTGATGATTATGAAAAAGTGTCAAAAAAACTTGATTTTGAACCTTATGATTGCAAAGAAGTGAGTGATCGATTCCAGACCTGATTGTCCTAAGAACAATCATATTGGTATCACATCCTGAACCCATCAGTTACGAAGAAACAAGGAAATAACACTAATGAACTAACGGTTATGAAAAGCTGATACAATTTACAAGATAGATTTAGGATACCAAATTGATGAATCTGATATGCCCAAGGATCAATAGATTTTCCCCAAGTGACCAGAACTTTAGATGAATCGACAACTAGACGTGCTTGTTGTCTTGATTACTAAAAGAAAGATTTGATTGATAGAATTAGAGTTACAGACTTTGAATGATGTGCAATACCATGCCCCCTTCAGGATGAAAATTAAAATCTAACAAGAAAAGTCAGCATTGAATAGTTTAGAAGCATGTTAATTGATTTGAAAATGGCTTATACACATTCGAGAAGGCATTTTGTATCGTTTAGAGGTCCTGGAGACCAAGTTTGACTAGGTTTGTCCATGAGTTGACCATGGTTGACCAAGTTGAAATTTTGATAATTTGATGTAAGATAATTAGTTAAGTTGAATTCTGGATTTCTGTGATGATTGAAGGTTGATTATGCAAGCAGTCGGTCGTCCTAGGTTCAAAAATTTTAAATCATGATTTTGACATAGTAAATGATCTTAGATTTCAATTTTGATCTCGAAAATGGGTTCAGAACGTCAAAATTAGCCAGGGGTGCAATTTTTGTGAAAAATAGAGCACTTTTGAAAATTAGGTCAAAAGCTATATAAGGACCAAAAGGGTCATTTTCAATTCATTATCCACATTTGACTTTTGAAACCTTGTGGAGCCCTCTAAGCGAGAAAATGGTTGAACTGAAGGTACCTATCTCTTCACACTGATTTGAGTGCAGTTAGAGACATTAGTGGCCTCTACAGTATGGACATCTGGTAAGTGGACCTCTGTGCCTCTCTGTAAATTCCATTTTTTCATGTTTGTAGCATTTTTAAGTTGTTTTTTGTACGTTTCAATTTTTTCAATTCTTGAATGCATGGAAACTCATACGACTAGCCTCTATGACTCGTACGACTTTTCAATGTCCTATAGAGTGTCATACTAGAACCCCCTAAAACTTGTTTGAGAGGGACCCAAGAGTCGTACGACATTTCATCGGGTCCCTCATAAGTCATCCGGTGACCCCTAGAAAGTCGTATATGCATGGTTTGTCATATGGGACCCTGTTGAAACTCATACGAGTTTTGATGCCAGTCTATATTGTCGTATGGAAAATAGTGAGCTTAAAACTCATCTTTAGGTCAAAAATTTTGATTTTTTGATTTCGTAGGCTGATTGCTGAGCATTTAATGTACCTTTTGAGATGGTGATCTTTTGAATTTCTATACCGTTAGCCTATTTTTCAACCAAATTACTAATAGGATTCCTTGTTTCTATTCCGTGTAGGTTATATACCCTGATGTTCATGTGTGCATTTCACATCTTATGACTTAGAGACTCTGTATTTTGCTGCCTGACCCTATGAGGGTACAACTTGCTTCCTATGGGTTCGAGTATCTGATTCGATTGCCCAAGATTAGGGTTAACCATGGACTATTGACTACATTGATAGAGTGGTTTCATTTAGAGACTTAGACTTTCCATCTACCCACTGGAGAGATTACTGTCACACCTGAGGACGTATATAGGATATTACGTATACCATTCCATGGTCAGCATCTTGATTATGTGAGCTCGGGGTAGTCTGGATTACATGCTTTTAGACATTTATTTGGAGATGATACACGACTTATTGGTTCCATTCCTTGGGAGTTATTAGTGTAGCGCTATGGGTAGACCCATAGGTTAGAGTGTATGATAGCAGGCATGATAGGAGGTATCATTATGTTTGACCATCAACAGAATGGTCTATTGATGGGCTGGGCCCCTATGGTTGCATGATTGATGGCCACTCCTTCTGAGTTAGCTTGGGGTCAGTGCATGCTTGCACATATGTTCTCTAAGATGCACGAGATCATGTATTAGGAGGGAAAGTCTTTTTCTTCTGGTGCATTGGTACTTCAGATATGGGCCTAGGAGCACATCCCAATTTGTAAACTAGTGTGTTAGACACAACGCCAGCCACAGGAGCTAGTCATATATATATATATATATATATATATATATATATATATATATATATATATATATATATATATATATATATATATATATATATATATATATATATATATATATATATATATATATATATACTTTGGTTATTTTACATAGGTACACATGGGTCACACAGAGTACTTTAGGTGGTGTCTCGATGATATGACTTTTTTAGTATGGAGACCGTACTTGCTGATAGAGGCCTGGCCCACTATGAGGGAGTAGTTTAGTTATTTTTGTCAAAGCCGTGTATTGATTAGGTGATCTACTATTGTTATTGAGTGCTTCCTGATCACTAGAGTATGGAGGTAGTATGGCATCATTCAGGATGCACCAGAGGAGCTTGTAGCATATGCGTGGATCCATAGAGAGCTTAGATTAGGATGGCACCCTAGATTATCAAATGCTCTCCGTACTAGGAGTACAGTGGTATCATGGGCAAGGACTAGGATTACAGAGTAGATGTTCCAAATGTTGGTGTGATAGATGAATTCATTGGATGGCTTGTAGAGCATCCTATACATAGGTTTTTTGATCCTATAGAGTTGATACCTTCTATGGAGGAGGCCATGGATGTCACAGGTGCACAAGTTCTAAGTGGTCAAGGAAAGAGACATACAAAGGTATAGATGCCCCAGCCTACACCTCTGAGGCCAAGAGCAATATTCACACCTCCACAGAGACCATCTGGACAGATGAGACCACCTCATCCCTCTAGTTCCTCAGTAGGTAGACCTGTAGTTTTACATAGGAGATCAACTAGAGGAGAGAGTGGTACTTTAGGCAGTGTGGGCACAGTAGATGAGGTATTGGGTGCAGAGCAGGATGTAGATGCTAGTCCAGATCCTTTATAGGGTGATACCAGTTTTGATCTTGGTGATGAGGTTAGACACCATAAGGCATAGAGAGTAGAGATTGCGGAGCAGCCAGCTAGAGATACTGATATGCCAGCAACAAATTAGATCATAGTGTACCATTGACTCATCAAGAGATTATTAGATGTCTCAAATAAAAAGTTAGTGACTTGAAGGTATGTAGTGCTCATTGAGAGGAGCGATTCACTAAGGCTGACAAATAGCAATCCCAACTTTGAGAGGAGAACATGAGATTATAGGTAGAGGTGACACATCAGACCTCGAGAGTTGCTTATTATGTTTTTGAGTACTATGTTGTTATTCCTATTTCTCAGAGAGTACCCACATACTCTTAGTATATGATAGCATCAGAGGGAGCTAGAGCACCTACAGCCAAGGTGGTACCTAATGCACCACCACCACCTCCACCAAATGTAGAGGATCAGGCAGGCAGCTGATCTATCTAGAGATATTTTGATATATTTTGTCATTTTTGTTTCATGTATACTGTTCTGACATTTGATAGCTCATATGAGCTCATTCCTTTTTACTTTGTGCCAGTAGAGCACCCTTGGACTAGTTCAAGTTATATGATATGAGATCGAGATTTTGGTTATGACTTAATTTGTACTTGTCATGTTTTTCTTTATGATGATATCATGTGATGTAAATGCTATGAGTAATGTAAAATGTATGTATGTATTTATGCAATGCAATGGTTTCTTTTAAATGTATGAATGTTACGCAAATGTGATTGATTATGGAAAATGTATGTATGGATTTTGATAATGCTCATGTATGTAATGCAATAGATGGAATGATCATGAATATGTAATGTAAATGCAATGATACACATGATATGTTTTGTAGGTATTGATGAAGACAAGTACTCAGTCTTATGTCAAAAAGGATGTTTAACCCAGGATGGTGACTGCCTGCGGTTCTGTGAGGAAACCTTCGTATGAGAGATAGCTCATCATTTTCAGTCTAAGTTTAGTTTAGAAGAAGTTTTGAAGTGTTCAAGAAATTTTTGAGATCATGCAATCATGAAAAGTGCAAAATGACATGCAAAATGAAATGCAAACCTAAGACCTAGGACCTAGTCACTAATCATGTGTCGATTTTTATCATCATTGAACTTTTTAGGTAATCTGATAAATCAATACAACATCCACTAGTCATGAAACTACAAACATATGAATATTGATTTGTATGTGCAAGAATTAATATAATGCCCACTGGTCATACAACCATGGACATATGAATATTGATTTTATTTTCAGAATGTCAGATTAGATACAAGCACCAAGGCACAAATGCCAGCATGACCTGAATATCATGTCCATTTTGATATAGCAATTTGTATAAGCATCAAGACATAGATGTCATGATGACCAAAATACACCTTGCATAAAAAACACATCAAGCAATCAAGATATCATTCTAAATCCAATGTGAATTACTCGTAGTGACCATTTATCATTCACATCCTTAGGTAAGATCGCATTTCACAGTAGGAGAAAGAACTCACTCAAAAAGATAATAGTTAAATCAAACCTTCTTATATTTTCCAAGTATCAATGGTTGAGGTACTCATGGCCATCCAATTCAAGATAGAGGCTCTTACAAACAGACACCATTTCAATCCAGAATTTCCAAAGTTGTTAGATTTTCACTCAAAGTAGAAAATAAAGAAAAGATTATGCCCCCAATCATCACTCTCTAAATCCTATAAAGGACATCATCGAAGAGCTCAAAAGGACACAATATGAAAAAATCTCAATGCAAATTAGTAAGCATACAAGGAGATAAAAGCATGTAAAAGCATAGATTGTTTTCAGTTTGATGTTTGATTGTGTTGTTGTAGATGCAAAATCCTTTCTAGAGAGGAGACTGACTGACTAACTCGAATGAAGCTTCAAAGGACTCTAACTGGATATGACATGTCTGAGATATACTCGAGGCCATAAGATATGACACTGATTATCCCCAAGTTTGAACTTTGATAGGATACAGACGCTTGAACCAACTGGTGTACAGACTGACTTATTGAAAATGGGAATGCAAGAACAAATTGGGAAATATGTACAAACTAAAGCAAGAATACAAGCTAGGAAAGACCAAGATTGCACTGATAGATGGAGAATTTTGAAACAAGTGGTGCCCGTTTGCTGGGTTTTCACCATCTTGGTAGAGATTCTATTTTTTCTACCAAGGCACCTGTTTCCATGTTTTCACCAAGGCACTTTTTCTTTTTCTCATTTTTTTGAATTTTTTATTTTTTCAATTTTTTTTGTACTTTTGATATTTTTTACTTTTTTTGTGAATCATCAAGGAACCCATCGCTAGGTTTTCACCAAGATGTTCATTTTTTCAGGACTTTTTCAGATTTTTATAATTTTTTCAGCACATTTTGCAAAGACCGAATACCTTAGGCATATAATTTTTTCAAATGGAGAAAGTTGATTAGTTCTCAGAGTTATTCTCCTTCAATTGTTGAGAGTTGATAGGCACTAGAGCCAAAAGTAGTAGTGATAACAAAGGGACCCAGCCAGTTGGGTTCAAACTTCCCCTTGCATTCTCTATGTGATTGATTTTTAGGATTCTCTCTCAAGACTAGATCACCAACCTAAAATTCTTTGTGTCTAACTTTCTTGTTGTAGCCTCTAGACATTATTTTCTCATATACTCTGAGATGATCATACACTACTTGTCTGCACTCATCTAGTAGTTCAAGTTCTTGCAACCTAGACACTCTGTATTCATCATCAATTAGCAGACCATGCATTCTAATTCTTAGTGATGGTATATCAACCTCAATAGGTAGTACCGCTTCAGACCCATAAACTAAAGTGAATGGTGTAGCACTACTGGGTGTTCTGATACTTGTTCTATAGGCTAAAGAGCTAGATTGATCATGAGATGCCAGTCTCTTCCTATTTTATTAACTATATGGTGCAAGATTTTCAATAGATTCTTATTTGAAGCCTCTGCTTGTCCATTCCCTTGAGGATAGTAGATAGATGACCAATGTTGTGTAATCTTGAATTTGGCATATAGATCATCTAAGTCTTTATTCTTGAATTGTCCACCATTATCTGTGACTATAGAATGTAGAATACCATACTGGCATATGATGTAGTTCAAGATGAACATAGATATTTTCTTACCAGTTGCTTGTGTTAAAGGGACTGCTTCTACCCATTTTGTGAAATAATATGTAGCTTTGATAATATGAGTATGCCCATTAGAATAATGAGGATATATGGATCCTATAAGATCAAATGCCCATTAGTGAAAAGGCCATTGTGTACTGAAGGGAATTAGATATCTCCCTAGAGAATGAATTAAGTTTCCATGCACTTGGCACTTTTGACAGTTCTTAGCAAACTTGATAGACTCTTTCTCCATTTCTGGCCAATAATACCCAGCCCTAATAAGTTTTCAGGCTAGTGTTAAACCATTCAAGTGTGACCCACAAATACCCTCATGGACTTCCTCTAATGCACATTGAGACTCTTCCCATTCTAAACATCTAAGTAGCGTACCATCTAGACCTCATTTGTACAGATCATGACCAATGATAACATATCAGGATGCATTGCAGATAAGGTATCTCTTTTCATGGTAGTTAAAGGTATCGGGAATGATTTGGTCTTTGAGATAGGAGAAAATATTTTTATAGCAGAATGAATCATGACCTACAATAGTGTAGATCATGCGGGTATCAGGAGAATTATACGAAAGATAAGATAGTGCTTCCACCAGGAACTCGTAGCGTAGCTCATGTTTAGGCTACTATAATAAAGTAGATAACTTTTCTATTGCATCAGCAGCCTTATTCTCTATTCTAGGTATTTTCTCAAAGGTGATAGATATGAAGTATTTCTTTAGATCATCTACCATTCTCTTATATGGAATGGGCTTTTCATCTTTCATTTGATACACATCATTGACCTGATGGATTACAAGTTGTGAGTCACCATGAATGTATAATTTTGTTACTCTCCACTCAATTGCTATTTTCATACCATCTAAAAGGGTTTCATATTCAGCAATATTGTTTGTACAAGGAAATTTGATTCTAAATGCCTTAGGAATTGAGTATCCTTGAGGAGTGAGAAACAAGATGCCTACTCTAGATCCATTCTATGTATAGGATCCATCAAAGAACAATTTCCATTCTCTAGAAGAAAGATTCATGATAGAGGAATCCAATAATTCCATGTGCATTGGTGTATCATCAAGCAAAGGTGCATCTTCCAATTGATCAGCAATAACTTGGCCTTTAATATCTTTTCTTTCAAAATATTCAATGTCAAATTCACTTAAGAGAATGACCCATTGGCTAATCTACCTATGAGGGTGGCTTTGCTTAGTAGGTACTTTAGTAGATTAATCTTAGCTACTAAATGTGTGGTATGAGCCAACATATAATGTCTTAGTTTCTATGATGCAAATATCACAGCTAGACAAGCCTTTTCAATCATAGAATAATTATTTTCGTATGCCACCAATATTCTACTGATATAGTATATAGCTCTTTCCTTCTTGTTCTCATCATGTTATGCAAGCAATGCCCCTAGTGATGTATCTATGGTGGAGACATATAAGATCAAAGGCTTCTCTTCAATGGGAGGCATCCAAATAGGAGGATTTGATAGATATTTCTTGATATGATTAAAATTCTTTTCACATTCCTCATTCCATGCAAAGGTCACCCCTTTATGTAATGTCTTTGTGAAAGGCTATGATATGTTTGCTAGCTGAGATATGAAGCGTCTGATAGATTGAACTCTCCCTTGTAATGTTCTCATTTGACTAATATTCTTGGGAGGTTGCATCTCCATTATAGCTTTAACTTAAGCTGGATCAACTTCAATGTCTTTCTTTGAAACTATGTAGTCTAAGAGCTTTCCATAAGTGACACCAAAAGCATGCTTCTTAGGGTTTAGTCTGAGACTAAACTTCTCCATTCTATCTAGTATCTTGCTCAAGCCATTTAGATGTTCAGATCTTATCATAGATTTGGCTAAAGTATCATCAACATAATCCTCCATAGTTCAATGCATCATGTCATGAAAAATAGATGTCATAGCTCTCTGATATGTAGCACCAGCATTCTTAAGCCCAAATGGCATGACATTCCAATAGAAGGTGCCCCATGCACATGTGAAAGCGGTTTTCTCTTGATCTTCTGGAGAAATTTTTATTTGATTATATCCAAAAAAACCATCCATTAAAGAATACATCTCAAATCCCTCAGTCATGTCTACTATCATATCAATATTAGGTAATGGAAAATCATCCTTAGGGCATGCTTTATTTACATCTCTGAAATCTATGCATACTCTTATAGATTTGTCTAGTTTTGATACAGGTACAATATTAGAGATCCATTCAGCATAGTCGATAACACAAATGAATCTGGCTTTTAGTAGTTTCTCTAATTCAGCTTTGACCAAGAGTGCAACAGGTGGATGCATCTTTCTCAATTTCTACTTAACAGGTTTGACATTTGGAGCTATAGATAAATGGTGCATTATAAGATCAGGATCCAACCCTGGCATATCTGAGTATTTCCATGCAAATTTGATCTTCTTTTCTGTTAGGAATGTAGTAAATTTTTGCTTTTCTTCTTCTGATAAGGATTGTGCTACATGGATCAATTATGGTTCTTCTATTGTTCCCAAGTTGATAGATTGAGTGGGCTCAATTAGAACTAGAGATTTGTCCTATAAATGACTTGGAAGGACATCAAATATCTCATCCTTAGGCACCTAAAAGAGGTTTTCACCTTTGGATATGTCTTTTATTTTTACTTTTGTAGGTTTTGAGACTTCCACAAAGTGGTTTTCACCCTCATAACTCCTTTTCTTTTTATTCTTATTCTTATTTTTTTGACTAAGATACTTGATGTCTGACTCCATCATGCTAACGCTCAGTTCACTAATGGAAGTCCTCATAGGTTCAAATGCATTGAGGTAGCAAGAAAGGGCATAGTCATTGGGAAAGGTATAAATACCTTGGCTCATATTTGTAGAGGTTTGGTCAAGAAGTTCAAGATGTTGGATAGTCAAAGTGGTGAAAGATTGGGAAATAATGTTTTTGGATATGGATCTATCATCATTGGTCCTAACCCGACGCTTGAGTTTAAAGGTGATATTACAACTTAAGACATGTAATTCATGAATAGGCTCAATGTCATTGAGGGAGTCCACTTCAACCATCGGTGGATCAGACT
Source organism: Chamaecyparis obtusa (assembly GCA_027943335.1). Taxonomy (NCBI): domain Eukaryota; kingdom Viridiplantae; phylum Streptophyta; class Pinopsida; order Cupressales; family Cupressaceae; genus Chamaecyparis; species Chamaecyparis obtusa. Next base: position 276,274 of record BSBK01010625.1, on the reverse strand, counting down.
CATTAAGCTCATCATTTCACTCTAGACTTACATTGGGTTTAGGTGCATATTGGTGAATAAAATCAACATGTTTCTCTGTGATAAGCTCATCTTCTTCTAGAATGGCTCCCCATTCATAGTCATTTGATTCCTCATATATGCCTCTAGGAAATCTAAGAACATGAGTAAAGTTAGGATGAATACCCCAAGAAGGGTTACCCTCAGATTCTAATTTGAATTCATACTCATGGGAATCTATCTCAAAATAACTACCACCTTCCTCTTTGTCTATTTGATTGTCTTCGAGATTAGTTGGTTCTTGTGGTGCAACTATCTCTTGCTCTATAGTAGGTTCTTGTGTTTCTACTACATTGATTCCTTTTACTGGATCATCTTTAGCTTCAAGGAGGTCTTTTATTTCTTTAGGCAAATGGTCATAAGGAATAAGGTCTTCAGTGGTGTCTGAATCATCACTATCAAATTGTTCTGTTGTTTCTCCCTTTAGTTGATTTGTTGTGGGTGGCTCAATCTGTTCTAAGACATGTGGGGAGTTCTTGCTAAGATAGAAAGGATTCTTCTTATATCCTAAACCTGTTGTATTCTTGTTTGCTCAGCCAAAATGGTCAAGAGGTGATAGAAGACCTTTACCCTATATTCTGAGAGGTCCTTTTCCATTATATCTAATTTTTGTGATCAATTTGTCCCGTGGGCCATATGACTTAGAAGGTATTTTCGATGTTTTAGATTCACATGTTTGAACAACTTGAGATTTAGGTTCATCTTTGTATAGCCATGCAAGCACAGCTTCATCCTCTTTAAATTCTTGTTTAGACACTTGTTCCACAACAAAATTTCCTTTATATGCCTCAAGAGGTTCTTTAGACTCAATTTTAGACTATTTTAGAGTTTTCCCATAGGACTTAGGTGAGATAGGGAGAGATGTCAAAGATAAGACTGACTCCATAGTATATTCTCCCATACCATTTTCTTTGATTTTAACCTCTTTAGAAATGTCTTCCATCTTGGATGTTGAAGCAGCAACGTCTAGTTGCTTAGTGGAAGATTATCTATTATTAGGAACAAGTTTATCAACACTCTCTTTCAATGTATTGCAAGTTTTATATAGATCAGTTGGAATCATCACCTCCACTCCTTCATAAGGAAATTTCAAACACTGATGGTACATAGAAGGAATACCTTTCATTTCATGTATCCAGGGTCTCCCTAGAAGGATATTGTAAGCCAAAGGTAGATCAAGAACTTGACATATAGTATCTCTGATGACAGGACTTGTTCTGATAGGTAAGACAATTGTTCCTTTGGAAGATCTTTCTTTCTCATCATATGCTTTGATAGTTATCTTCTTTCTAGGATCAATGGCCATTTCTAAAAATCCCAATTGTGTAATCAAGTTGAAGGAACAAATATTTAGACCAGTGCCCCCATCTATCAACACATGTTTGACATGATGATTTTGGATTAAGACTTCAATATGCAAGGGCTAGTTATGTGGATGACTCAAGGAATTATCATCTTCCTTTGACAAGGAAATATGCTGTGGAGATGTAAGATGACCAACCATAGTCTAGAATCTATCTAAATCAAGGTTATCAAGAACATTGGATCCAAGAAAAGCTTTATCTAGAATGGCTCTATGAGCTAGAGATATCCGAAGAAACTCAAACATGGAGATTTTTGCATTTGTATGCTGAAGTTGTTGGACAATACTGTATGATGTAGGCCTCATGTCTTTAGGATTTGAAGATTTAGATGTAGCCTTCTATTTAGAAGTAGATGAAAGGCACCCTACAGACATTGGATGAATCTGGTATTTGTCCTTGTAGATGTGCCTGAGCTTGTGATCAAGTAACTGCATTAGCTGATTGATTACCTCTATCATTTCTTACAGTTGTGATGACATTGCAACACTTAGATAGACATAGTTCAACCATATTGATGATAACATTGTTTCTGGAGTAGGCATAATTGACTTTAGCACCCATATTAGGCTGAGAAGAATATTCTTTACCATGTTTCAAAAATGGTTCCGTGAATGTTGTATGATCATTATTGCTCTTATGATTGTCAATCATGATTTCTCCATTATCAATTTTGTCTTGTATGATGTGCTTCAAGCGAACATAGTTATTAGTCTTATGACCCTTATTGCGATCAAACTCACAAAAAATGTTCTCTCTCCACCATTTCGGTTTAGGTTCAGGGTTAAAAAATTTTATCTTAGGCAAGTAGATGATTTTATTTTCCAATAGAGTTTTCATGGAAGATTCCAAAGATTCTCCAAGAGGAGTGAATTTACGGTTAGGATCTGTAGCCCAAGGTTTATAATCAGATGAATTTTTGTTAGGCTCTATTTCTTTAGCTTCAGAAGCTTTGATGGCTTGGGTGCCAATAGTGATATTGAAACTGGGTGCCTTGGATGGGGCATGGATAGTATCAACAACACCATCTGTGACGATGCCCTTATTCTTGTTCCAATTTTTGTTCTTGTCCTTAGAACTAGATCCAGATTCATACTTGTCCTTTTGAAGTGTGATGTCTCCTTTTTTCACAAGTACTTTCTCAATTTTGATCACATTATCTACCATCTTGTCAAATGATGTATGATTTTTCATTTATAAGGGTAGTTGATTTCTAGAACAAGATTATTGATGAATATTTCTAGCTTCTCAGTTTCTAGAATGGGTCTAGCATATAGAGAAAATTTCTTCCTCCATCTCTTGATAAATGTCAAGAATGGTTCTCCTGGATATTGTTTCAGATTGCAGATGTCGATCATGGTGACCGGATGTTGAATATTGTAAGAGTATTGTTGATAGAATAGTTTGATTAACTCCTCAAAAGTTTTGATAGTTGGAGGCATTCTAGAGAACCAATGAATGGCTTCTCCTCCCAGAGATCAAGGGAAAAGACACATTAAGTAGGTTGGTTCATGAATGAACTTTATAGATTGAGTACAAAATTCTCTGACATGATCTTGAGGATCAAAGTTTCCATCATACTTATCATATTTAGGCATCTCCACTCTTTTACAGAATGGCGGCATGTACAAGTCCTTATCAAATGGAAAAGGGCATAGGTCCTCCATGGAGAACTGCTTAGGTTCCTTTTCTTTCTCTAGTTTCTTAAGCTTGACTTGCATGGCATGCATCTATTTTATCATAGCTGTGATAGGGGTTTCTTCCTCATGTGTAATGATATTTTCAACAGTAAAGTTTGGAGGAAGTTTAGCTCCTTGATGAGATAACTCTAGAAAGTATGCCTCTCTATCTTCTTTCAAGAAATGCCTCATCATTTTCTTGAAGTCATCATCATTTTGATATCAAGCAATTTCAAAAGGTGTAGGTTCTTGATTTGCACCATGTTGAGAATGGGGTCCTTGAGACCCGTGTTTTGTCCCTCTGTAAGACATGTTAGGAGTTTTAGGAGTGTTAGGAGTTTTTTGTCCCTCTGTGAGTTGATGGAGGGGGTATGTAATTAGTTTTCAATCAAAAATTGCCAAGACCATCATCTTCGTAAAGACCAGGATTGTAGAGTTGCTTAAGAGTTGGACCCTTATGAATAGTCAAAGGTACGGTGTTGAGTACTTCTCCAGATTTCTTGTGTGAGGAAGCTCTAGTTTCCACCATTAACCTTGGGTGAAGAAAGAAAGCAAGATGAAGCCAACTGAAGAAAAACCTGATTCAAGAAGATCTAATGACGCAACCTTCTCAAGATTGAATTGATTTGAAGATTAGATCGGATGTAAATGAAGGATACTATGCCACAGTAGTATGGGTAGATGCCAAAAAGATGGTGGGCACGGGCTCACAACACTTAGTCATTTAGTAAGAAGACTGAATTTGATGATAATTTTGACAAGGTTTTGACACAAGATGAAAAAGACTCAAATCGATAAATCAGAAGGCTAAATCAGACTCAAGAGACCACTTTAGGAAAATGAATGAATTTGCTTCTAGTTTTTGCTCTGTTCCTGACACAATAAATATTTTGACAGAATCTAAAAATAGGCTGTAAAAATTGGATTTCTGACAAATTTGACAAGTCTCTGTCAACTTTTTGAAAATTCTCAAATAAGTTTCTGAAAGCTCGTACGACACTGGGTATGCACTCAAACAACAATTGCAAGACTCGTATGACAATTACTACTAGGGATAATTGTTCTTTGGATTTTTGGTGACAACACTCATACGACACTATACTCGATACTGTACGACAATACAGGGGTTGTGAAATGACTTTTTCTGAAAACTTTGGGATGACTTTTGACTCCAGAGAGGAATTTTGCTTCAGATTTTGCAATTTTTAGGATTTCAATTTTAGATTGTTGGCAACATTTTTTGTCCAGTTTTGAAGATCTGTGTAATAGTCTATTTCAAATAACTGAGTAGATATCAAGCATGCAAAACAACAAGAAAGGGAAGCAGACAATCATCTGAAAACAATGAACAAGGGCAAAAGCAACCTTGTGCATGAACAAGCAATAGTTACTTATTGTGCTAATCCCTAGAAATGCTAACTGTGTATGTTCTCAAAAGTTTTTCAATAATGCACATATTCCTAGAAAAATGAAAAATTTGGCCTCACTAGGGTTTGTAGTAATGGTCTGACTCTACAACTTTTGTGATCTCAAGAGGGCGAACTCTAATCCAAGCACACTAGGGTTTTGACACAGTCTGAGAAATTAATCAATCAAGAGCTGCTAGGGAGATCTAACATCCCAACAAGAGACCACACCTGTGAAGATTTCCTCCTCAAGGACATTTATATAGCGGTTGTTGCTACCATGGTGAAAATGGCTATTACCGCTTGAGGTTCCATCCACGTGGTTGACCTAATTAAGGGAATGTCCACTATGGTTAACCCTCTCTAAAGGTGACTCACAAAAGATACCACATGGAGACTGGTTCCATATTCAAGGATTTGAGTTTTTTATACTACCCAAAAAGGGAGTAGACTATAGTCCTCTAGCCTTTTCACTTTTAACCAAAACAAAGAAAACAGATTAATCTGACACGCTAAGACTAAGATTATCTCACAAAGATTTATGATGTCAACCTCTTATGATCTATCAACCTCTCCGAAGAGAGAATGTATCAATCAAAAGTTGAAGATGCACAAATCTAGTAGAACGTGAGACACTCTTAGTAACCTCCCTACCTCCAAGGGGATCCTTCTTCAAGAAGAGCTTCACATGCGTGAACAAGCCAAAGAAGCCCACTCTCTCGAGATCATCCACAAATATTGTTGATAGGGCCTATTTACTATGTGTAACGGATATGCAAAAGGAAATCTATGTTCATTTTATAGCCCAAAATGAAGTCTGTGATATGAAAGCAAGAAAGTCAGACAAGCTTAACACATGAGAGTTTATTTTATGCCCAAATCAAAGTGTTATCAGATCATAGTAGAATACCTAAATTCCTCACAATGTGCTTAGTAGATTTTACTTGTTTTAGAAATTTAGTTGTGCTTTTTCCAATTAGATTCAGCAAATATTAGTCAAAAATAGGAGATCTCAATTGTTAGGGTTAGCTATTAGTCCAAATCTAAAAAACTGCCAAAAATTTTGAAACCACAATTGAATCCTGGAGTCAAAACTCCTATGACAATGGGTTACCTTCCAGATGACAATCCAAATCCCATACGACAATGGGTCAGCTCTGATACGATTGTCTGAAAACTCATACGACAGTGGGTGTCTCACCAGAAAATAATTCAACTCTCAAACGACAATTTGTAGTTACTGAAATGAGCCTCAAAATACTCAATTGTCAGATGACAATCAGTAGCTTCTGGTATGACTTTTTGACAAAAGTCATACGAAAAATGTATGTATAGAGAATGAAATCATGGAATGGACCAAAAAATGATAGAAAAATAGATAGAAGTGAATTAGAAGAGATGGAAACCTATTTCAGGGCCCCACGGTGGGTGCCAAAAATGTGTGTGTGAATTTTGTACCTAGCTATAGACACAACACTTCAGTAAAACATTAGAGGTTAGCAGAAATCAAAATCTTGCAAATAATTGAAACTAAGCTAACCAGGCAATTTACTGCCTTCTAGTAGGTGTAAGTATGATGTTCTCATATTGGAATCAAGATCAGTGAAAATGCAACACCTAAAAGAAGGATTTGAATGCAAAATATGAAAGACTATATGAATGTAGATTATTCTATATTTTTGTATTTTGAATGCAATAAGATGAGAAACTGTATGAATCTAAGCTATATGAATGAAATTGAGATTGAATGCAGATTTAATCTAAGAATGCTATGAATGATATGAAAATCTATGATATGAAACTTTGCAAAAATTATGATCAACTATGAAAGATCTCACAAATCACCTATCGCAAGTGCTTAATCCTTCAATCACCAATTCGCTAGAGTAATTGTGCAAATTTGAGTGTTGATAATTATGAAGAGCTGAGCCTTGATTTTATAGAAATCCAAGGCTTTGAGGATGCATAAGAAAAGCCATAAATCACTCTTGATAAAATCAAGTTGATTTTTGAGTTAACAAGAAATCAGAGATAATTAACTCACAAAAATCATGCAAAAGCAGTGTTTAACTCAAAATAGAGTTTGGATCAAATTTCAACTCATTATCAGATTTTGAGTTTCAATTTTAAAATTGATTGTTAATTTCTAGTTGCCTATTTTTCTGATTATGCATGATTTAATTATAAATTAATTTAAAAATAAAGTGATTTATTCTCAACTTAACTGATTTTTGAATTAAAACAATTGATTTATGGGTTGATCAATTATTAAATCAAACTTTATTCAAAAACTATTTTATTAAAAATTGACAATTGACTTTAATTAATTAAATAAGAATTTAATCAATTAGTCATAAGATTTTAGATTTATTGTCAAAATTAAATAATACAATCTAGGAATAATTTAATTAAATTCAATTAAACAATTAAGTGGTAGTATTAAATCTAATTAATTAAATATTCAGAATATTCAATTAATCAAAATTTAGGATAAATAGGATTTATCGCCAAATAATCATTAAATCAAAGATAATTAGGATAAATAGGAATATTGCTAGGAATATCCCTTGATGCATAATTAGGATAAAATCAATTAGGATTCGACAATGTGCATATGTGCCTTAGATTAGGACTTTGATGTCAATTTCGTTCAAATTGAAGATGTAGGAGGTTAATGAACCTATAGCCCATTTTTGGGGTATTACATTAATAACCCTCTTACACCCTCATTTATGGCTCTTATAGCCATAAATGAGAGCTCGTGACCCTTCTTCCATCTTGGTCCCCTAAGCACACTTCCCAAGTGTTTCTCACACATGTGTGAGAAACCCTTGGGGCATTTAACCATGAATGCAGACCCTATCTGATGCAAGAGCATCATAGGATTCTTGGCAATCCTTTATCAACCAAAAATATGTTTGTTTTGTAAGGCAGATTAGTAGTTTTAATCTTTGTTGGTGAAGTATTTGCTCAGTTTTGGAGTTTGGTTTCTTGGTTTCCATGGTTACCAAGGTGCTTGGTCTCTGAAGAACACTCGGTAAGTAAAGGTGTCACTTTTCCTGGCACTCGGTGATAACTGCGTTGCTCGATGGTGCTTGGGTGGTCGGTTCACTGGCACTCAGTTATTTCTCTATTGCTCGATGTTCTTGCAAACTAACTTGGTTGATTGGATGAATCATCTTGGCTAACTCATGCATTTAATTTGGGTCACATTCCTTGAGTTATGGATTGGCCATTAGATGTGTGGGGACCTAGATCTAGTGTGTTGCATTCTCCTATGTGGATCTGGAGGCTGACATGGATAATTTAATTAATGTGAGGCTATTTGAGAGTTGAACATGTTTTGTATTTAATATTTGTATATTTGGAAGCCGACTAGGCTTTGGAATTTAATTATTTGTAAAGTTGACTTGTGGCTGGGATTTAGTATTTAAGAGGATGATGGGGTAGTCATTTAGGCATGAAGGAAAGTAGAGATCTAGTATCAGTTGGATCTGGATAGAATGATAGCAGAGTTAGTAGCTTGTGAGCTTAGGCACAAGAAGATTGATTGACGGCCTACATGCACAAGTTTAGATCTTCCTTGGTGGGCCTACTAGTGTCCTATCATGTTATAGACCTAGACTAGTTGAGAGGTGTATTGGACCCTGCGTGATCTTGTAGAACTATTCTTTCTTTGTATTTGGCCGTAACCGGGAAGGCCTTACAACCTGACACATTGCATGTAATCAGTTGTTGATGAATAAAGATACTTTTTTTCTTTCAGATCTGGTGTTATTGTTATTGAATTCTGTTGTGTTGTGGTTTGGCTACAAGTTTGGGTAGTCCTTAATTGGATCCTCAATCCTTGACTACATCAAGTGGTATCAAAGCCAAGTTGATCTTGAAAGTGTGAATAGATCACCAAAGGAGAGGCAGTTTGCACTAGGATCTTGGATTGAATATGCCTCCTAGCAGAGCTCGTGAGATCTCAGAGGAGGAAGCTACTGGAGAATTTAGTCTTGATGATTTTAGATCTTTGTAGAAATAAGTGCAAGATCTATAAGAGGAATTGAGAAAGAAAAAGACTACACCGAAAGAAGATAGGGATGATGAATCTGAGGAAGATCATTTTGAAGAAGTTGTAGAAGAAGCTAGAGATCCTAAAGAAAATAGAATCCTGAAGGCTATGTCTAAAATTGGGAAAAGACCTAAGATTGAAGTTTTTGCATTTGCTGGAAGCCTTAGGCTAGAAGATTTGATTGATTGGATTAATGAAATAGATGAATACTTTGACTATGAAGAGATAGAAGATCTTGATAGGGTTAGATTCACAAAGACTAAGTTGAAGGGTCATACAAATATTTGGTGAAGGGAAGTTCAGTTGGAAAGAAGTAGGAGAGGAAAGGAAAAGATCACTAAATGGAACCAAATGGTTGACAAGTTGAAGAAGCAATTCATTCTGGTGGATTATGAGTTGGACATGTTTAAGAAGATGAAAGCCTTGAAGCAGACCAAAAAATTAGTGCAGGAGTATACGGAGGAGTTTTACAGAATCTTGATTAGGACTGGTCATTCTGAAGCTGATAAAGAGAAGGTTGCTAGGTATGTTTATGGTTTGAGACCTAGTATTCAAGAAGAGTTACTTACTGTTTGGATGACAACAATAGGAGATGCTTATCAGATGGCATTAAAGATTGAAGAGAAGCTGAATAAGAAGTTTGAAGGAAGACAAAATAATAGGAACTGAGGTGGTAAGGCTGGTGAAACAGTTGCTGAAATTAATGTGGTAGAGAATCCTAAGAATACTAATGTGGGATCTAGTAGTGGTCAAGTCACTAATAATTTTAATATTGGATAGAGAGGAAGGTGGAAAAATGAGTTCACCGGTACTTTTTATCAATGTGGTGAGGTAGGTCATAGAAGTTTTCAATCTTCTACGAAAAGAATTGCACTGACTACTGAGAAGACATTGAGAATGTTGTAGAGAAAGTTGAATTTCTTATCACTAGGAGGTTGGCTACATGTGTCCAAGAACTAGTGAAAAGAAGAAATTTGTTCAGAACTAGATGTAAGTGCAAGGATAAAGTATGTAATGTCATAGTTGATGGTGGCATTTCTAAGAACTTTGTTTCAGAAGAGATGGCTAGTAAGTTGAATTTGGAAAGAAAGAAACACCCTAATCCTTATCAGATTAGTTGGATACAAGATGTGTCTAAGGCTAGGATCGAAGAACAATGTTTGGTTAATTTTCAGATTGGATCTTATCATGATGAAATATTGTGTGATGTATTGCCTATGGATGCTTGTCATTTGTTGCTCGGGAGACCTTGGAAATTTGATAGAAATGTTTTGTTTGATGGTCGTGCAAACACCTATGTGGTTAGGCATGAAGGGTCTAGACATAAGCTATTACCTTTACAGGAGACAAGAGCTAAGGGATGTGGAGTTATCAGGTGTTTTCCTTATGACAAACCTCAGGAGCAGAGGATTGATGAACCTATTCCTACAAAGCTTAGTTTGAAAGAGAAGGAGAATGATAAATGTGAAGAGTTTGTTGAGATTAAGAGGTAGATGGTCTTTCTAACAAAAATAGTACAATAGATAGTGACATTTGTGAAATAGAGAGATGTGGATGATGCTGAGTTGATTGAGGAGTCTGGAGAGGATGGTATTTATCAAGGTACTGATGTGATTGGCAATGGAAGAGGTGGTCAGAGTTAGTTGTTATTAGTTGTAGATAGAAAAGATAAGAAAAGTGGGAAGCAAGAAAACTTGCTGCAAGGGACAATGGATGAAGTGAAGACAACTTGGAATGAAGGACAAGAGGAGATATGGGTTAAGAATAGATATGGCGTACCTATTCTGATTCCCTTAACATGTTCCTAATTTCCTTATGAGAAAATCTTCTTTACCTAGGGTGTCTGATGTAGGAGCATCCTAGGATTCTTGGCAATCTTGTATCAACCAAAAATATATTTGTTTTCTAAGGTAGATTAGTAGTTTTGATCTTTGTTGGTGAAGTATTTGCTCAATTTTGGAGTTTGGTTGCTTGGTTTTTGTGGTTACCGGGGTGCTCGGTCTCTGAAGAATGCTTGGTAACTGAAGGCATTTGTTTTCCTAGCGCTCGACGATAGCTATGTTTCTTGGTGGTGCTTGGGTGGTCAGTTCACTAGCATTCAGTTATTTCTCTACTGCTCGATGTTCTTGCAGACTGACTTGGTTGATTTGATGAATTAGCTTGGCTGACTGGTGCATTTAATTTGGGTCACATTCCTTGAGTTATGGATTGACCGTTGGATGTGTGGGGACCTAGATCTAGCATTTTACATTCTCCTATGTGGATCTGGAGGCCGACATGGATTAATGTGAGGCTATTTGAGAGCCGACCATGTTTTGTATTTAATATTTATATATTTGGAAGCTGACTGGGCTTTGGGATTTAATTATCTATAAAGCCAACTTGTGGCTAGGATTTATTATTTAAGAGGATGATGGGGTAGTTTTTAAGGCATTAAGGAAAGAAAAGATCTAGTATCAGTTGGATCTAGATAGAAGGATAGCAGAGTTAGTAGCTTGTGAGCTTAGGCACAAGAAAATTTCTTGGTGCCCTGCGTGCAAAAGTTTAGATCTTCCTTGGTGGACCTATCAGTCTCATGTCATGTTACAGACCTAGACTAGCTGAGAGGTGTATTGGATCCTACATGATCTTCTAGAACTATTATTGCTTTGTATTTGGCCATAATCGAGAAGGCCTTACAACCTGACACATTGCATGTAATCAGTTGTTAATGAATAAAGATACTTGTTTTCTTTAAGATCTAGTGTTATTATTGTTTAATTCCATTGTGTTGTGGTTTGGATGCAAGTTTAGATAGTCTTTAATTGGATCCTCTATCCTTGACTGCATCACTATCCCATCTAACTCAACCCCTAACCATACCCCTAACTCTGACCTTCCTTCCTAACCCAAGACCTTAGGAAAATCCTATAAATACCCTCACTTCCAAGAGAAAAGTAGTAGCTTTTTTTTATCATTCCATGCATTTTTATCATGTCAATTTTCATCTAGACCATCATACCATTAGCATAATTGTTAGATTTACTGATCTTTCAAGATTTCATAACTCATCCTAGAATAGCTTAATGGATTAACCTAGTTCATTATCAATATTTTCATATCATTTTTGCATCATATCATACTTATCATTTGGTTAAAATCAACCTAGCATAAGCATTCATAGCTTAGAAACTACATCTAGCTTCATTTAGATCCTTGGAATCTAGGGGCAAATCAAGTTCACCATACCTAATTTTTTGCCACTATAGGGTATTCTTGGTCCTTGAATGATCCTAAACCTTCCTAATCTTCATCAAAGACATGATCCTAGTGTTTTGAGAGCACACCCACATCCCTAAATTGAGAGCAAATCAAACGGTGACAAGGTACTCATGTTTAAGCTCTATCTGAGGTATCATGCAAATATATTTTACTATATGTTAGGAATATGTTGTTTAGGATAATGTTTGAATGTCTACCATCACTAAAAATATCACTATATCATCAAGGATATCCATCACAGTCATATCTCTCTTGTCTCTTTGATATTTTTTCAACTTTGCAACCAGTTCTCTAGAAATTTTCCCCAGGGTAGGCATCTCACCGATAGTGATGAAATCTGTAACTCTTGTAATTACTTCTCCAATGATCTTTTGGTTCTCATCCAACCATAAGAATTGATCATGAAACTTGATAAATACATATCTCTTCCATTCATTGTGAAAATAATTAGGTAAATGAAGTATGCTCAGAATACCATTGGTCATCATATGTGCATATTCATTTCTTTAACCTTCCATTTTCACATAGCTTTACATATCCTATTTTGATAAATGTGTCTCCAAGTTCCTTCATCTTGTTATGAATAAAAGAACAGATGTGCTCGACCAATTATTGATCCAGGTGAGATTGACGATAATGCTCATGCTTTGTCAACTTCGGTTGCCTTCATGGGATGCAACTTGAATTGTGGTTGTGATTCATCAACATGTGCAATTAGAATAGGAGTTGAATTGTGGTTACAGTTCTTCAAAATGTGCAATTAGAATAGGAGTATCTATATTTTGTGTCATTTTAAACTCTTCTTAACAATTGAGATAAAAAAACTTGACTATAATCAATCAAATTCTTTACTTCAACTCTTTCTCAACTTGCATAGGTTTTAGCACTCTTACTTTCCAAATTTAATTGTTACCCACGAAATTCAAGTAGGTAATTACTCAAATTCAGTTCACACTAGCTCATAAATAGTTCTCATGAAGGAAAAGTGTGAAAATGATCTCTTCTCATGTATTTATAATTCCATTGAGATTTTACTGCTCATTCCAATTATTGTTACCTATTCAAACAGTTAACCATCTTACCTTTAATTCTACCATTCAGTTCTCTTCCAATGGGTAATTTTTTACAACAGTTGAAAATTTATCATAATACCATTAAGGATGGATATAGTAACATCACCTCACATTTGAGTATGCTAATTTGGATTATTTACCAATAATTTTTAGGGGACCGATGGATAGGACATTTGTATTGTTCCCCTAAAGTCAATTTCTTGACCTAGTTAGATGATGAATTCTCAACACTCGATGGTTGAGATCCCAATTTAGATGAGCTTAATCCCCCTTATTTATTAATCCAAATTTTCTTCATATTACTTCTTACATCTTCAACATTTACAATCTTATTTCCTTCATTTTTTGGTGACTGGTTCACTGGACTACTTCTGCAATCTCTTCCTAGATGACCCATTCTATTACGTACATAATAGATTATGTCAGTATATCTCCATGGTCCATAATAGTTTCTCAAGTTCATTCTTCTACAATTTGCTGCAATATATCCATGAATTCCACAGTTTGCACATATTACACCAAATTGTTGTTCTCTACCATAAGTATTCACCGGTGGCTTAGATGATCTATAATTATTCAATGTTGACCTACACATTGTTGTTGTATGTCCATACTTATTGCACATGTAGAAATATCCCTTAAATCTTTCTTTGTACTTAGCATTAGGAGTGCATCACTTCCTTTATGCCCAAATTGATTATAGTTGTAATACCCCAAAAATGGGCTTTAGTACCATTGACCTCCTACATCGACAAATCAATTGAAATTGACCTTAAAGTCCTAACCTAAGGCACATCTACACATTGAATCATCGAAACCCTAATCGATCTTGTCTTAATTCTGCATCGGGGAACATTCTTAAATATTCCTAATTTATCCTAATTATTTTTAATTAATATTATTTGGCAATAAATAACATTATTTTATTTATCCTTAAGTCAATTAATTGAATATGTTGAATATTTAATCAATTAGACTTAATTCTGCCTCTTAATTATTTAATTAGATTTAATTGAATTTATTCCTAATTAATATTGTTTTTATTTGACAATAAATCAAATTTCTAAAAATAATTGATAAAATGTTTATTTAATTGATTAAATCAAGTTGTCAAAATTAATGATATATTTTTGGGATAAACTTTGATTAAATAATTGATTAACCCATAAATTAGTTATTTTTATTCAAAAATCAATTAAGTTGAGAATAAATCACATGGAAAATTAATTAATTCATAATTATCCATGCACAATCAAAAAAGCAATTAAACTCTAAATCAACTATTAAATTCAATTTGTTAACTTTTCAAACTCAACATGTGATTGTGAGTTGAAAAGTAGATTTGAATGATCTAAACTCCTAATTTGAGTTAAAAAGTTGATTAACTATTTCTAATTTTCTGATAACTCAATAATCAATTTGAGTTGATCAGGGAGAGACTTTTGGCTTTCCATGAGTTCTCAAAAACCCTAGATTTCTATATAAACATGCCTCGGTCTGTTACAAATGACCACAAATTTGGAGAATCTTGCTCGTGCAATTTGGCAAATTGAGAGATTACAATTTTTGAGATTCTTGCTAACATTGTTTTCTTCATTTTCATAGCATTCATTTCATTTCTAGTTTAGATTTCAATCCATATTTCATCCAGTTTACATCATTTTACAATTTTTTTTCATCCATATTGCATAGAAAATCCAAAAATATAGCTTAAATCTGCATCCATTTTTCATAGCTTTCATCATTTAAATCCCTTGTTTAGGTGTTGCATCATCACTGATCTCAGTTGTTTCTGAGAATACCATGCTTGCATCTATTAGAAGGCAATAAATTGTCTGGTTAATGATATTTGTTTTCATTGCAGATTTTCTAATTTGTTAACCAATAATGTTTTATTGAAGTGTTGTGTCCACAGGAAGGTACAATTTCACATGCATATTTCTAGCGCCCACTGTGGGGCCCAACAGTAGGTTTCCATTCTTATTTTCATGATTTTTTGACATTTCAAATTCAAGCTCCAATTTTTAATTTTTCTTCCGTACAATCTCGTACGACACTTACAGATTTTCGTATCAGAACCCTCTGTCTGTCATACGACAGATGACATTTTGCATTTTTCTATTGGTTGTTATATATTGTTGTATGATCTTTGGATTGTCATGTGTGCAGGAAACCAGAATTGTATCATGCCCAAAGTGTCATATGTGAGCTGGTATATTGTCATATGAGTCTTGACACTAGATTTCAATTTTTGTATGATATTTTTAGGCATTTTTGGGGATTTTGATTTCAAACTTTGATTGACACCTAACCCTAACAATTGATACTTTCTAGTGATTGATTATTTTTATAGCCTAACACATCTTTGCAGGATGAAATATGAAGACCGAGCATAAAAACCATGTTCTTTAGCCTCTTCTTGTCTTGACTTCTAAGCCCATCTTTTATAGGAAACCTTTTAGAAAATTACTTGCCAAAGACAGTCATTCAATAAGATTTCTGATAGGTGGTTTTGCAGGTTGCCTAAATCTTCTACGAGAAAATATTTTGTTTTCTTAGTATTTCATTTCATTTTTATAGGTACCTAGATAATTAGGTACATGCGCTTATTTCCATTTAGGCATATATTGAGGGGATTATGCTCTTCTCCTTCTTAGGAGAATCACAAATCCATAAGGTATATTCCCTAGTGCCAGTTTGTGTAATATCTTTGTATTGATTCTACTTGACGTGTCTTGGATAGGGAAAAGGACAAGGTTAGGGAATTATTCTCTTCTCTTTCAAAGAATCAGAAACCCAGATCCTATACTCCCCAACCTCACATTTCAATTAATTCTTTAAAGGGCATGTCAGTGAGGTAAAAAGCTCCCGAGAATAACCCAAGTGGGGACAAGTCTTAAGCTGACTCTTCAAATTTGATGCTTCCTTGAGGTTAAAGCCTTGGAATACATAGTTTCTCTTATTCCTTGGATTCATTCCATGAACACACTTTGATTTTGTGTAGAGCGGAGCCGCTTAAATCTTGCTTGCGAGACTACACTAATCAGAGTGCTCATAGGGTTAACAGCCTAAATCATGTTTGTAGGACTATGGGACACAGTTGTGAATGGATGCCTTGATTAAAATCTTAAGCTAATTTTCTACTGATCCACCCCTGAAGGATTTGTAGTGCTTGTGCGAGGTGAATAGTAATCACCCTAAGACACTCGTCATATCAAACCCTCTTTGATGCTTGAACTCAGCTAATATGGGCTTCAACATCCATTGTGTGTTATTGGACCTGCATATTCTAAGGAGTCTTTGAGTGTGTTCCTAAGTCAATGAGCAAGTAATACATCTCTTCTCCTAGCTAGGATAAGATAGGTGTGATTGATTCATTGAGTCAGTGCCCTTCTATTTTCTGTGATTGTGAGCCTATTGCTATGATAAACAACCTTTGGCAATCCAATACACGGATCTTCAAAATTGGACAGAAAATTGCAAAACATTTGAGACCAAAAAATAACAAAAATATTGAAAACTTGAAAAATCCTCAACAAAATCCTTTTCTGGTGAAAATTGTCATCCTGAACCTGCAATTGTTGTACAATAATTGCTCCAAACTGTCAATTGTCATATCAAAACCCCTAGAGAGTCATTCAGGAAGCCTTACTGTGTCATATGAGAATTGTCCAAAAACTACAACAAAAGTGAATCATGGTGTCAGTTGTCATATGAGCCTTTGTAATTGTCATACTAGACCCCATTCTATGTCCTATGAGCCTGGATACTGTCGTACAATAGTTTACCCAAAATTGCCAGAAAGTCAAAATTTTGTCAAAAATTCAACCAACTTGCAGTATTATCTAGATTCTATCAAAATTCTCACTGTGTTAGGAATATAGAAGAGAAATAGAAAATTCATCTTATTTTCCTAAAGTGACCGATTGAGCTCAATTTTCCATCTGATTGATCAGTCTGAATCCCATCTCGTCTTGTGTCAAAATCTTGTCAAAACAAACCCCAATTCAATATCTTCAAAAGGCTAAGTGTTGTGAATTCATGTCCACCATCTTTTGAGCATCTACCCATGCATCTTGGACACAATATACCTCATTTACATCCAATATATCTTTTCAAAAACCAATCTTGACAAGGTTGTGTCACCTGATCTTTCATAAATCAGACTATCTCTCAGTTGTCATATCTTTCTCTAATTGTCCATCCTAGGTTAATGGTGGAAACTAGAGCTTCCTCACATAGAAAACCAAGAGAAGAACCAAAGGTCTCACCATCATCTTCTATTCTTGCTTAGACATTTCATCAACCTTACGATACAAATCTTTGCAAGAAGATGCCCTTGGCAATTTGTGCTTCAAACAATATCATACAACACCTCCAGTATCAATAATAGATCCTAATCAAATCACCACTATGTCTCAAGGAGAACAAAATCAAGGCTCCCAAGGTCACCAATCTGAACATGGAGGGGATCAAGAACCCACACCCTCTGAAATTTCCCAATATAAGAATGATGATGTCTTCAAGAAAATGATGAAACACTTATTACGAGAAGACAAAGAGGCATATTTCCTTGAATTAGCCCAATAAGGGGCCAAACTTCCTCCAAGCTTCAACATTGAAAATGTCATCACACTCGAGGAAGAAACACTCATTACTGCTATGATGAAACAAATGCATGCAATGCAAGTTAAACTAAACTAGTTGGAAAAAGAGAAAGAACCCAAGGAATTCTCTATGGATGCCCTATGTCCTTTTCCATTCGATCATAGCTTATACATGCCACCATTCCCAAAAGGGGTAGAACTCCCAAAGTACAAAAAATATGATGGAAACTCAAATCCTCAAGATCATGTTAGAGAGTTTTGCACCTTATCCATGGAATTCATGCATGAACCTACATTCCTAATGTGTCTCTTCCCCTGATCTTTGGGAGGAGTAGCCATCAACTGGTTCTCTAAGATACCTCCCACCATCAAGACTTTTGAGGAGTTAATCAAATTGTTTTATCAACAATACTCCTACAATATCCAACATCTAGTCACCATGATTGATATTTATAATCTGAAGTAGAAGTCAGGAGAACCCTTCCTGACTTTCCTCAAACACTGGAGGAAGAAGTTCTCACTCTATACTAGACAAATTCTAGAAAAAGAGAAGCTAGAAATCTTCATCAACAATCTAGTCTTGGAAATCAACTATCATCTCCAAATTTAGAATCATACCTCATTTGACAAAATGGTAGATAGTGCCATAAGAATTGAGGATGTACTTGTTCGTAAAGGAAACATATCATTGCATAAAGAAAACAAGTATGAATCAGGTTCTAGTTCCAACACCAAAGACAAAGTCAAATTCTGCAACAAAAACAAAAATGTTGTCACATATGGTGTTGTTGATAACATCAGTGCTCCACCTAAGGAACCAGCATTCAATCTAACTATTGGCACCCAGGCCATAAAAGCTTCAGAGATGAAGGCAACATAACCTACTAAAAATTCAACTGACTATAAACCTTGGGTTACAAAACCAAAGCATGGGTTCACTCCTCTAGGGGAGTCCTTGGAATCTGCCATCAAAACTCTATTGGCAAATAATATCATCAGATTACCTGAGATCACACCATATGACCCCAAAGTAAAACCTAAATGGTGCAAAGAGACTGATTTCTATGATTTCCATTGAAACAAGGGTCATAAAACCAATAATTGCATGTGTCTAAAGCATCTCATTCAAGATAAAATTGATGTTGGATAAATTGTAATTGAAAACCATAAAACCAAAAACAATCATACAACATTCACGGAGCCTTTTTTGAAGCATAATCAGGGAGAATCATCTTCCAAACCTAACATGGGTGCTAAAGTCAATTACACTTACTCTGGTAACAATGACATCATTAACATGGTAGAGCCTTGTGTCCCTCATCACTACAATGTCATCACCATTGTTAAAAAGGATAGAGATAACAAAATAGCTAACGTAGTAACTCGATCTCAAGATCAGGTAACTCTCCAAGGACAAAACTTGGGTTCATCTAATGCCTAGAAGGTGTCATTCAATCTAGCTTTTGCATCTAAACAAAGGACTGCTTCCAAATCTTCCAATCCCAAAGATTCCAAGGTGATATCATACAACATCATCCAACAACTGTAGCACACCAATGCTAAAATCTCTATATTTGAGTTGCTTCGAATCTCTCCTGCTCATTGAGCTATCTTAGACAAAGCTCTTCTCCATTAAAATTTTCTAGACAATCTTGATCTTAATTGTTTCCAAACTATGGTGGGACATCTAACTTCACCTCAATACATTTCCTTTCCATAGGAAGATGATAACTCATTGAGTCACCCACATAACCAACCCTTGCATATTGAAGTCCTAATTGAAAACCGTCATGTCAAACGTGTTTTGATAGGTGGTGGAGCTACTTTAAACATTTTTTCTTATAAATTGGTTACACAGCTGAGATTATCAGAAGATGCTATTGATCCTACAAAGAAAATCACCATAAAAGCATATGAAAAACAAGAGAGTTCCTCCAAAGGAGTCATTGTGTTACCTATCAAGATAGGACCTGTTATCAGATATATCACTTGCCAAGTGTTGGATCTTCCATTGGCCTATAATATTCTCTTAGGGAGGCCCTGGATCCACGAGATGCAAGATATTCCATCAATGTATCACCAATCTATCAAATTTCCCTATGATGGAGTAGAAGTCACTATACCTGCAGACATGTCAGCATCTTGCAACGCTCTAAAGGAGAGTGCAGATAAATTGGTCCCATACAACAAAGAGTCTTTCACTAAACAAGTTGACATAGCATCTACATATCAAATGGAAGACCTATCAAAAGGAGTCAATATCAAAGACATGGGCATGGGAAAGTACACTATAGAACTAGTCCTATCTCTCACATCCCTCTCACTTTCACCAAAATCATATGGACAACCTTCTGAGAAAGAAAGACCTTCAACTAAGGAACCCCAGGTTATTTTCAATGGGAGCTTTATCACAGAGAAAGTGTCAAAAAAAGAATCTGATGAAGAGGAAGTTGTTCTTGCTTGGTTATACAAAGACGAGTCCCAATCACAAATAGTTCAAAAGTGTGACTCTAAATCACCTAAAGTTCCTTCAAAATCATATGGATGAGGACACAAACTAATGTCTAAAATGGGATACACTAGAAAAGGACCTCTAGGAAGACAAGGCAAAGGTATCATCACACCCATTGAAAAATGTGGCCAGACAAACAAGGATACAACGGGTATAGGTTATTATAAGCAATCTTTCCATCTCATTGGAAACTCTTCTCATGTGATAGAATAGATAGAACCACAAATGGATAACTATGAAGAGGAGGAAACACATCAAGAAGACAATGATAAATCTGATGCTATAGATGGTTTTCCCTATCAATGCTTTCCTTAGAACATCTTAGACCTTCTTAAGGAGGAAAAGAAACCTAAAGAACAAGTCAATGTAGTAGACACATAAGAACCTACTACTACAAAAGAGGACACAAATCTAGAAATGGCATAAACATCCCTCACTATAGATGAACATCAGGGACACTCTAATGATTCTGACACATATTCCCATGAGTATGAGTTCCCTTTAGATTCTAAAGGTAACCCTTCTTGGGGAATTCATCCAGATTTTACACACATTCTTGATTTTCCCAGGGATCCAGATGAAGAATCAAATGATTGTGAATGGGGAATTATTTTAGAAAAAGATGAGCTTATCATAGAAAAAAACATAGATGTCATTCACCGATACACACCTACATCTAACGTGAGTCTAGAATGAAATGACGAACCTCATGAGTCTGATTCACTTATCACTAACGATGGTTCCAATAATGACGTTAAGATGACTAATGAACTGAATATCTTGAGTCATAATATCACCTTTAAATTTGAGAGTCAAATCATAACTAATAATGACAATATTGTATGTGTGAACACCATCAGCCAATATTTGCATGCACTTACTATCTAACATTCTAAACTAATCAACCAAACATCTGATGATCCTAGCCAAAATGTTCATACTTTCCCAACAGACTACACCCTCTCATATTACCTCAATGTAGTAGAACCCATGATCAATTCCATCAATGAACCTAGCATTAGCATGACGGAGTTGGACATCAAATATCTTAGTCAAAAGAAAAAAAGTAAAAAGAAGAAGAGTTCTGAGGGTGACGACCATTATGTGGCAGCCTCAGAACTAAAAATAGTAAAAACAAAAGACATATCTGAAGGTGAAAACCTCTCTCAGGAACCTAAGAATGAGATGTTTGATGTCCTTCTGAATCATTTACATGAAAGATCTCTAGTATTGATAGAGCCAACTCAGTCTATCAATCTGGGTACAGTAGAAGAACCTCAGTTGATACATGTAGCACAATTTTTTCAGAAGAGAAAAACAACCATTCACAAAATTCTTAATAGAGAAGAAGATCAAATTTGCATGGAAATATTTAGATATGCTAGGGTTGGATCCTGATCCCATCATGCATCATCTTTCTATATCTCCAGGAGTTAAACCAATCAAGAAAAAGTTGTGTAAAAAGCATCCTCATGTTGCACTCCTAGTTAAAGCTAAGATGGAAAAGTTATTAAAAGCCAGATTTATCTGAGTCATAGATTATTCAGAATGGATCTCAAACATAGTTCCAGTTTCAAAACAAGACAAATCTATAAGAGTATGCACATACTTTAGAGATATAAATAAAGCATTCCCTAAGGATGACTTTCCACTACCAAACATCGATATGATAGTGGACATGATTGCAGACTTTTAAATGTACTCTTTAATGGATAGTTTCTCTAGATACAACAAAATCAAGATCGCTCCAGAAGATCAAGAGAAGATAGCTTTTACCTATGCATTGGGTACTTTCTACTGGAACATAATGCCATTTGGTCTTAAGAACATCAGTGATACATATCAAAGAGCAATGACATCTATCTTTCACGATATGATGCATAAAAATATGGAAGACTATGTTGATGACACCTTGGCTAAATCAATGAAATGATTTGAATATCTAGCTAACCTAAGAACAATCCTAGATAGAATGGAAAAATTTAGTCTCTGACTAAATCCTAAGAAATGTTCTTTTGGTGTCACTTCAGGAAAATGTCTAGGGTACATTGTTTCAAAGAAAGGCATTGAAGTAGATCCAACAAAAGTCAAGGAGATCATGGAGATGAAACCTCCTAAAAACATCAGTCAAATGTGCACTCTGTAAGGGAGGATACAACCTTTCACTAGGATATTTCATAAAGGTGTGGCTTACAACTAGAATGAAGAATGTGAAAAGAACTTCAATCACATCAAACAATATTTGGAAAATCCACCAATTCTCATGCCTCCTATTCAAGGGAAGCCATTAATATTATATGTCTCCACAATAGATACATCATTGGGGGCATTACTAGCACAACATGATGAGAACAAGAAGGAAAGAGTTATATACTATATCAGTAGAACATTGGTAGCTTATGAGAAGAACTACTCTATGATAGAGAAAGCATGTCTAGCGGTGATCTTTGCATCATAGAAACTAAGACACTACATGTTAGCTCATACAACACAACTGGTAGCAGAGATTGATCCTTTGAAGTATTTGTTAAGAAAAGCTTCTCTCACAGGTCGACTAGAAAAATAGGTTATGCTACTAAGCAAGTTTGACATTGAATATGTTGAACGAAAAAGCTATAAAAGGAAAAGTCATTGTAGATCAACTAGTAGATGCTCCAATGTTTGATGACCAACCAATGTAGATGGAATTTTCAGATTCCTCTATCATGCACCTATCTTCCAAAACATGGCACTTATTCTTTGATGGATCTGATGAAGGGTGCTCCCCTTAATACCACAAACACATAACAGAAACAAAGAAACAACAACAATATGCAAGAACAGAAAATGGGCTTCTTATTATCTCCACAAATGTGGAATTACAAACTTTCAAAATTACAATATGCAAAGCCACATGGGCATTCCCTTACAATATTTTGTAGGACAAAGCTTCGAATCAATACCCAGATCTACTACCCCGAACTATCCCGAACTACCTAAGACAACACTACAACCTTCCTTATATAGGCAATTTTCCACCACCTGGGAAGGTTCCAAAATTTTAGCCAATAAGGTTGACCAAACTTAGAATTATTTTATTTTTCATTTTATTACATCATAGTCAACTCAAAACAACTTTTGAAACCCAAACAGAAATTTTGAAGAAAAATTATTTTCCGCCATTTCAGGTGGCCCAACTTCTAGATACCATAAGTCATCACCTGTTGACCCGATTGTCTATTATGACCCCATTTCGGAAAGGGCATGAAGTGCTCTACAACATTTGAATCAAGAAAGCTTCATTCAATCAAATTTTTGACCTCATCTGGGGCCTCTAAATCCTTCAAAACTGAGTTCAAAGTTTATGTACCCTATTTCCAATACCGAAAATTTTCAATATCTTCAAAACTAGATTTGATCTGGCAATGAAACTTTACTGGCAGGCTGATACGACCAAAATGAACCTCCACCTATGAAATTAGAACATTCTGAGATCATATGACCAACTTACTAAAAATAGTAAGTTTCCATAAATAGCAGCTCGACACAAGATAGCCCTTATTGAAAAGCAAACAAAAATATTTTTGGGTGATGCAAGATTGCTCTTACACCCAGGATGCTCCTACATCAGGATCCTATACACAAAATGGATCTGGAGCTGGTATATTGTTCATAACACCTCAAGGTTACTCTATTCCCAAAGCATTCAAAATCAAATTCCCTTGCACCAACAACATAGTTGTATATGAAGCTTTTTTAAATAGAATGAAAATAGAAATCAAATGGAGAGTAAAAAAATTACACATTCATGGATACTCACAACTAGTCATACACCAAGTCAATGATGTGTATCAAATGAAAGATAAAAAGCTCATTCCATACAAGCGCATGGTCGATGATTTAAAGAATTACTTAATTTCAATCACATTTGAACATATACCTAGAATGGAGAACAAGGCTACTAACACCATGGAAATGTTATCATCTCTTCTACAATAGCTTGAACATGAGCTACGCTATTGTGTGTGTGAATTTTGTACCTAGTTGTAGACACAACACTTCAGTAAAACATTAGAGGTTAGCCAAAAACCAAAATCGTGTAGTGAAATGAAAACTAAACTAACCAGGGGATTTACTGCCTTCTAGAAGGTGTGAGTATGATACTCTCATATCAGACTGAGACCAATGACAATGCAACACCTAAACAAAGGATTTGAATGCAAAGAATGAAAACTATATGAATGCAACTTTAATCTATATTTTTATGTTTTCTATGCAATAAGATGAAGAAAACTGATATGAATCTATTCTATATGAAAAAATGATATGATATGCAATTAATCTAAGAATTGATATGCTAAATGATATGAATGCTCCAAAAAATGAAAATCTCACAACTTTGATTCGCAAAGATAGATTCTTCGATCACCAATTCACCAACATGAGGATGCAATTTCATCAATCTTGATCAGGAAGATAAAAATTGTGCAGACCTTTGTGAAGAGCTGAGCCTTGATTTTATAGAAATCCAAGGCTTGAGGATGCAAGAGAAAAGCCATAAATCATTTTTGATAAACTCAGGTTGATTTTTGAGTTAGCAAGAAATTAAGAATATTTAATTGATAAAATCATGCAAAAGCAGTTTTTATCTCAAAATAGAGCTTTAGTTCTCTTTTTCAACTCATCATCAGATGTTGAGTTTTAGAAAGTTTACAAATTGAAATTAGCAATTGTTTTAAAGTTGACTGCTTTTGTGATTGTGCATGATTTAATATGAATTAATTTAATAAATAAAGTGATTTATTTTCCACTTAACTGATTTTGAATTAAAACAATTGATTTATGGGCTAATCAATTATAAAATCAAACTTTATTCCAATTAAATCATTAAATTTGACAACTTTGATTTTAAATCAATTAAATAAATATCCAATTGATTGTTTGTAGGAATTTTGATTTATTGTCAAAATAAAAACAATATTAATTAGGAATAAATGCAATTAAATATAATTAATTAAATGTTCAGAATATTCAATTAATCAAACTTTAGGATAAATAAGATTTATCGCCAAAAATTTATTAAATTAAAGATAATTAGGATAAATTAGGAATATTGCTAGGAATATTCCCCGATGTAGAATTAAGATAAAATCAATTAGGATTTTGATGTGAAGATGTGCCTTAGGTTAGGACTTTGATGTCGATTTCATTTGAATTGAAGATGTAGAAGGTTAATGAACTTATAGCCCATTTTTTGGGTATTACAATTTGCCCCTCTTTGAATTACTGTGCGGAGCGTAGTGGTTCAAAGATAGTCTGTGTATGATAAAGATGTTTGAGATTGAAATTGATTTGGAAGATTCAAAAGATTTGAAAGATTTGAAAGATTAATTGATTCCAAGACAAAAATTGATTGAAAGATTGGAAAAAGGAGATACCGACCCAGGCCCAGAATGACTAGGAATCGAGATGATGCTAGCTATATCAACAATGAACCGGTGATTATGAAAAGGTGCCAAAATGCCTAATTTTGAACCTTATGATTATGAAGAAGTGAGTGACTGATTCCAGACCTCAATGTCCTTATATGAATCATATTGGTATCACATCCTAAACCCATCAATTATGAAGAACCAAGGAAATAACACTAATGAACCGATGGTTATGAAAAGCTAATACAGTTCACAAGATCGATTTAGGATATGAGATTGATATGGATCAAGATGAATCTGATATGCCCCAAGCGATGATAGATTTTCCCCACGTGATGAGGACTTTAGATGAATCAGCAACTAGACGTGGTTATTGTCTTGATCACTGAGGAAAGAATTTTGATTTTCAGATTTAGATTTACAGACTTGAATGACGTGCAATACCATGCCTCCTTGGGGATTAAAATTGAAATCTGACAAGAAAAGTTAGTGTTATAGTTTAGAAGCATGTTAATTGATTTGAGAAGTGGTTGTACATGTCCAAGAATGTGTTCTGCATCATTTAGAGGTCCTGGAGACCAAGTTTGACTAGATTAAACAATAAGTTGACCATAGTTGAAATTTTGATAGTTTGATGTAAGGTAATCAGTTAAGTTGAATTCTAGATTTTTGTGATGATTGAAGGTCAATTATGCAAGTAGTTAATAATATGAATGATCTCAGATTTTGATTTTGATCCCGAAAAAGGATTTTACTTGCTGTTTTGTTGGATGGACCTTCGTGTAAGATTAAGCTCTTGTAGTCATGTTTAGCATTTTTTTTTTTTGAAGAATCATTTAAGTGTTCAAGTAATTTGTGAGATCATGCAAAGTGCAAAATGAAATGCAAACCTAGGATGTAGGACCTAGTCACTAATCATGTGTCAATTTGTTGTCATAATTGAACTTTTAGGTAACTGGATAAATCAATACAATGCCCACTAGTTAGGAAACTATAGACATATGAATATTGATTTTTATGCACAAGAATCAATACAATGCCAACTGGTTAGGCAACCATGGACATATGAATATTGATTGTATTTTTGAAATGTTGGATTAGATATAAGCACCAAGGCACAAATGTCGAGATGACCTAAATATCATGTCCCTTTTAATATTGCAATTTGTATAATCATCATAACATCAACATCGTGATGACCAAAATACACCTTGTGTTACAAACACATCAAGCAGTCAAGAGACCCTTCTAAATCCAATGTGAATTACCCATAGTGACCCTTTATCATTCACATCCTTAGGTAAGATTGCATTTCACAATAAGAGAAAGAACTCACTCAAAAGACAATAGTTAGATCAAACTTCCTTGAATTTTTTAGGTATTAATGGTCGAGGTATGTATGGCCATCCAATTCAAGATAGAGGCTCTTACAGACGGACACCATTTCAAACCAAAATTTCCAAAGTTGTTAGATTTTCACATACAAGAAGAAAACAAAGAAAAGATTTTTGCTCCCAGTCATCACTCTCTAAATCCATTAAAGGACATCATCAAAGAGCTCATGGGAACAAAATATGCAAAAATCTCAATGTGAATCAGTAAGCATACAAGGAGATAAAAGCATGAAGCACATAATTGTGTTGATGTTTGATTGTGTTGTTGTAGATGCAAAATCCTTTCTGGAGAGGGGACTGACTAACTAACTTGGATGAAGCTTCAAAGGACTCTAACTAGACATGACTCATTTGAGATATACTGGAGACCATAGGATATGACATGAATGGCCCCCAAGTGTTAGGCATTGATAGGATATAGATGCGTGAAACAATTGGTGTACCAACCAACTTATTGAAAATAGGAATGTGGAAACAAACTGAGAGATATGTACAAACTAAAGCAAAACTAAAAGTTGGGAAAGATCAAGATTGTGCTAATAGATGGAGCATTTTGAAACAAGTGGCACCTATTTGCCGAGTTTTCACCATCTTGGCAGAGATTCTATTTTTGCTACCAAGGTGCCTGTTTTCAGGTTTTCACCAAGGCACTTTTTCTTTTTCTCATTTTTTTTGTATTTTTTATCTTTTCCAATTTTTTTGTAATTTTGATTTTTTGGGAATCATCAAGGTGCCTGTTGCTAGGTTTTCACCAAGATGTTCTTTTTTTTTAGGACTTTTTCCAATTTTTAAGATTTTTTAAGGACATTTTACCATAGATTGAATGCCTTAGGCATAGAATTTCTTCAGATGGAAAACCTTGATTGGTTCTTGAAGCTGTTCTCCTTCAGTCATTGAGAGTTTATAGGCACCAGAGCCAAAAGTAGCAGTGATAACAAAGGGACCCAACCAGTTGTGTTCAAACTTCCCCTGGTGTTCTTGATGTGATTGATTTTTAGGATTCTCTCTAAAGACTAGATTGCCAACCATAAATTCTTTGTGTCTGACTTTCTTATTGTAGCCTCTAGACATTCTTTTATGATATACTCTAAGATGATCATATGCTACTTGTTTGCGCTCATCTAGTAGTTCAAGTTCTTGCAACCTAGACACTTTGTAGTCATCATCAGTTACTAGACCATACATTTTGATTCTTAGGGATGGGATTTCAACCTCAATAGGTAGTACCGCTTCAGTCCCATAAACTAAAGTGAAATGTGTAGCCCCAATAGGCATTCTGATACTTGTTCTATAGGCCCAGAGAGCTGGATTGATCATGAGATGCCAGTCTCTTCCTATTTTATTAATTGTACTGTGCAATATTTTCAATAGATTCTTGTTAGAAGCCTCAGCTTGTCCATTCCCTTGAGGATAGTAGATAGATGACCAATGTTGTGTAATCTTGAATTTGGCACATAGATCATCCAAGTCTTCATTCTTAAATTGTCTACCATTATTTGTGATTATAGAATGTGGAATACCATACCAGCATATGATGTAGTTCAAGATGAACATAGATATTTTCTTTCCAGTTTCTTGTGTCAAAGGGACTGCTTCTACCCATTTTGTAAAATAATCTATAGTTGTGATTATATGGGTATGTCCATTAGAAGAATGAGGATGTATAGCTCCTATAAGATCAAATGCCCATTGATGAAAAGGCCATTGAGTAGTGAAGGGAATTAGGTCTCTCCCTGGGGCATGAATTAAGTTGCCATGCACTTGGCTCTTTTGACAGTTCTTAGCAAACTTGATAGACTCTTTCTCCATTTTAGGCCAATAGTACCCAGCCCTAATAAGTTTTCAAGCTAGTGTTAAACCATTCGAGTGTTACCCACAAATACCATCATGGACTTCCTCTAACATAGATTGAGACTCTTCATGTTCTAAACATCTAAGTAGCATACCATCTAGACCTCATTTGTATAGATCGTGACCAATGATGACATATCAGAAGGCATAACGAATAAGGTATCTCTTTTCATGATGGTTAAAGGTATCAAGAATGATTTATTCTTTGAGATAGGAGAATAGGTTTTTGTATCTAGATGAATCATGACCCACAATAGTGCAAATCATGTAGATATTAGGGGAGTCATATGCAAGATAAGATAGTGCTTCCACCAAGAACTCATAGTGTAGCTCATGTTCAGGCTATTGTATTAAAGTAGATAATGTTGCCATTGCATCGACAGCCTTATTCTTTGTTCTAGGAATTTTCTCAAATGTGATAGATATTTAATATTTCTTTAGATCATCTACCATTCTCTTGTATGGAACAAGCTTTTCATCCTTAGTTTGGTACACATCATTGACTTGATGGATTACAAGTTGTGAGTCTCCATGAATGTTTAATTCTATTACTCTCCACTCAATTGCTATTTTCATACCATTCAAAAGGGCTTCATATTTAGAAATATTGTTTGTGCAATGAAACTTTAATCTGAATTCCTTAGGGATGGAGTATCCTTGAGGAGTGATAAACAAGATGCCATCAAAGAACAATTGCCATTCTCTAGAAGAAAGATTCATGATAGAGGAATCTGGAAATTCCATTTGCATTGGTGTGTCATCAAACAAAGGTTCATCTGTGAATTGATTAGCAATAACTTGGCCTTTAATAGCTTTTCTTTCAACATATTGAATGTCAAATTCACTTAAGAGCATGACCCATTTGGCTAATCTACCTGTAAGGGAAGCTTTGCTTAGTAGGTACTTTAGTGGATCAATCTTAGCTACTAAATGTGTAGTATGAGCCAACATATAATGTCTCAGTTTCTAGGATGCAAAGATCACAGCTAGACAAGCCTTTTCAATCATAGAATAGTTCTTTTCATATGCCACCAATGTTCTACTGATATAGTATATAGCTCTTTCCTTTTTATTCTCATCATGTTGTGCAAGCAATGCCCCCAGTGATGTATTTGTTGTGGAGACATATAAGATCAATGGCTTCCCTTGACTAGGAGGCATCAAGATAGGAGGATTTGATAAATACTTCATGATATGATCAAAATTATTTTCACATTCCTCGCTCCATGAAAATGTCACACCTTTATGTATTGTCTTTGTAAAAGGTTGTGATATGTCTACTAGCTGGGATATGAAGCGTCTAATAGACTGAACTCTCCCTTGTAATGTTCACATTTGGATGATGTTCTTGGGAGGTTGCATCTCCATTATAGCTTTTACTTTAGCTGGATCTACCTCAATTCCTTTCTTTGAAACAATGTATCCTAAGAGATTTCTAGAAGTGACATCAAAAACACATTTCTTAGGATTTAGTCTAAGACTAAATTTTTTCATTATGTCTAGTATCTTGCTCAAGTCATTTAGATGTTTAGCTCTAATCATAGATTTTGATAAAGTATCATCAACATAATCCTCCATAGTGCTATGCATCATGTCATGAAAAATAGAAGTCATATCTCATTGATATGTAGCACCAGCATTCTTAAGCCCAAATGGCATGACATTCCAACAGAAGGTACCCCATGCACATGTGAAGCAATTTTCTCTTGATCCTCTAGAGCAATTTTTATTTGATTATATCCAGAAAAACCATCCATTAAAGAATACATCTCAAAGCCTGCGGTCATGTCCACTGTCATATCAATGTTAGGTAATGGAAAATCATCCTTAGGGCATGCTTTGTTTACATCTATGAAATCTATGCACACTCTTAATGATTTATCTAGTTTAGAAATAGGTACAATATTAGAGATCCATTCAGCATAATCAATAACATGGATAAATCCAACTTTTAGGAGTTTCTCTAAATCATCTTTTAAGAGTGCAACATGTGGATGCATCTTTCTCAATTTTTGCTTAACAGGTTTAATGTTTGGAGCTATAGATAAATGGTGCATTATAAGATCAAGATCCAATCCTGGCATATCTAAATATTTCCAGGCAAAGTTGATTTTTTCTCTGTTAAGAATGTTGTAAATTTTTGCTTTTCTTCTTCTAATAAAGATTGTGCTACATGAATCAATTGTGGTTCTTCTGTTGTTCCCAAATTGATAGATTGAGTGGGCTCAATTAGAACTGGAGATTTGTCCTGTAAATGACTTGGAAGGACATCAAATATCTCATCCTTAGGCACCTCAAAGAGGTTTTCACCTTCACATACGTCTTTTATTTTTACTTTTGTAGGTTCTGAGACTACCACAAAGTGGTTTTCACCCTCAAAACTCCTTTTTTTTAATTCTTGTTCTTATTTTTCTCACTAAGATACTCGATGTCCAACTCCATCATGCTAACACTCAGTTCACTGATGGAAGTCCTCATAGGTTCAACTGCATTTAGGTAGAAAGAAAGGGCATAGTCATTGGGAGAGGTATAAATATCTTGGTTCAAGTTGGTGGATGTGATGTCAAGAAGATCAGGGCATTTGATAGTCAAAGTGGTGAAAGATTAGGAAAGAGTGTTTATAGATATGGATCTATCATCATTAGTCCTAACTTGACACTCGAGTTCAAAGGTGATATTACAACTTAAGACATTCAATTCGTGAATAGGCTTAATGTCATTGTGGAAATCCACTTCAGCCATTGGTAGATCAGACTCGATAAGTTCATCATTTCACTCTAGACTTACATTAGGTTGAGGTGCATATTGGTGAATAACATCAACATGCTTTTCTATAATAAGTTCATCTAGTTTTGGAATGACTCCCCATTCATAGTCATTTGATTCATCTTTTGTTTCTTCATTTAGACCTCTATGAAATTTGAGAATATGAGTAAAGTCAGGATGAATACCCCAAGAAGGGTTACCCTCAGATTCTGATTTGAATTCATACTGATGGGAATCTATCTCAAAATAACTACCACCTTCCTCTTTTTTCTTGCCTTCAAGATTAGCTGGTTCTTGTGTTGTACCTATCTCTTGCTCTATAGTAGGTTCTTGTGTTTCTACTACATTAATTCTTTTTATTGGACCATCTTCAGCTTCAAGGAGGTCTTTTATTTCTTTAGGAAAACACTGATAAGGAATGAGCTCATCAGTGGTGTCTAAATCATCACTATCAGATTGTTCAGTTATTTCTCCCTCCAGTTGATTTGCTACGGAAGGCTTAATCGGTTCTAATACATGTAGGGAGTTCTTGCTGAGATAGAAAGGTTTCTTCATGTATCCTAGACCTGTTGTATTTTTTTTTGCTCTACCACGATGATCAAGAGGTGATAGAAGACGTTTACCCTATAATCCTAGAGGTCATTTTCCTTTATGTCTTATCTTTGTAATCAATTTATCCTCCAGGCCATATGACTTAGAAGGGATGTTCAGTATTTTAGCATCACATTTTTGGATAACTTGAGATTTAGGTTCATCTTTGTATAGCCATGTGAGCGCAGCTTCATCTTCAAACTCTTGTTTAGATACTTGTTCTACAACAAAATTTCCTTTATATGCTTCAAGAGGTTCTTTAGATTCTAGCTTGGACTATTTTAGAGTTTGCCCATAAGACTTAGGAGAGATAGGGAGAGATGTCAAAGATAAGACTAGCTCTATAGTATATTCTCCCATAACAATTTCTTTGATTTTAAACTCTTTAGCAATGTCTTCCATCTTGGATTTTGAAGCAACGTCTAGCTACTTAGTGGTAGATTCTCTATTATTGGGAACAAGTTTATCAACACTCTCCTTCAAGGTATTGCAAGTTGTATATAGATCAGCTGGAATCATCACCTCAACTCCTTCATAAGGAAATTTCAAACACTGATGGAATGTAGAGGGAATGACTTTCATGTCATGTATCCAGGGTCTTCCTAGGAGGATATTGTAAGCCAAAGGTAGACCAATAACTTGACATATAGTATCTCTAATGACAGGACCTGCTCTGATTGGTAGGAAAATAGTTCCCTTAAAAGATCTTTCTTGCTCATCATATGCTTTGATAGTTATCTTCTTCCTAGGATCAATGGCCATTTCTGAAAATCCCAATTGTGTAATCAAGCTGAAAGAAAAAATGTTTAGGCCAGTGCCTCCATCTATCAACACATGTTTTACATGATGTTTCTAGATCAAGACTTCAATATGCAAAGGCTGGTTATGTGAATGACTCAAGGAGTTATCATCTTCCTCTGAAAAGGAAATTTACTATGGAGACATAAGATGACCAACCATAGTCTAGAATCTATCTAAATCAAGGTCCTCGGGAACATTGGATCTATGCAGAGCTTTGTCTAGAATGGCTCTATGAGCTAGAGATATCTGAAGCAACTCAAACATGGAGATTCTAACATTTGTGTGCTGGTGTTGTTGGACAATACTGTATAAAGTAGGCCTTATGTCTTTAGGATTTGAAGATTTAGATGTAGCCTTCTATTTAGAAGTAGATGAAAGATTGAAATGCACCTTAGGGACATTTGATGAATCTAGTATTTGTCCTTGTAGGTGTGCCTGAGCTTGTGCTTGAGTAACTGCATTAGCTAATTGATTATCTCTATCTCTTCTTACAATTATGATGACATTGCAATGCTTAGATAGGCATGGTTCAACCATATTGATAACATCATTGTTTCCTGAGTAGGCATAATTGACTTTAGCACCCATATTAGGCTGAGAAGAAGAATATTCTTTACCATGTTTAGGAAATGGTTCTGTGAATGTTTTATTATCATTATTACTCTTATGATTGTCAATCGTGATGTCACCATTATCAATTTTGTCTTGTATAATATGCTTCAAGAGAATACAGTTGTTAGTCTTATGACCTTTATTGTGATGGAATTCCTAGAAATTGTTCTCTCTCCACCATTTTGGTTCAGGTTTAGGATCAACGAATTTCATCTCAAGCAAGTAGATGATTTTGTTTACCAATAGAGTTTTCATGGAAGATTCCAAGGATTCTCCAAGAGGAGTGAATTTGTGATTGGGATCTGTAGCCCAAGGTTTGTAATCAAACAACTTTTTGTTGGACTCTGTGGCTTTAGCTTCAGAAGCTTTGATGGCTTGGGTACCAATAGTGAGATTGAAAGGAGGTGCCTTAGATGGGGCATGAATATTATCAACAACATCATCTATGACAATACATTTATTCTTGTTCCAATTTTTGTTCTTGTCCTTAGAACTAGATCCAGATTCATACTTGTCCTTTTGAAGTGTGATGTCTCCTTTTTGCACAAGTACTTTCTCAATTTTGATCGCATTATCTACCATCTTGTCAAAAGATGTATGATTTTGCATTTGTAAAGGGTAGTTAATTTTTGGAACAAGATTGTTGATGAATATTTCCAACTTCTCCTTTTCGGGAATGGGTCTAGCATATAGAGAAAATGTCTTCCTCCATCTCTTAAGAAATGTCAAGAATGGTTCTCTTAGATATTGTTTCAGATTGTAGATGTCGATCATAGTGATCGGATGTTAAATATTGTAGGAGTATTGTTGATAGAACAGTTGGATTAACTCCTCAAAATTTTTGATAGTAGGAGGCATTCTAGAGAACCAATGAATGGTCAACCCTCCCAGAGATCAAGGGAAAAGATGCATTAAGTAAGTTGGTTCGTGCATAAACTCCATAGATTGAGTACAAAATTCTTTGACATGATCTTGAGGGTTAGAGTTTCCATCATACTTATCATATTTTGGCATCTCCACTCTTTTAGGGAATGACGACATGTACAAGTCTTTATCGAATGGAAAAGGGCATAGAGCTTCCATGGAGAACTCCTTAGGTTCCTTTTCTTTCTCAAGTTTATTAAGTTTGACTTGCATGGCATGCATCTGTTTCATCATAGCCATGATAGGAGTTTCTTCTTCATGTGTAATGATAGTTTCCACATTAAAGTTAGGAGGAAGTTTAGCTCCTTGATGAGCTAATTCTAGAAAGTATGCTTCTCTATATTCCTTCAATAAATGTTTCATCATTCTTTTGAAGTCATCATCATTTTGATATCGAACAATTTTAGAAGGGGTAGGTTCTTGATCCATACCATGTTGAGATTGGTGTCCTTGAGACCCGTGTTGTGTCCCTCAGTGAGACATGTTAGTAGTTTTAGGGCTCCCTAGATTAGATTGAGGAGGGGTTTGTTGATTACCTCCATGAGTTGATGGAGGGGGGACATAACTAGTTTTCAATCAAAAATTGCCAAGACCATCATCTTCGTAAAGACCATAATTGTAGAGTTGTTCAAGAGTTGGGGCCTAGAGAGTATTCAAAGGTATTGTATGGGATACCTCTCCAGATTTCTTGTGTGATGAAGCTTTGGTTTCCACCATTAACCTTGGGTGAAGCCAAAGAATAAGATGAAGACAACTGAAGAATGAATTGATTCTAGAAGATCAAATGATGTAAACTTATCAAGATTGAAGTGATTATAGATTAGATCAGATGTAAATGAAGGATACTGTGCCACAATAGTGTGGGTAGATGCCCAACAGATGGTGGGCACGAGCTCACAACACTTAGTCATTTAGACAAAAAGATTGAATTTGAAGATAATGTTGACAAGGTTTTGACACAAGATGAAAAAGACCCAAATCGATAATCCAGAAGGAAAGATCAGACTCAAAGGCTCACTTTAGGAAAAATGAATGGATTCATTCTAGTTTCTGCTCTATTCCTAACATAGTAATTGGTTCAATAGATTCTGGAAATAGGTTGTAAAAATTGATTTTTTGACAATTTTGACCACTCTCTAGCAATTTTTCTCAAATGACTTTCTACAAGTTTGTATGACAGTGGGTATGCAATGAAATGACAATTGACAAACTTGTACGACAATTGCAAAACTCACATGACAATTGATAGTAGATTTTTGGCTTTTGTTTCTAATCGGTGGCAAAACTCATATGACACTATACAAGCTATCATATGACAATACAGGGGTTTTGAAATGAAACTTGCCAAAACTTGTATGACTTTCTAACCCAATGGAATGACTTTTGACTCCAAAAAGGATTTTGACTTCAGATTTTGCAAAATTTTGGTTTTCAAGTTCAGATTGTTCACCAATTTCTTTGTCCAAGTTTGAAGATTAATCTGAGATCGTTCATTTTTGGTAGTCAGATAGATAAACAAGCACACAAAATAGTAAGCAAGTGATTCCAAGCACATCCGAAAACAATGAATAGGGGACAAAGCAACCCTATGCATGAACAATCAAGTGACTGAATGTGCTAATCCCTAAGAGTGCTAATTGTGTATGTTCCAAAAAGTTTTTCAATAATGCACATATTCCTAGAAAAATGAAAATTTGGCCTCACTAGGGTTTGTAGTAATGGTATGACTCTGCAACTTTTTTGATCTCGAGAGGGTGAACTCCAATCCAAGTGCACCGAGGTTTTAACATAGTCCAAGAAATTAATCAATCAGGATCTGCTAGGGAGATCTGATAGCCCAATAAGAGACCACACCTATGAAGATTTCCTCCACAAGGACATTTATATAGCGGTTGTTGCTACCATGACAAAAAATGGCTATTACCACTTGAGGTTCCGTCCATGTGGTTGACCCAATTAAGGGAATGTCCACTATGGTTAACCCTCTCTAAAGGTGACTCACAAAAGATACCACATGGAGACTAGTTCCAGATTCAAGGATATGAGTTTATGATACTACCCAAAAAGGGAGTAGAGTATAGTCCTCTAGCCTTTTCACTTTTAACCAAAACAAAGTAGACAGATTAATCCGACACGCTAAGACTAAGATTATCTCACAAAGATCTATGACGTCAACTGCTTATGATCTATCAACCTCTTCAGAGAGAGAATGTATCAATCAAAAGTTAAAGACACATGAATCTAGTAGAACATGAGACTCTCTTAGTACCTTCCCTACCTACAAGGGGATCCTTTGTCAAGAGGAGCTTCACATGAATAAACAAGCGGAAGAAGCTCAGTCTCTCAAGATCATCCACAAATAGTGTTCATAGGGCCTATTTACTATATGTAACAGATATGCAGAAAGCAAATCTATGTTCATTTTATAGCCCAAAATGAAGTCTGTGATATGAAAGCAAGAAAATCACACAAGCTTGACACATGAGAGTTCATTTTAATCCAAATCAAAATGTTATCAACTTGAGAAGAATACTTGAATTGCTTGCAATGCACTTAGTAGATTTTTACCTATTTTAGCAATTTAGTTGCGCTTTTCCCCAATCAGATTCAACAAGTATCAGTCAAAAATAGAAGATTTCAATTGTTAAGGTTAACTGTCAGTCCAAATCTAAAAATCAAATCTGGAAAACTGTAAAAAAAAACTAAAATGACAATTGAATTTTGGAGTGAAAACTCGTACAACAGTGCATTACCTCCCAGACGACAGTTTGGAAACTCATACAACTATGGGTGTCTGTTCATACGACAATCAGGCTTCCAAATGACAATGTGTACTCTCTGATACGAGCCTTGAAATCTAAACCTGGCGTACGATAGTGGGTACCTCCCAAAATGACTTTCTAACAAAAGTCATACAAAAATGTACAGACAAAAAATAAAAATTGTAATTTTAACCTTGAAAATGACAAGAAAGTGATAGAAATTGATAGAAAGATGATGGAAACCTATTTCAGGGCCTCACGATGGGCACCAAAAATGTGTGTATGAATTTTGTACCTAGCTGTAGACACAACACTTCAGTAAAACATTAGAGGTTAGCCAAAAACCAAAATCGTGCAATGAAATGGAAACTAAACTAACCAGGCAATTTACTGCCTTCTAGAAGGTGTGAGTATGATACTATCAGATCAGACTGAGACCAGTGACAATCCAACACCTAAACAAAGGATTTGAATGCAAAGAATGAAAACTATATGAATGCAACTTTAATCTATATTTTTGTGTTTTCTATGCAATAAGATGAAGAAAACTGATATGAATCTATTATATATGAAAAACTAATATGATGTGAAATTAATCTAAGAATTGATATGCTAAATGATATGAATGCTCCAAATAATGAAAATCTCACAACAGCTTTGATTCGCAAAGATAGATTCTTCGATCACCAATTTGCCAGTGTGAGGATGCAATTTCGTCAATCTTGATCAGGAAAATAAAAATTTTGCAGACCTTTGTGAAGAGCTGAGCCTTGATTTTATAGAAATCCAAGGCTTGAGGATGCAAGAGAAAAGCCATAAATCACTCTTGATAAACTTAGGTTGATTTTTGAGTTAACAAGAAATTAAGAATATTTAATTCATAAAATCATGCAAAAGCAGTTTTTATCTCAAAATAGAGCTTTAGTTCTCTTTCTCAACTCATCATCAGATGTTGAGTTTTAGAAAGTTTACAAATTGAAATTAGCAATTGTTTTAAAGTTGACTACTTTTGTGATTGTGCATGATTTAATATGAATTAATTTAATAAATAAAGTGATTTATTTTCCACTCAACTGATTTTGAATTAAAACAATTGATTTATGGGTTAATCAATTATTAAATCAAACTTTATTCTAATTAAATCATTAAATTTGACAACTTTGATTTTAAATCAATTAAATAAAAATCCAATTGATTGTTTGTAGGAATTTTGATTTATTGTCAAAATAAAAACAATATTAATTAGGAATAAATGCAATTAAATCTAATTAAATAATTAAGTGGTTGTATTAAATCTAATTAATTAAATATTTAGAATATTCAATTAATCAAACTTTAGGATAAATAAGATTTATCGCCAAATAATTATTAAATTAAAGATAATTAGGATAAATTAGGAATATTGCTAGGAATATTCCCTGATGCAGAATTAAGATAAAATCAATTAGGATTTTGATGTGAAGATGTGCCTTAGGTTAGGACTTTGATGTCGATTTCATTTGAATTGAAGATGTAGAAGGTTAATGAACTTATAGCCTATTTTTGGGGTATTACAACTATGAGTTCCTGGTGGAAGCACTGTCATTCCCTACCTATGATTTCCCAAAAACCCATATGATCTACACCATTATTGGTCATGATTCCTCTCGCTACCAACACATATACTCATACCTTCGAGAAAAAATCATTCCCGATTCCTTCAACCGACATGAAAAATGTTACCTGATCTAAAACACATCATGGTATGTCATCATCAGTAATGATCTATATAAACGAAGTCTAGATGGTACACTTCTTAGGTGTTTAGAATGTGATGAGTCTCAATGCGCATTAGAGGAAGTGCATGAAGGTATTTGTGGATCACATTCCAATGGTCTAACATTATCTTGAAAACTCATTAGGGCTGGGTATGATTGGCCAGACATGGATAAAGAGGTTGTGAAATATGCTAAGCATTGTCAGAAGTACCAGGTCCATGGTAACTTGATTCACGCTCCAGGGAGATATTTGATTCCCTTTACAACATAGTGGCCTTTTCAATAATGGGCATTTGATCTCATAGGAGATATATATCTAGATTCATCAAATGGTCACACCCATATAATCACATCAATAGATTACTTCACAAAATGGGTTGAATCAGTTCCTTTGACACAAGCAACCGAAAAATAGATCTCAATGTTCATCCTAAACTACATAATTTTTTGATATGGTATACCACACTCCATCATCATAGAAAATGGAGGCCAATTCAAGAACAAGTACCTAGACTCCTTATGCTCTAAATTTAGGATCACTCAACATTGGTCATCTATTTACTATTCTCAAGGGAATGGACAAGCTAAAGTATCCAATAAGAACTTATTGAAAATCTTGCATTGCACAGTTAACAAGATAGGAAGAGACTAGAACCTGATAATAAATCCATCTCATTGGGCTTATAGTATGAGTATAAAAACACCTACTGGGGCTACACCTTTTTCTTTAGTATATGGAACTGAAGTAGTACTTCCTATTGAGGTTGAAATCCCATCACTAAGAATCAGAATGCATGGTCTGGTAACTGATGATGATTATAGAGTGTCTACGTTACAAGAGCCTGAACTATTAGATGAGTGCAAGCAAGCTACATATGATCATCTCAGAGTCTATCAGAAAAGAATGTCTAGAGGCTATAACAAGAAAGTCAGACATAGAGAATTTCAGGTTGGTGATCTAGTCTTGAGAGAAAATACTAAAATTCAATCCCATCAAGAACGCAAGGGGAAGTTTGAACCCAACTAGATGGGTCCCTTTTTTATCACTACTACTTTTGGCTCTGGAGCCTATCAACTCTCAATGAATGAAGGAGAACAGCTCTGAGAACCAATCAATGTTCTCCATCTGAAGAAATTCTACGCCTAAGACATTCAGTATGTGATCAATGTCCTAAAAAAGGGGTCATCTTGGTGAAAACCTAGCAATAGGTGCCTTGGTGATTCAACAAACAAATCAAAAAAATGGAAAAATACAAAAAAAAAATGAAAAGATGAAAAATACAAAAAAAAAAAGAAAAATAAAAAGTGCCTTGGTGAAAACCTAGTAAACAGGCGCCTTGGTAGAAAAAATAGAATCTCTACCAAGATGGTGAAAACCTAGAAAATGAGCACCACTTGTACCAAAACACTCCATCTATCAGTGCAATCTTGGTATTTCCTAGCTTTCAGTACTACTTTAGTTGGTACATATCTCCTTGTTTGCTTTCGCATCCTATTTTCAATAAATTCGATCTATGCACTAAATAGAAAAAGCATATGTGTGCTATCAATGTTTCAAACTTGGGGGAAATTAGTGTCATATCCTATGGTCCACAATATCTTTAGACAAGGCATATCCAATCAAGGTCCTTCAAAGCTATATCGGAGTTAGTCCATCTGTCTCCCTACCAGAAAAGGATTTTGCAGCTAACGATGCTACAAACCAAACTACAACAACAAACAAAAACAAATCCTGTGACATGCCTTAATCTTCTTGTATGCTAAATGATTCACATTGAGATTTTTGTATATTATGTCCCTTTGAGCTCATCGATGATTTCCTTTACAAGATTTAGAGAGTGATGACTGGGGGCATAATCTTTTATTTATCTTCTTCTTGTAAGTAAAAATCTAATAACTTTGGAAATTCTGGATTGAATTGTTGTCCACTATAAGTGTCTCCGTCACAATTGGATGGCCATGTGTACCTCAACCATTCATACCCAGATGCTTCAGGGAAGTTGGATCTAAATTTTTCTTTTTGAATAATTTCTTACTCCTACTGTGAAACAGGATACTACCCAAGGATGTGAACGACAAAGGGTCACTGCGGGTAATTCACATTGGAATCAAAATGATCTCTAAAACTTCTTGGTGTGTTTGTATGCAAGGCGTATTTAGGTCATCACAAAATTTAAGTTCTAATGCTTATAGAAATTGCTAAATCAAAATGGACATGATATTCAGGTCATCCTAGCTTTTGTGCCTTGGTGCTTATATCTAAATCCGACATTTTGAAATCAAAGTCAATATTCATATGTTCACGGTTGCCTAACTAGTGAACATTGTATCGACTATTTAGTGTTACCTAAAATATTCGGTGATGATAAAAACTAACATATGATTAGTGACTAAGTCCTAGGTCTTGCATTTTGCATTTTGCATGGTTGTATATTTCTCATGATCTAAATAAAGCATGATGTCTGATATTCTCCCAAAATTGCACTAAAAACACATCACATGGACTGAGTGCCACATGAAGGTCCCCACATTTAATTAGTAAGCAGTCACCGTTCTGGGTTAAATATCCCTTTTGACAATGACTAAGCACTTGAAATCTTCATATACCTACAAAAACGTATCGTGTGTATCACTGCATCTACATTGCATATCATATCATAACTATTTCACATATCCATTGCATACATACATGTGCATCCATTACAAACATAAATAGAATCATAAATTGCATTATTCATCTACCATCTATGATTGCATTTTACATTGCATATTCATACAGTCAAAATTAAACATTCATTTCATAGTCATACATTCAAAAGTAATCATTCATTGCATATTCATGGCATTCAATAGTGAAAGGGAAATATTTCATACAAATGCATCACATGATAATACATTGTAAATCAAAATGACAAGTGCAATGAAGTCAAAACCACTATGAATGAAATATATATATATATATATATATATATATAGTACAAGGTGTGCACTAATGGCAGATAATACAAAAAGAAGAATGAGCTTCAATGAGCTATTTGGTACAAAAGATCAAAATGTCAAAAATGAGGAACACAATATATTAGTTGTCTTCTTAGTCCTCGACATCAGGCATTACTCCTCCTCATGGTGGTGCATCAGGTGGTGGCTCTGCACGTGGGGCTCTAGCTCCCTCAGATGCTATCATATACTCTAAATATGAGGTAACCCTCTGCCCAAGAGGCACAACTGAATAGTATGCTAATACATAGTCAGTGACACAACCCATATGGTGGATCACCTCAGCCTTCAACCATCTAACCTCAACATCCCTCTCTCTCAGCTACCTATCCTGATCATGTAGTTGTACCTCTAGAGATAGGCTATGGGATCTCTGGTCCCTCAGCTGATGATGAACTTTCCTAATGACATCTTGAGGAGTCTACCTCAGCCCGGGGTTTGCCTCTACTACTACCTCAACCTCCTCCATAGTCTCATCACCACTCGCACCTATGTTAGTATATTCCTTACGATGTCGAACCTCAGCTCCTAAATCAAAATCTAGGGCATCCTGTGCCTCCTCCATAGGTTCATCCTGATGTGCACCTAGCACCTCCTCTGCACCTACAGTGTTGCCCACTCCTCCTAGTCTCCCACCCTCACCTCTGCTATACTGACGCTACAAAACTATCAGTCTAGTTGTTGGTGTTGCTCATGGTATGAGTGGTGGTCTCATCTATCCAAATGGTCTTAGAGGTATTCCAAGGACTCTCAGTCTCGGTGGTGTAGGATGCATGATCAGAATCTATACCTCTCTCCATCTCTGTCCTCTCCCCATATGGGTACCTATCACATCCTCGGCATCCTCCATCATCAGGATCAACTTTGTAGGGTTGAAGAACTACCTAATGGGATGCTCTACAATGTATGCAATGTATGCATTAGTAAGACCTACATTGACTACTTAAGGTTGGTAGTCCCAATCCCTACTTTGTAGCCCGTTATACTCAAGGTTGCACACTACAAAAGATAATCAGGCAGACCATGCTAATCTGAGCTCTCACACCTATTGTGCATAGTCCACAAACTCTTGTGGCTCATCTTGAATAAGCCCATACTGTCTCCAGATGGGTGTGATCAGGAATCTCTCAAGGATAGTTGTAGATGACCCTATCAAATACTAGCTCTGACAAAAATATTTG
This sequence comes from Chamaecyparis obtusa, assembly GCA_027943335.1. NCBI lineage: Eukaryota > Viridiplantae > Streptophyta > Pinopsida > Cupressales > Cupressaceae > Chamaecyparis > Chamaecyparis obtusa. The sequence goes on along the minus strand of BSBK01010625.1, from coordinate 233,211 downwards.
AATTAAGCATGAGTTGTAGGCCATGCCTCAATCTACAGATAGGGCCTCCAAGTCACCACTATCATATCATCTAGAACTTGGTGTCAGTACTTTGTGCACCCCATTGTGACCTATGTAAAAAATCCAAAAAACCTGTAGATGAGAGGCTCTTGATCCTACCTCTCATCGCCACAAATAGGTTTGCAAATGGGAATGTGCTCCCATGCCCATATCTAAAGAACAAGAGCTCCTGATGCAAATGTTTTCCCCTCATGGTAGACAATCTCATGCATCTCTAAGAACATGTGCACCAGCAAACAATGACCCCATCCAAACTCTGCAGGGCTCACCATCAACCACTGAACCATCGGAGACCAGCCCATTAGAAGATCGTTCTACTAATAGTCATACATGATGATCCCACCGATCATCCCTGCTATGATGTACTCTAGACAATGAGTTTGCCCATAATGTTTGTAATACCCTGAAATTGGCACCTTATAACTTCAATCAATTTTGGTGTATTTTCTTCAATTTTACATCATTAAAGTCCTATTTTACTAGGCAATTTTCTCTCTCCTACCTGACTTTATTTGACTTGGTGTCAATTGCAAAAACCCTAAATTTCATTAATCTTATACTATAATTAATTCCTAAGTATTTGACTTTATTAGCTAAATAATCCCTATGATAAATTGATTTAATTCTAAAGTCCTAAGTGCTTTAAATTAAATTAAACCCACCCCATTTAGCTAATACACATAAAAAAAGGAATTAATATTGTTTGGTTATTTGAATGGATTATCTTTATTTGGATTTAACAATTCAAATCATTTGAAAGGTCACCCATATGTGGCAATAATTCATTCTTTTAATTAAATAATCCTTCAATATTTGTCTCAAAGAGAAATGAAGAGTCAGCCATTTCATTTCAAGAAACTCTTCATCCTCTTCCTGGGATTTTCTATATTATGAACCTTCTTCCTCATTCGAAAAAAGGCAATTGTGAGAGTATCTAAACTATAGTCAAATTTAGTCTCAAATTTCATACTTTCAGGCTTTCATTGCACTTTAGTTTAATTCTCATTTAGTGTAATTGCATTCTCATATTAGTGCAATTTGCTTATTGTTATTAGCTTAATTCTCATATCTTTTTCATGTTCTTAGATTAAAATATGCACTTCATGCTTAGATTAATTGCATCTTCATCTTAGAGTAATTGCAATTTGTTTATCTTTCAAGATTTCAAAATCCTTCATATTAGCTTGGTCTTTTGGTTGTTGGCTCTCGTTCTGAGAGAAATTAAAACACCCCAGCTAATTAGGAGGCAACAAGTCGAATTGATAGAATCTTGCGAATTGAGTAATTCATACTCATCTTCATGAATTGATGATCGAGCAATGACTATGTATTGTATATGGCTAGATTAGATGTCCACGTTCAGCTATAAACATTCTGGCACCCACCGTGGGGAAGAAAAATTCATTTCTGGCCTTACTCTTGAAATTTTTCTGATAAGGAATTTGAACTCTATCGTGCATCCGTACTTCACTATGTATGGAATTTCATTCAAAATTTCAGAGCATACCATGCAAATTTTTTATCCCAGTAGCATTCTATCGTGTGAGGAAACATTCTATCATGTAGGTGCTTGTACTTTCTCACACGCAGCACTATACTTTCTCATGTGGAGTTTTACTGTCAGTCATTTAAATTTTCTTGATTCTACAATTTACTATTACTTTTTCCTGACATTTACTTTCTGATGTTTCTTTCATATTCCTAATTTTTGCTATAGTGTAACAGTGGTCTAGAGGTCATTTGTCAAAGATCATAAAAACTTGCTAATAGTTTTCTTGCAGGACGGTTGTCGAAGATCATTTAAAAAATGTTGTGCTTGTTTACTCTTTTTCATTCACATAGTATAACTAGGGCTTTGTTAAAATTTCTTAAGAGTCCTGATAGAAAAGTAGGGGAAGAGGCTCTTTATTACATGGAAGTGATGCCCATGGATGAAACCAAGACCTATATGTTGCTATAATGATGGATACCTAGGAAAGAAAAGCAAGGTAGTGAATCTTTAGCACATCTACTTGTTAGGGGATTATTCTATTCTCTCTTTGAGAGAACCAGAAACCCAAAAGCTTGTGGATTTGGTGGAGTGAAACTAGCTTAGTGATGAATATGCTTGATGTGTTTGGGTAAGGTGAAGAGGTAGAAAAGTATGCTCTTCTCTCTTTGAGAGAATCAAAAAATCTGACCCTTGAATCCAAGCCAAGTTGTGTCACCTTTAGAGGGCCTGCCGGAAGTTGAACCTCCGAGAATGACCCAAGTGAGTACACACCTACCACCGATGATTCCCCCTCACTATAATAAATAATGTTTTGTTGATTCTAAAGACTCCAAAACCATGTTAACTTCCTTCTCTTGATTTCAACTATCATCTTGAGAAGGCTCAGTCTATTGTACTAAGCGGTGCCGCTCCTAGCCCTACTTGTGGGGGTGTATGACTTTTGGGTGTTGGTGTGGCTCCAAGGCCCTAGCCCTGTATTGGTGGCACCGAAGGTTAGTGTGAACAGAAGCCCACTAAAAAATTTCCTTAGTTAGTTTCCTACCAGATCACCTCCGAAAGGAGACATAATCTTTGCGCAGGGAGGGGGAAGAATCTTTCCCATAGATTATCACCATAGACATGCACCTGGACATTTGAAGGTGGTATATGACACTGGCCCCTACTTCAAGGGTAACCTTTGAACATATACTATTGAGTCCTTGGAAACACCAAAAATATGAGTGCCCTCTAGGGGGTGACATAGCTATGTGAGGTGAATGCATGCGCATAAGCTGTGAGGCACGAATTTTGTCTTCTCACCATTTTTTTTGTAGGGATAACTATGTGTTTGTTATTGAGTCTTAAACTATCCATCATGATTAAACAAATACTCCCATGATACTGCCAAGTTGCTTTGTCCTTGGTAGGTCTGTTTGTGACTACTTCTTGTGTCACCATTGCTTGATCAAAACTTCATGCTTGTAAACAAATGCTTGAAACCTTCGAACTGAGATTGTTGATTAAACTGTCCAAAAACTAGAAATTCTGTCAGAGAATAGTTTAGGCTATGTCTCAGAACTTGACTTTTTATCTCAAAAATTATGTCAAACTGTCGAACTTTGGTTCTTTCCCATGCAAAATTTCACTTTTCAGAGCATTTCCTCGCGCGAGATTTCATTCTCTCGTGTGAAGTTTGGCATTCTCTCACATAGCCCAGTACTTTCTAATGTGAACCTGTACCCAAATTTCAAAAATAGAAAGCTTATTCCCATTAACTGGTCAAATTTTTACCTGATCTGATTTTTGTTTGAGCTCTGTTTGCCTATTTTCTTGTCATTCACTATCTGAAACTAAGTGTCTTGAGCTACGAATTGAATGATTTTTCTTGAACTCATGATTGCCTCCTTTTTATTTGTCTCATCTTTTGTTCATTTGTACCTCACATCGCAATAGTCTTATCTCGACTTTTCTAGCCATTCTCTTGACGATTCATGTCGGGTGCATCTCACATCTTGGCTATTCTAGTCTTTATCTCCTTTTTGTTATTCCTAGAGATAGAGTTTTATCATTATCCCAAGTCCTCTCTCGATACTTAAATCTTCATCTATGACTGTTACGATTAGAAGTGGTAACACTTACCCCATTTATGGTACTGGACAAGGTAGAGGTAGATCTCATAATTAGGAAACAAGTTGTCCCAAACCTATTGTATAATCTAAACATTGTAAGGGATCCTCAAGTTCTTCGTTGAGTATTTTGAAAGATAGCCCATCTCAATCATCACCTCTAGTGTTCCAAGAGTGTTTTAATCCATTTTTTCAAGTGCAACCTGATTTCTCATTTCAAGGACTAGACAACTCATTCTTCCAAAACAACTCATTGTTTCATAACTTTGGAAGACCACTTCCTCGGACTAGTCCTATTATTGAATCTATCGATCCCGCTAAAGATATCGACTCATTTGAACCTGTTGACACTTTTGATCCTGTTCACTCATCAAAATTTACTTTAGTTGTGCCCTTTTGGCATCGTTAATATCATTTTACTGAGTCTTCATTTGCTACAATTCCTACATTGACAAGATGGGAGATCCATTCGACTTCCAACTAGGCAAATATAGCCAAACTCATGACCAATCTCAAAATAATCAGCATCATGGTCAATCTTCCAATGACCAATGTTATGATCAACCTCAAAATGATCAACATTATGATCAATCCCAAAATGATTAGAATCAGCACCAAGCTCAAAACAAAGCTCAAGGTAGTCAACCAGCATATCACTATCATCCTCCTCCTTATGATCAGAGTCAAGATCAAGAACCAAGCATTTATGAGATTCTTGGTAATGATGGGGATGATACAATAACCCAAAATGACATAGATGTTGTGAAAGAAAACAAGGGTCTTATCAAGATGATGGAGATCCTCCTTCTAGAGGAGAAGGAAATGTACTTCCTTGAGCTGGCCAAACAAGGGGCCAAATTACCCACAAACTATCAAGTTGAAACACTTGTGGCCAAAGAAGAAGAAACTGATACCACTAAGTTGCAAAAGATGATCTAAGACATGCAAGATCAGATTAGTCAACTTGCGAAGAACAAGGACAAACTTGCACAACAATTCACAATGGAAAGCATCTGTCCTTTCCCGTTTGATAAGAGTCTTCACATGCCACCTTTTCCCAAAGGTGTAGAGCTGCCTAAGTATGACAAATACTTGGGTACCACTAATCCTTGAGATCACTTAAGGGAGTTTGGCACTTTATCCATGGAATTTATGCATGATCAGACATATCTTATGCACCTATTTCCTCGTACCTTGGGTGGACCAGCTATGGAGTGGTTTTCTCGATTGCCCACTGGCATTAAGAATTTTGATGAAATGGCTAATCTATTTCTCCAACATTAATCACATAATATTCAGCATCTGGTCAACATTTGGGATCTTTACAATTTGAAATAGTGACAAGGGGAACCTTTTCTAATGTTTCTCCAAAGGTGGAGACAATTATGTACAAAGTTTTCTCACAAAGTACCAGAGTCTGAGAGACTAGACATCTTTTTGGACAATCTTGTCCCAAACTTTGGATACCAAGTGCAATTACAAGGTCCCCTAACCTTTGATAGCATGATTAAACAAGAAGTGCAAATATAGGCTTTTATGATCAAGAAAGGGGAATTGGCTTTGAACAAGGACAACAAACAAGGATCTTCTTCCTCAAACAAAGATAAAGGGAAGTTTGTCAACAAGAATAGAGACGTTGTGAATGATGGAGTGGTTGACAATGTGACCTTGAAGCTTGCTAAGTCTATTTTCAATCTCTCTTCTAGCATATAGGCGATCAAAGCCACTGAAAAGCTTGTGACAAAAAATCAGCAACCTTCAAGGTTTTCTAGAAATAAACCTTGGGCATCTTGACCCAAGCGTGAATTCACTTCCTTGGGAGAACTGCTTGATGTGGTTTATAAAAATCTTGTGTAGAATCAGATGCTTGCTCCTTTGGAAAAGTGTCTCTATGATCCAAAACCATGACCTCATTGGTGGAATGACAACGCATACTATGACTATCACCAGAATAAGGGTCACAAGACTTCTACTTGTCTTCAGTTGAAACATAAGGTCCAAGATTTGATTGATAGTAGTGACATTGTTGTGGACAGCCATAAAAGAATTCAAACCATCAAGCATTTAAATATCCCTTTCCTCCCCACCAGAAAGGTGAATCTTCAAAGACTAAGAATACCAATGCTAAGGTCAATTACACGTACACTAACGATGACAATGCCATTGGTATGATCAAACTTGTTGAGGTTGAGTATTGCGACATGATTACTATTAAAGGGAGTGGTGATGCTCCCAAACCTAAGACTCCTTTCATCTTGTGTAGTTCCACATCTCATTCATCTGAATCTGAATGACCTTAGGATTGTGCCAATGTTGTTACTCATTCACGTGGAAGGATTGTTTTGAAAGGTCTTGATCCTCCTATATCTGCTATGAAACAAACTATGGATAAGACTATTGTTGGCCCTCCCAACAAGAACACAAAATTGGTCCCTACATCTAGCTCAGCTAGTTATAGCATCTTAGATCAACTCCAACGAACCAACACTCAGATCACCATTTTTGAGCTATTGAAGATCTCGCTTGCTCACAGGCAGATTCTGGATAAAGCCCTAACTGAGGAAAACATCCCCAAAGATCTTAATCTCGACCGGTTCCAATCTATGGTGGATCATTTGACCTCAACTCACTATTTTTCCTTCTCCAAAGAAGATGATCACTCTCTGAGCCATCCGCATAATGCTCCCTTGCATATAGAAGTCATGATTGGCCCTAAATCTGTCCACCAAGTGCTCATAGACAATGGTGCTGGTCTAAATATTTGTTCTGCTAAGTTGCTTACCTAGCAAAGTTATGATGAGAATTGTATAGATTCCCGCAAGAAGATTACTATTAAAGCTTATGATGAAGAAGAGTGCAATTCCAAAGGCTTAGTTGTGTTACCGATCCGCATTGGCCCTGTTGAAAGAGATGTTATCTTTCAAGTTCTAGATGTTCCTCTCGCCTACAATAAACTATTGGGAAGACCATGGCTCCACAAGATGTAGGCAATCTCTTCAAATTATCATCACTGTATAAAGTTTCCATTTCAAGGGACAGAGGTAACAATACCTGCTATTACGAGTCATACTTGCAATATGCTCATAGAATCTGGTGATAGCTCTGTTCTGACCAACAGGGAATTTACTAAATCTTATGATACCAAACTCAAGGAGATAGAAAAGACCCTAAAGATCAAAGATACTGGCATGGGGGAATATCAAATTGAGTCCTTCTTGTTATTGACAGCTCTCCCCACATCTCCACATTCCAATGAAGAACCCTCTGAAGATAGATTTGGTATTGGCTATCAGGGCCATGAGCTTGACCAACCTAGTTGTAGCTTTCACTCATGCAAGGATTCAGATAATGAAGAAGAAAAGAGACACATGAAAGACCCTTGAATATTCAACATCCAAATCTAGGCTACCAAGGAGAGTCCTATCTACCTTCTCAAGTGCCTCAACAACATGATCCTGGTCCTCACTAGGAGGGTTTTATCTACTTTACTGAATAGACTCCTACTCTTGTTGACTCTAATGGCACACATATTGAATGGGGGAAATTGGGTGATGTCTCCCTTATCTTGGGTACACCTTGGGGTATGCCTATTCTAGATTACTACACTTTTGCTACTAAGCAAGATCCTGATGTTGAAGAAACACTTCCTGTGATAGATGATAGTGATAAAGAAGATTTGTCACCTACTATATCTCTAGCTGATTACATCAAACAGTATCACTACAACAAAATGAACTCAAAGGAATATGAATGGGACTCCATATCAGATGCTACTACAAAAATACTAGTTGATGTTATACACAAATATGCTACTCCTACCAACTTTGAAAGAGGAGGAAGTTCTCATCCTCCAGATCAAGAAACCAATGATGATCCTTTCCACCCTACTATGGAGATCATTCCTATGGCTCTTAGGCCATCTACAACAAGTTATATTTCTACTGTTCTAGCAAATCATGGGTATGTAAGACCCCATCCTGTTACAATCTCATGGAATCTTTGTGCACTCTTACCACCTGAAAGGGGACCTAATTCTCTGAATAGGTCATCTCGGTTAGGCTCACATAATATTCCTCCAAACTTATCTGACTCTTCTAAGACAACTCACAATCGACAACGTTCTATGGAAGATGAATTTCTTGATCTATCTGATTCATTCATGAATGATGAGGATGATGTTGATATCTTCTCACTTGAGCCCATCCCATCGACTTCCCTTCCCTCTTCATCCCTAGGATAAGTGGCTTGCCCACTTCCATTTCCACCTCTCCACCTAAACCAATCATATAAGCCTCTTTCATCCACCATTCCTGAGTCTTTTGGAAGTAACTTGGATGTGCAACATAAAAACAAAAATAATGAGAATCCACTTATATCTCAAGGTCACCATGTCCCATCTAATCTACATGTGACTACAAAGAAAGAAATGCAATAGAGGTGTTCAAAAAACCACAAAGGTCCTCAAAAAGAAGAAGACAATCAAAAGCCAGAAAATAAAATAAAAAATGGATCTCAAAATCCATCTTACAGGCATTGTCATCAAAAACACCTCAAAGTAAAGAAGAAAAAAACAATTCACAAGCTATGTGGATTCCAAAAAAAGGAAAATCAAAGTCGCCATTCGAGCTTCCAAAATTCTCATACTTCCCTCCATTCCATCACCCTTGCCTCTCATACTTTACCCTCTTCACTTCATCTTGCCTTTTTCCAAAGTGCATATCAGCATCTCCTCATCTCTAATGATGTGATTAAGAGAAATCTAGAACTTACTCTCCCTAAGCGTTTAGAGCATGGGAAATCTGATAGAGAGTTAAGATGCATCCATGAGGATATTTGTGGGTCTCACTTAAGTGATCTTTCCTTGACCATGGATCTCTCGACAGTTGGATACTATTGGTTTTGATTCTACAACTTCTCAGCTGACTACTACTACAAAATACTGTGCTCTCAGAGATACTACTAAAGGAGAACAACTCAAAGAGCTGATAAATGCTCTTCACTTGAAAAGATTCTACAGCTGAGATATTTCTTGTGTGCTCATGTACATACTTATTGATCCTAAAACAAATCCAAAAAATGGTATATTGTCAAAAAATCCTAAAAATTGCAAAATATCCTGAAAAAATGATCATCTTAGTGAAAACCTGGTAAATAGGCGCTTTGATGTATCTATTATCTTGGTGAAAACTTGGTAAACAAGTGCCTTGATAATAATTAAAAAAATACAAAAATTGAAAAATACAAAAAAAATCAAATATACAAATATACAAAAAAAATGAAAAATTCAAAAAAGTACAAAAAAATCAAAAAGAGAAAAGAACAAAAAAATGTGTCATTGATGAAACTGGCAAACAGGAATCATGGTAGCAAAAATAGAATCTCTGCCAAGATGGTGAAAACTTGGTAAACAGGCGCCTCTTGTTTCACAATGTTATACCTATTGCAACACCGTTTGGCTCTTGCTTTCCTACTTTAGTTTGCTTTCTCGCTTTCCCTCTTTAGTTTGTTTCCTACTTTAGGTTGTTTCCTAGTTTAGTTTGCTAGATCATGCACTTGCTTTTAGTTATCTTTGACATTTTGCTCAACTCTTCATGGATTGGAACTAGTCACACTTGGGGGCACCTTCTTGGTCTAGGGGGCATTTTCCTATCGCATTCAAAAAATTTGTTCGCACATCAGTCACCAGTGGTTCCCACTGTGCCTACCCACTAATACCTAGCTCTAGTTTGAACCCCTCTCTTTCGGGATCTCTTCCTTACATCATTCACTAGTGGTTCTCTCTGCATCTACCTACTGATGTCTCCTTCATTCTTGGTTCTCTCTTTCGAGAATCCTCCTTGTATCGGTCACCAGTGGTTCTCACTGCATCTTCCTGCTAATACTTGGTTAGCACTCTGATATCTCATTGAGACTTCATTTCTCATGATGGTCACGAGTGGTTCTCATTGCATCTGCATGCTGTCATTGTCCTGTTAAGACTTTGAACATTGTACATTTTTCATTCAACATCAATCCACTGAAACTAAAACTAAAAGCTGACTTCGTAAGCTCTCTGAATTATGCTGAGCTTTTCTGTTAAAATAATAACAAAATAAAGAGAGATAGGAAATTTTTTAATGGAATGAGCAAGGCATAAGAAGATTTACCATGAATTAACACAAAACTAGGAGCATTCACCAAAGAGTAAAGCAACAAAGGAGATAATATTTTTAAAGGGGAAAAGCATAAAAAAACCCATGTGATATAATGAATGTGGCAAAAATGCCTAAGAGAGAGAGAGAGAGCTTAGCTCATACAATAGTGTTCAAGAAGAAGAAGTATCTCATATGTAGAGAGAAGTAGAGCCATCTCTTTAATAGAGATGTGAGGAAGGAGATACATTGTAACTCTCATTTCTATGCATGCCACATTTCAATAGTGTGAGAGACAAGTGTAGGATTCCTCATAAGGAGGAATATCTAGAATAAGAAATTACAAGGAAAATAACATTTAGGATACCTTGGTTTATCCTAATAAATGTGACAACCAAGGAAAGATTAATTCTAACACCCCCCTTTAATCTTTACTTGGGGTTTTTACAGTCAAAGGGTTTTAAACCCAAATTTGTACAATGAATCTGGAATTTCTCTCTAGAAAGAGGCTTTGTCAAGATATCTGCAACTTGATCTTCTCCTCTACAGAAGATGAGGGAGACTTTCTTTTCTACAATGTTCTCTCTAATGAAGTGGTGGTGGAGTGAAATGTGCTTTGATTTTGCATGGTAAACTGGATTCTTTTCCAAGGCTATTGCACTTTGATTGTCACAATACAATGGTGTAGGTTCTTGTCAAGGTAGACCCAAATCTTTAAGTATTCTTCTAAGCCATAAAGCTTCTTTAGAGGCATGAGTACAACTTTTATATTCAGCTTCAGTAGAACATAGAGAAACATATTGATCTTTTTACTTTTCCAAGATATAGCACCTGAACCAAGAGAAAAACAATACCCAAAAATAGATTTCCCATCATTGGGGTCTCCACCTAAATCTGAATCAGTAAAAATTTTAAAAGAAAAATCAACATTTGCATCATAAAATAATCCTAAGTTAATAGTACCTTTAATGTATCGTAATATTCTTTTAGTAATTTTGAAGTGAGTTTGTTGAGGTTTGGACATGAATCTTGAAACTAAACAAACACTAAAAGATATTGGAAACTACAATTAAAGCAATTGTTGTATTGTCATTGATGTCAAACCTTAACTGGTAAGACTATTGCTATTTAAGAAAGTACTATATCTATTTGAGTGTTGCTAAGGGGATAGGCAAGGTTGGTAACAACAGCACCTAAGGAAAGGTTGAGTTATCTTGATACTTCAATGAGTACTTGATTATGTGGTACAATGATAAGACAATGTATTGTTTATCTTAGTAAGAATGAAGACTAAACTGGTAGGCTTGATCGAGCATAAGTGAAGAAATCTAGTTTAAGCTAAGTGTTGTTTGTGTCGACTGAGCTAGTGAATGTTGAGTAAAAATAGTGTTGACTGAACACCAGTTAATTGTCGAGGAAGACAGTGTTAGCCAAGGGAACAATTTATGTGGTGACCAAGCTTTCTAGAGAAGATCGAGAAGTTGGACACAGTATTGACCAAGCATCAGTATTTTGCATTTGTTGAAGAATTTAGATTTCTAGCCAACATCGTTGAATTCTTGAATTATGTAAAACATGTTGACTTTATTTATTGATTGTATGAAAGCATTTAATGCACTATAAAATGTTTTATTGTAAATATTTGAGAGATTCAAGATATTTCAAAGATAAGTCGAAGAACATAATGTAGGACAGATTCAATGAATCTGACCTAACCCTAAGATCTATGAAGGAGATTAAGCAACAAAAGATGTATTTCCCTAATAGAGGTAGTATTAAGGGAACCTAAGCAAGAGGTTGAATTAGCAGATGAAAAGAAGTGAATGCTAGAAGTATTGTTATTGACTGTCTAGGTAGAAAAGGCTGAAGGAGAAGTGTTGTGATCTCTTGAAGGGTTCCAAGTCGATTAGTGATGGAGATGGAAAAGGTTCAAAGTCAGTAAGCCAGCATATTTGTACGGAATTGGATCTGATATTTGCAAAGTGAGTTGTATGTTTCTCAGATCAATAGTACTGCTACTTTCTAACCATTGTAACAATCAAAATCCTTTTAATAGAGGTTGACCTAATAGTCATAGGTATAAATCCTTTAAACAAGGTTGCATTCTAATGGACTATATGTAATTCCTATAACAAGGTGCACTTTTAACATAGTGGTTGAAATCCTTTAACCAAGTCACACCTAACAGTGTGTTTGTAACCTTTGACAGGGTTAGCTTTTCACAGAGCTCACTTCAGAAGAGTGAACATAATAGTAACATGTTACAAAGTGGTTTTTCCCAAATTGGGTTTCCACTATAAATCCTGGTGTTGATACTTGTGTGAATGTTTTGGTTTGAACATTTCTATGTTTTAGAAGTTATATGTTGTTGGATAAGTGGACTGCACTGTTATATGTTTTTGTTATGCAATCAGTAATGACCGAGTAGGTGTTGGTTATTAGATCTGATTTATTGAGGAAATGAAAGATTTTTTTATACATCTGGACCTGAGAACAACTGATTCACACCCCCCCCTCTCTGTTGTTCTAAATCATATTAATAATTGGAATTAGAGCTATTGGTGCTTACAGAGAACAAGTTTGAAGGTACTTGAAGCAAATGATCAAGATGTATAAGAAGGAGGTACCCAAGCTAAATAAGGAAAAATTTCCTGCATGGAAAAGTTTGATGAAGCTGCATCTAGTTGATATTGGTGATTCAGCTAAGTATTACATTGAACATGACTATGTCACACCTGCTACACCTCTGACTGTCGAGGAAATGAAAGCCAAACAAGAGCACAACCAAGCAATGTTGGAGATTGTGTCTGCCCTAAGTTATCCATAATTTGAAGACATCAAAGACTGTAGTACCACAAAGAAAATGTGGGACACCCTTGCAAGCATTTATGACGATGATGTGAATGTGTTGAGAGAAAAAGCTGAGAGCCTAAGAGGTAAATTTGATGAAATGAGAATGCAACAAGGTGAGAATATTGCACAATATTGTGGTAGAATAAAAGAATTTGTAAATGCTATTAGAGGAGCAAATGGAACTATTGAGGATGAAACTATAATAGGAAAAGTATTGAGAACTCTATGTCCTATCTATGCAATCAAATTTTTTGCAATCCAAGAATGTAGATGTAACTCTCCTAATGTCCTTACTTTAGAAAGTTTGGTCGGAAAGCTTACTGCTTTTGAACTTTCTAACTATGATAACTTCACTGTTGGTAGTATTGAATCTTCTTTTAAGTCTCGGATGGTTTTGAATAAGTCAAAGAAGGAAAAAGAAAGATGCATCAGTGAAAGTGAAAGTGAAAGTGATAGTGACAGTGGCACATCTGATGAAGAACTTGAGGATCTAGAAGCTCTTATGGCTAGAAGACTGAAAAGGGGAAAAGGAAGGTACAAAGGTAAACTCCCTATTATATGTTTTTCATGTAACAAGGTTGGTCATATAGCTACTAGATGTCCTGACAGGGATAATAAGGATGAAGAAAGAGATAGCAAGCAAAAGGAAAAAAGAGAAGATAGAGGTTACCGAAGATACAAAGACTACAAAGGGAAAGGTAAGAAATCCTACTACATTGCTGAAGAAGAGACTAATACTGATAATGATGATTTTGAAATTGAAGTTGTCTATGTTGCAATGAAAGATGAATCTAATGAGGATGAGAAAACTGCATTAATATCTTATGTGAACAAAAATGATAAATGGATTATTGATAGTCATTGTTCACATCATATGACTGGAGATAAGAGTAAGTTTGATACCTTAAACCATTATAAAGGTAGGAGTGTAAAGTTTGGAAATGATGCACCATGTCCTATTAGAGGAAAAGGATTGATTAAGCTAACTGATATGATCTCTTTTGAAAATGCTTATTGGGTTGAGGGTATTAATTATAATCTACTAAGTGTTGCACAGCTTAATAGCACTGGCTACTGAGTGGAATTTCATCATAGGAAGGCCAAAATATTTGATGCCACAGGTGAACTGATTGGAAGTGGAGAACAGACAAGAGGTAATTTGTTCTATCTAGACCTATCTGAAGAAACATGTATGATTGCACAACTTGATGATATTTGGTTATGGCATAAGTGGCTATGTCATGTTAACTTTGATAATCTAGTAGAAATTAGCAAGAAGAAGAAAGTGAGAGGTCTACCTAGATTGAAGAAACCTGAGAATGTAATGTGCAAAGAATGTCAGTTGGGTAAGATGACTAAGTCTAGTTTCAAGAGAAAAACCTTCACTTCAGAGAATGTCTTAGATTTGGTTCATACTGACCTTTGTGGACCGATGGGTGTACAAAGTTATTGTGGTGCTAGATATTTTGTCCTGTTTGTTGATGACTATACTAGAATGATGCATGTAATGTTCTTAAAAGAAAAATCTGATGCTTTTCAATTTTTTAAGTGGTATGTGGCCAAGGTTGAAAAAGAGACAAGTAAAAACTTGAAGTGTTTGAGATTTGACTGAGGTGGAGAATTCACATCAAATGAGCTCAATCTATTTTGCAATTATAGAGGGATCAAAAGATATATGTCTGCACCTAGAACTCCTCCATAGAATGGTTTAGTAGAGAGAAGGAGTAGATCTATCTTGGACTGTGCATGGACATTAATGATTGAAAATAATGTTGCACAAAAGTATTGGAAAGAAGCTATAAGTACAGCTATTTATACTCTTAACCGAGTACAGATAAAAAAAGGTACAAATCTAACACCTTATGAATTATGGCGTGGGTATGCACCGAATGTAAAATACTTTAGAATCTTTGGAAGTAAGTGCTACATATTGAAGGATAGTAGGAATGGAAAATTTGATGCTAAAAGCGATGAAGGTATATTCCTAGGCTATTCCACAAAAAGTAAAGCTTATAAGTGTCTGAATTCTAACACTCATAAAATTATGGAAAGTGTAAATGTCAAAATCGATGAGTATGCAGAGAAAAATGAAGCTGACAGTAACAAGGTACCAAAAGATTACAGATCTTTTGTGTATATAGAGGAAGAAGAGGCAAGTGACAGACTTGCACCTAATGCTGAGTCTCGGGTAAGCAATGTCGAACATCAGGATAATAATGCCGAGAGAGAAGAAGAATGTGCCGAGCGATAGGAAGAAGCTACCGAGTATCAGGAAGCGGTTGTCAAGCATTCAAAAGCTGAATCTGACAATCTAGTTGGAGAACCTGATGAGCCGAATGAAAGAAGAGCAGAACCTATTCTAGCACAATATGTACGGAGACATCACAAACCTGAACAGATTATTGGAGATAAAGATACTGAAATTTAGACAAGAAGCAAGGTAAGAGATCCAACATGTTTACTATGTGAATATGAGTCCAAGACAATAAAGGAAGCATTAGAAAATGAAGACTCGATAGAAGAAATGAATGAAGAGATTGACCAAATAGAGAAGAATGATACCTGGACTCTAGTGCTGACACCAGAAGATAAGAATGTCATTGGGACAAAGTGGGTATTTCATAATAAGCTGAATGAACATGGTCAAATCACAAGAAACAAGGCTAGGCTGGTATGAAAAGGCTACACATGAGAAGAAGGAATAGATTATGGGGAAACATTTTCCCCTATAGCAAGATTGGAAGGAGTGAGAGCTCTTCTTGCATATGCTACCTATAAAAATTTCAAGGTATACCAAATGAATGTCAAATCTACATTTTTAAATGGTATATTGGAAGAAGAAGTATATATTGAACAACCAGAAGGATTTTTTGATCCAAATAGAAGACACATGGTTTGCAAACTGAATAAAACACTATATGGATTAAAGAAAGATCCCAGAGTATAGTATGAGAGATTGCACAACTACCTAATACAGATTGGATTCTCAAGGACAAATGACACAAGCAATTTGTACATGAAAGATGAAGAAGGTAAAGGAATCCTATTAGCCAAAATCTTTATAGATGAAATGCAAATAGAATTTGAAATGAGTACGTTTGGAGAGATCAATTTTTTTGTTGGTTTGCAAGTATATCAGATGGAGAAAGGAATCTTCATCACCCAGTCTAAATATGTTCATGAGATGCCTTGTGTAAGAAATTTTTAAATGAAATGCAAACTAAATTTGAAATGAGTATGTTTGGAGAGATCAAATTTTTTGTTGGTTTGCAAGTATATCAGATGGAGAAAGGAATCTTCATCACCCAGTCTAAATATGTTCATGAGATACTAAAAACCTTTGGTATGGAAGACTCAAGGTTAGTAAGTACTCCCATGGCTACTGGAAAAAAGTTGTCTAAGAATGATGATGATGTAGAAGTTAACTAGACTTTGTATAGATCTATGATTGGAAAGCTACAGTATGTTGTACATAGAAGACCAGATATTGCATTAGTTGTTGGGATTGTGGTAAGATTTTCTACCAATCCTAAGGAAACTCATATGATGGCGGTTAAAAGAATCATGAGATAATTGAAAGGAACTGCTGACTATGGATTGTACTACAAGAAGCATGACAAATTTGAATTGAGAGTGTATATAGATGTTGATTGGGCAAAAAATGTAGATGACAGAAAGAGTACTAGTGGTGGAGCTTTCTTTCTTGGATAGAGATTAGTTTCCTAGACAAACAAGAAACAAAATTGCATTTTCCAATCTACTGCTGAAGCTGAGTATGTGGCTGCAGCTCTCAATTGTTCAAATTTGATATGGATAAAGAAATTGTTGGTAGGCATGAAAGAAGAAATCACTAAACTAGTTGTCATCTTCTATGACAACACAAGTTCTATCAACATCTCTAAAACTCAGTGATGCACACAAAGACCAAACACATTGCCATCAAGTATCACTACTTGAGAGAACTGGTACAAGATAAAGAGGTCCGCATGGAATATGTGAATACCAAGGAACAAATAGCAAATATATTCACTAAAGCTTTACCTAAAGAAGCTCATAAATACCTAATAAGTCAATTAGGGGTCCTTCCCCTAACTGAGGCTGCCTAGTCAACCTAGGAGCACTGCATCAAGTGTGCTGCAAAGAAAATCTAATATATTGATGCAGAGAAAGGTCACACTTTAGGAGCAGCCTAAAGTTGTGATGAGAACAAGTAGTTAAAATAAGTCATAAGCAAGATGACAGAGGGAGAAATATTCTATTGAACTGAAAGGATGATATCTACATCTACAAGATGTATATTTTTGTTGCTGCTTTGGCATTTTTTGTCAAAGAGGGAGATAATGACAGATGAATACACATAATGAGAAGATCTAGATAGTGAGAGAAATTCGGTGGATGGTCATGCATGGCTAATAAATTCTATATCAGAATGAAGCTAAGGATATTATACATTTCTCTAATAGACAGATAAGTTTTGGATTGGTTGGTAATTCATGTGATATTCATATGGTGTTTCCATCAATGCCAAAGAGGGAGATTGTTGGAAATTGCAATTGAAGCAATTGTTGTATTGTCATTGATGTCAAACCTTAACTAGTAAGACTATTGCTATTTAAGAAAGTACTATATCTATTTGAGTGATGCTAAGGGGATAGGCAAGGTTAGTAACAATAGCACCTAAGGAAAGGTTGAGTTATCTTGATACTTTAATGAGTACTTGATTAAAACAGTCGACCGAGCTAGTGAATGTCGAGTAAAAATAGTGTTGATCGAACACCAATTAATTGTCGAGGAAGACAGTGTTAGCTGAGGGAATAGTTTATGTGGTGACCAAGCTTTCTAGAGAAGATCAAGAAGTTGGACACAGTATTGACCAAGCGTTAGTATTTTGTATTTGTTGAAGAATTTGGATTTCTAGCTGACATCGTTGAGTTCTTTAATTATGTAAAACATGTTGACTTTATTTATTGATTGTATGAAAGCATTTAATGCACTGTAAAATGTTTTATTATAAATCTTTAAGAGATTTGAGATATTTCAAAGATAAGCCAAAGAACATAATGTAGGACGGATTCAATGAATCTAACCTAACCCTAAGATCTACGAAGGAGATTAAGTAGAAAAAGATGTATTGACCTAATAGAGGTAGTATTAAGGGAACCTAAGTGAGAGGTTGAATTAGCAGATGAAAAGAAGTGAATGTTGGAAGTATTGTTATTGATTGTCTAAGTAGAAAAGGATGAAGGAGAAGAGTTGTGATCACTTGAAGGGTTCCAAGCTGATCAGTGATGGAGATGGAAAAGGTTCATAGTCAGTAAGCTAGCATATGTGTATGAAATTGGATCTAATATTTGCAAAGTGAGTTGTATGTTTCTCAGATCAATATTACTGCTACTTTCTAACCATTGTAATAGTCAAAATCCTTTTAACAGAGGTTGACCTAACAGTCATAGGTATAAATCCTTTGAACAAGGTTGCATTCTAATGGACTGTATGTAAGTCCTATAACAAGGGGCACTTTTAACAGAGTGGTTGAAATCCTTTAACCGGGTCACACCTGACAGTGTGTTTGTAACCTTTGACAGGGTTGGCTTTTCACTGAGCTCACTTCAGAAGAGTGAACATAATAGTAACATGTTATAAAGTGGTTTTTCCCAAATTGGGTTTCCACTATAAATCCTGGTGTTGATACTTGTGTGAATGTTTTGGTTTGAATATTTCTGTGTTTTACAAGTTAGATGCTATTGGATAAGTGGACTGCACTGTTATATGTTTCTGTTATGCAATCAATAATGACTAAGTAGGTGTTGGTTATTAGATCTTATTTATTAAGGAAATGAAAGATTATTTTATACATCTGGACCTAAGAACAACTGATTCACCCCCCCCCCCCCCTCTCTATTGTTCTAAATCATATTAACAAAAGATAGATCAGGTCTAGTGAGAGTTAGATAATTTAAACTACCTACAAGTTCTCTATAAGGAGTAGCATCTATGAATGGAGATTGCGTATCTATCATTAACTTAGTTCCTAATTCACAAGGAATAGAGACATCATTAGCATTAGTCATATCAAATCTTTGTAAGAGATCTTGAGCATACTTAGATTGTGAAAAAAATATACCTTTAGAAGTTTGCCAAATTTGCATGCCTAAGAAATAGTGCAAGATGCCTAAATCTGTCATTTGAAAGTTTTGATTGAGTTGAAATTTAATTTCAGAAAGTAAAGGAGTAGAGTTAGAGGTAAGGATTAAATCATCAACATATAAGGTAATAATAACAATGTCATTTTTAGTATGCTTGATATACAAGTTTGGATCATTTTTACTTCTATCAAAACCTTGAGAAATGAAGAAAGAATTGATTTTAGAGTACCATTCTCTAGGAGATTATTTTAAACCATAAATAGACTTCTTGAGTTTACATACTAAATGTTCATTACCTTGTTGAACAAAACCATGAGGTTGAGACATGTATATTTCTTCATGCAAATCGCCATTCAGAAAAGCACTTTTAACATCCATTTGGTGAGTAGGCCAATTCATTTTTGCAGTTAAAGTAAGAAAAACTTTAATGGTAGGCATCTTTGCAACAGGAGCAAAGGTTTCATTATAGTCTATTCCTTCAACTTGAGAAAAACCTCTTGCTACTAGTCTAGCTTTAAACTTGCTAATATCATTATTTGCATTCAACTTAGTTTTGTATAACCATTTACATGAAACTAGATTTTTTCCATGAGGTAAAGTAACTAAATCCAAAGTATTATTAGCAATTAAACTATCATATTCCTCTTGCATAGCAAGTTTCCAATGAGGTTGATTTTTAGCTTGAGCAAAAGTTTGAGGATCATTATAATTAGAGAGAGAAGTCATAAGAGCATAATTGCAGTAGTTTATCCTTCTAGGTTCAAGTTCACCCATTCTAGACATGTAATCATCACCTTCATTAAGTAAATCTTTAAACCATTTAGGATTTCTCCTAGAATTCATAGAAATATTGCTAGGAGGAGTAAAAAAATTATTACCATCATCATCATCATCACTGCTACTACTAGAAGTAAAAAAATCATTAGGAGTATCATTACTATCTTTATGTTCATCATTATCCTTTTGAAGAGTATTAGTATTTATCCTTAGTGCTAGGAGAAGAAACAGAAGGAACAGAAACATTAGGAGTAGAAATGTGAGGAATAGGGTTGAGAGACAGAGGTTGGTCCTCCACAAGAACTATGTTGCTATGACTAAAATCAGAATCTAAAATTTGAGAGCAGTCATGGATACCATTTTCAGCAATGCAAACATCGGGAGCTATTTGAACTTTATTAGTAAGAAGATCATAAACTCTATAACCTTTAGTGTTCTCAGAAAAGCCAACAAATATATGAGGTGAGGATTTAGGATCTAACTTTTTCCTTTTCTGTTTAGGTGTGAACATAAGCAGTGGAGCCAAAAATCCATAAATGAGGCAAATTGGATTTTCTTCCTAACCAAGCTTCTTCAGGAGATTTATTTGGTAGGGCCTTAGTAGGAGTTCTATTAAGAATATATGTGGCACATGCCATGTCTTCAGCCCAAAATTTATAATCCATATTTCTAGCATGTAAAAAACATCTAGCCATTTCTACTATTGTTCTATGCTTCTGTTTTGCCACACCATTTTGTTATGGTGCATAAGGAACAGTAAGCTCATGTTTGATACCAAAAGATCTTAAGTAAGAATGGAAAGCATGATTAACATATTCAGTACCATTATCAATCCTAAGAATCTAAATTTTACAACCACTTTGTCTTTCCACAAAAACATGAAATTTAGAAAAAATATCAAGGACTTGATCTTTACTATGTAAAAAATAAATCCAAGTTCTACGAGAATAATCATCAACAAAAGTTAAAGCATATTTAGAGCCTAAAATAGAAGTATTTTCCATAGGACCTAAAAGATCACTATGAATGAGAACTAACTTATTATTAGCTCTCCATGATGATTTATGGGGAAAAGATTCTCTATTATTTTACCACTCATATATCCATTGCAATCAAACTTAGAAGGAGTAAACTTAGGTAGCCCATCTACCATATTTTATTTTTGCATTAATGAGATATAATCAAAATTTAAATGTCCTAGCCTCTCATGCCAAATGTGAAAATCAACAGTAGTGAGTAATGAATATATAGGAGAGGCAAATTGATAAAATTTAAAGAGATTATCATCATCCAATTTAGCATTAGCAACTATCTGATCAGTATTGGGATCAATGATATGGAAAATATTTTTATGAAACTCAACCTTATAATCTTGACATAATTATGGAACAGAAATAAGGTTAGCTTTCAAATCAAGAACATAAAGCACATCATGTAATTTACCATTTGGAACAGAAACATCACCAGTTCCTTCAACTTGACAGCAATAATTATCAGCTAAAGAAACAGGAATATTCATAGAATCAGGTTGCAAAGAATCAAAGACTTCCTTATGAGATGTAACATGTTGAGTTGCACCACTATCAATGATCCATTCAAGTGGTTTAGAAGCATTAAAACAGACAGTAAAAGTAGAATGAGATTGATTTCCATTAGATTTTCCATTTGAGTATTTTTGAGAATTAGGTTGATCATCCTTTTGTTTCTTAAAACAGTTATGTATTGAGTGACCATCTTTATTGCAATAGGTGAAATATGGCCTATTTGAATGATTACTATTATGATAGTTATTGGAAGGCCTAGAATTATAATGATCATTAAATTGTTGGCCTGAGTTATTATTTGAATTATTAGTATTGTTTGATCTTTGATAATTTTGGTTATTTTGATTAGTGTTAGAAGATCTATTGTTATTGTGACTTTGAGAGACATAGGCATGTTCGTGAGTTTTAATTATACCAAATTGAATTAATTTTGCTTCCTCTTGATGCAACATATTTTGAAAGATGACATAAGTTAATTGAGATGCTAAAGAAGGAATAGCTAACTGAGAGTAAATATTTGTAATAAACTGTTGGAACTGTCTAGGCAAACATCTACGAATAATTATGTGGATTATCCTTAAATCAGAGAGAGGAACTTGTAAACCAGTTAGTAAAACTTTAATTGAATCAAACTTGACCAAGAAATCATCAACAAAGTTGAAATCGGTATACCTGAGGTCTTCAAGTTGGTCTTGAACCTGGATTTTGAGATTCTCGTCTACACTGTCATAGGTATTTTTCAAGATGTCCCAAGCTTGACTAGCTTCTATACAAGTAGAAATTAAGACATACAATTCAGGACTTAAGGAGATCCCGATTAAACCGAGTGCTTCCTCATTTTTAGTCTGCCAAGCAGTTTGGTCAGCTTGAGGAGTAGAGGTTGTTGGTTTTGAACTGGCATTAGTTGCAATATCTAAAATATGTCTGAATCTAAAGATGAAGGTCATGTGTGTTTTTCATGCATGATAATTTATACTAGTTAACTTTATTTCTGGCATCAGAGTGGTCATCGTTAAATACGAAGATTTAATGTAAAGAACACCTAAACTTGAGATAAATAAATGAAAAAACTTAACAGAACCCAGAAAAGAAACTTGTAAAGAAAGAGCACTGTGAGAGGAGCTGAAAAACTAGGCATGCAAATCAAACGCATGCAAAAGAAACTATATGCACTCACATGCAATAGCAAAAAGATATGAAATCTTACACCAAGGAGGCATGCAAGGAAAAAACAACTACCAGAGGTAAAACTGAAACCAAGAACACTTAAGAGTTAACAAATCTCTGTTAAGTTGTTATTGATTAACAAATAACAACAAGAATCTCTTGCATACAAAGAGAAAGCTATACACTTAAGCATGCAAAGAGGAGACAAAGAGAGAAATAAACTAAATAAACCTGTTAACAAAGAAAAGGCAACACAATCAAGCAAAACAAATGTTAATCAGACCAAAGAAAGGAATGCTTACAAAACTAAGAATCTGAACGGAAGCTAAGGATATAGGAAGAGAATTTAAACGATTAAAATAATGAGAGAAAAAAAAACTAAATCTATTGAAGCCCATTTACCTGCAAAGAGCTGGCGGTGATTAGTAATCTGGAATAAAAAAATGTTTTGAATCTAACTACAGAAACCTAAATCCCTTAGCACTTGAATTAATACCACAACCATATTAAAAAAAGCTATGATGTTAGAACAAAACTGATGCCTTAAATAAACTCGCACTTATCCTTTTATCACATGAAACAAAAAATGAGAATAAATTAACAGATTAGCAAAAGGCACAAAATATATTACAACTCCAACCGTAAGCAGATCAGGACCAAATAATCAATGGTCAAACCCACTACAATAGATCACACATAGATCAAAAGTAGACAAATATCTAAAGCTCGATGGGCTCACTAAAATGAGTGTAAGAATAAATGCATATATTTGAAAATAAATGAAATCTACAAAGCAGATGAGCAACGGTTGTTTTCTTTTGGGTGCCCTTGATATCTCAATCCTATGAAACATAAATCGACCAACACTTCGATCAACACCTACTTAGCAATTGAAAAGCATACTAAAGATGATGTATCTCACTGATACTCAATATAAAGTAAACTAATAAACATGTTGAAGTGTTCAAACTCAGATCATGCATCGAATAAAACTAAGACACACGATGTTCACTATAGAAAATAATCACTGCACAGAATACTCTTTTTGTCACCTCATAGAAAAATAACACAACATTCTAAATATGCAGAATAGTCACCGAACTTCACTCTTTTATCTAAGAATAATGTCTTAACAAAAAAATATGATAATCTCTCTATTCCAAGAAAAATGGCACCAACAAGCTAAGACTTTTCATTTCCAGAAGATACTTATCATACAGAATCAAGAAAAAATGATGTTGTAAATAATATCGACATTGGCATAGCAATGATATTGTGGATCCAATCAATGAGCATTGAATATTAGAGGAAAACACCAGATCTATTCAATAATAGTAGCAAAGGAATATAAATGGAGATAACTGCAAATAAACGTTCCAAAAGAATAGCAGAGTTCGATTCAAAGGCGATAACAACAAAAATGTCTAAGATCAGCAATTACTGTTTAGAAATGGAAGAGATTATCAAGATATATCATCGATAGAGGCTAAGATTCTATGTTAGAAAGTTTACCAGAAAGGTTAAAGAGGAAAGCAATCAATGTGACAGAGAATGTACACAAGAAATGCTAACATGCAAGGATTAAAAAATGCATGTAATGATAAAAAATGCATGCAATGATAGTAACAATGCAATGATAAAAAAATGTAAAGGTACAAACTAAATTAGTAAATTAGTAATCATGAATCGAAATTTAGAAACAAAATAAGTGAATTGAAAAACATAAACTATTCTAATATTCTATGATACTTGGATATTTACACCAACTAAATTAGTAATGCATGAATTGAAATATATAAGATTAATATAAATGAACGGATAAATAAACTAATTGCAAAGAACAAAAATTAGTTCACCATGATATTGCAAAGAACTAATAGTAAGAACTAAAATGAGATTCAAATCTCTCTAAATGACATCTCTGAATTTGGAGTGCACCAAGATATGGTAGCTTCTTTACCTACACACTCAAAACATGATTAAACCAACCCACTCTGATACCATGTTAAAATAATAACAAAATAAAGAGAGACAGAAAATTGTTTAATGCAATGAGAAAGGAGTAAAAAGATTTACCATGAATTAACACAAAACTAGGAGCATTCACCAAAGAGAAAAGAAACAAAGGAGACAATATTTTGAAGGGGGAAAAGTATAAAAAAAATTTCGTGATATAATGAATGTGGCAAAAATGCCTAAGAATGAGTGAGAGAGAGAGAGAGTGAGTGAGAGCTTAGCTCATACAATAGTGTTCAAGAAGAAGAAGTATCTCATATGTAGAGAGAAGGACAGCCATCTCTTTAATATAGATGTGAGGAAGGAGTTACATTGTAACTCCCATTTTTATGCATGCCACATTTCAATAGTGTGTGAAACAAGTGTAGGATTCCTCATAAGGAGGAATATCTAGAATAAGAAATTACAAGGAAAATAACATTTAGGATACCTTGGTTTATCCTAGTAAATGTGACAACCAAGGAAAGATTAATTCTAACATTTTCTTTTGTGTGTTTGTCTTTCGCTTTATCATTCCCCCTCGAGCAACTCTAAGACATCTTCTTGATTGAGAGAAGCAAAGACTAGGGACATGATTTTTCCTTTGCTTTCTGTTTGTTGGTTTAGTTCCAATGATCCAAAGAATTCACATAAGAGGGGTGTCCATCTATAAGAGTCTTCATCACGTATTGGATGGCCATGTGTACCTTGACTCCTTTTATATGGAAACTTTGGTGAGGTTGGTTCTTCACCTTGTCTGTTTTGAGCGACTTCTTTCTGCTACAAGTAAAATTGCAAATGCTTGTCCTGTTAAGTGAATGTAAGGGTCACTGCGAGCATTCTTTGGCAAAAGAAGGAACTCTCGTGTGTCTGGCGTGTTTGTATGAAAGTAACATTTAGGTCATTCTAGCAGCTATGCTTTGATGCTTATGTTACCTTGCTAAATCAAAAGGAATAGGTGTTCAGGTCATTTCAGCTTCTTGTGCCTTAATGCTTACACCTCATTCTGACAAATCTAAGACTAATGTCATATTCATATTCTCATGATTGCAATGTCAGTGAGGATTGTATGGCATCTTGCAATCATCCCATACCTAAAAACTCTATGATGATAATACGATGAGTCCAACAACCAAGTCCTAGGGATTGCATGTTCATTCTAGGCTTGTATCTAGCTTAAGCTTGCATTTTTCATTCTAGGCTTGCATTGAGACAGTGTTTTTGTGTTCTCTTAATTGTCTTCTTCTAGATCTATTCATCGAAGGTTCTCATCTTTCATCCCGATTTCATCATAATTGCACAAGTTTTCGGGATTGAAATTGAAATTTGACACTTCTAGATGGCTCAAAATCATGTTTTAAAATTATGGGATCCTTTGCGATCAGATGCTTGTGCAGTCGACCTTCTGGTGTCATTTTATTGCCAAATTCTTATCTCCTCATCATTTTATCAGCTTCTTCAATATTTTCATCAAAGTCAACTCTAGTCAAATCTGGTCAAACTTGGTCAATAGGACCTCCCACTTGCTCCAAATTGCTTCTGCAGCTTCTTTAATCTACTTTGATTGCTTCTATTATGCAACCTCTTGTTGTCAATCATCTCTCTGATGTGTCATCTTTTGATTTCACTCCTAAGGGGGCAGGATGATTGTATCATTGAATCTTGTCAAATCAATTCTCGAATCAGTCTGATCTTAATCAAAGTCCTCACCGCTTGGGGCATCTCATCTCTAGGGGCATCTTTGGGCCTCATATCTTATCATCTTGTCATCTCTATTTTAGGTATCTGAGCAATCTAACTCAGATCCTCAAGGATCAAGCTTCGTTCTCGAGATGGTTCTTGAAATCTCATTAGGTATTGGGGAAATCTAACCCTAATTCCTAAAATTCAAGCTTCGTTCTGGAGATGGCTCTCAAAATCTCTTTGGACTATTATTTGGGTAATCTAACTCGGGTCTTGGAGGGCTAAGCTTCGTATTGGGGCAATCTAACCCTAATTCTGGAGATTAGTCCTAAATCTACATCTGTCATCATTTGATCATTGGGCATTGTGGCAATCTAACCTCGATTCCAGTCTCCTCTCAATTTTTCATTAGATCGTTGTCTTCATAATCTAACTTAGACTTCAGAGAATCATGCCTTGTTCTGGAGGTGGTTCTGCAATTTGATCTATTTCAATGTCTTAGAAATATAACCTTGACTTCTAAAACACTCATCATCTGTCACATCAGACTATTCGTTGAATCAACACACTGCTCTGACATCAATTCAAAGAGGGGCAAATGTAATACCCCAAAATTGGCACCTTATAATTTCAATCAATTTTGGTGCATTTTCTTCAATTTTCCACCATTAAAGTCCTATTTTACTAGGCAATTTTCTCTCTCCTACCTGACTTTATTTGACTTGGTGTCAATTGCAAAAACCCTAAATTGCATTAATCTTACACTATAATTAATTCCTAAGTATTCAAATTTATTAGCTAAATAATCCCTATGATAAATTGATTTAATTCTAAAGTCCTAAGTGCTTTAAATTAAATTAAACCCACCCCATTTAGCTAATACACATAAAAAAAGGAATTAATATTGTTTGGTTATTTGAATGGATTATCTTTATTTGGATTTAACAATTCAAATTATTTGAAAGGTTACCCATATGTGGCAATAATTCATTCTTTTAATTGAATAATCCTTCAATATTTGTCTCAAAGAGAAATGAAGAGTCAGCCGTTTCATTTCAAGAAACTCTTCATCCTCTTCCAGAGATTTTCTATATTATGAACCTTCTTCCTCATTCAAAAAAAGGCAATTGTGAGAGTATCTAAACTATAGTCAAATTTAGTCTCAAATTTCATACTTTCAAGCTTTCATTGCACTTTAGTTTAATTCTCATTTAGTGTAATTGCATTCTCATGTTAGTGCAATTTGCTTATTGTTATTAGCTTAATTCTCATATCTTTTTCATGTTCTTAGATTAAAATCTGCACTTCATGCTTAGACTAATTGCATCTTCATCTTAGAGTAACTGTAATTTGTTTATCTTTCAAGCTTTCAAAATCCTTCATATTAGCTTGGTCTTTTGGTTGTTGGCTCTCGTTCTGAGAGAAATTCAAACACCCTAGCTAATTAGGAGGCAACAAGTCAAATTGATAGAATCTTGCGAATTGAGTAATTCATACTCATCTTCATGATTTGATGATCGAGCAATGACTATGTTGTGTATATGGCTGGATTAGAGGTCCACATTCAACTATAAACAATGTTGTACAAGCACCTCCCAGGAAATTTGTTGCACAATCTACTAATCTACGTCAAAAAATGTTTGAAATGCATGTAAACTTGTGTTACCCACACTAAGATAGTCTGGGTGAGGACCATGGAAGGGAATACGAAGAATCCCATACACATCCTCTCGAGTAACTATGATCTCCCCAGTCGAAAGATGGAATGTCTACATCTCAAAGTGAAAATTCTCTACTAGTACGGTGATCAGGCCGTGGTTCACCTGAATATCAGGCAAACTGATCAGGTACTCAAACCCACAAGTTGCAAGGTGCACTCTCATAGGATCTGGGTAGGATGGGCAGAGTCTCTATGTCACAGGATGTGATATACGAACATGGAGATCTTGGTACAAGACCTACAAAGCACATAAATGAGACAACTATCAGAACTTTGCTCAAAACTAAGGCTATATGCATAGAAAATGAGAAAATGAGCATATCAATAAGTGCATTAAAGGCTATGGAATTCAGCTATAAAATCAAAAAATTTGAAAAATTAGCCTAAGGACCTAAAAAATGCTCACTATTTTCCATACAACAATTTAGACTGGTGCCAATTGGCATACGATAATATACTACAACCCATACAACATTTAATTGGTATACAACACTATACATGATCTCACACGACAATTGAGGGACCCGATGAAATGTCATGCGAGAGATGGGTGTCTCCCATACAACAACCTACTACAATGGACATGACACTCTAGTTGGACTTGGAATGTCGTACGACCTCCCATAGGTTGTTGTATGACATCATGTGATTCAAAAACTCAAAAATTGAAAAATCATCCTAAAAAGCATGAAAAACTATCAAATTGAATTCACAGAGAGGCACAGAGGTCCACTTACCGGATTACCATACTGTCAAGGTCTCTGATATCACTGGGAGCGCTCGAAATGATGCGAAGACACGGGAACCTGCATTTTCTCTCAAAGGGCTCCACAAGGTATCTAAAGTCAAAGGTTTAAAATGAATTGAAAATGACCCCTTTGGGCCTTATATAGGTTTTGACCTAATTTTTCAAAGTGCTATGTTTTATGTGAAAATTGCACCCTTGGCTAATTTTGACTTTCTAAACCCATTTTTCGGGATCAAAAGAGAAATATAAGATCGTTTACTTTGTCAAAATCATGATTTAAAATTTTTAGACCCAGGATGGTCGACTACTTGCATAATCAACCTTCATGACATCAATGAAATCCAGTATTCAACTTAACTGATTATCATACATCAAACTCTTAAACTTTTCAACTTGGTCAACCATGGTAAAACTCATGGTCAACCTAGTCAAACTTGGTCAACATGACCCATAAACGATGCAGAACATGTCCCCAGATGTGTACAACCACTTCTAAAATTGATTACTTTTCTTCTAATAATTTCATGTTGGCTTTCTTGCCAGATTTTGATTTTCATCTTGAAGGGGGCATTGTATTATACATCACTAATCAATTTTGTCAATCGAAGTTCCTTCAGCAATCAAGACAACAACCACGTCTAGTTGTTGATTCATCAAAGTCATCGTTGCTTGGGACACATCACTTGGGGCATATCAAATTCATCAAAATTCATATCAATCTGGTGTTCTCTTAATCTTGTAAATTGTATTAGCTCTTCGTAATCATCAGTTCATTAGTGTTATTTCCTTGATTCTTCATAACTGAAGGATTCGGATTCGGCATCCTTTCGATTCCTTTGGACAATCAGGTCTAGATTCAAGATAGTCACTTCCTCGTAATCATAGGTTCAGAATCAGGCATTTTGACACTTCTTCATAATCATTGGTTCATTGTTGCTACTGTTAACATCATCTCGATTGTTTGGTCAATCAGGACCTGAATCAACATCTTCAAATCCTTCAATTGGTTTATGTCTCAGAATCGATTAATCTTTCAAGATTAGTTTCTCCACCACATAATTGAATCTAGACATCATAAAAAATAGACTAATCTTTGAACCACTGTGCTTCGCCCAGTAATTCAAAGAGGGGCAAAATGTAATACCCCAAAAATGGGCTTCAGTACCATTGACCTCCTACATCGATAAATCGATCGAAAAAAACCTTAAAGTCCTAACCTAAGGCACATATGCACATCGAATCATTGAAACCCTAATCGTCTTGTCGTAATTCTGCATCGGGGAATATTCCTAAATATTCCTAATTTATCCTAATTATTTTTAATTAAGTATTATTTGGGGATAAGTAATATTATTTTATTTATCCTAAAGTCAATTAATTGAATATGTTGAATATTTAATCAATTAGACTTAATTCTGCCACTTAATTATTTAATTAGATTTAATTAAATTTATTCCTAATTAATATTTTTTTTATTTGAAAATAAATCAAATTTCTAAAAATAATTGATTAAATGTTTATTTAATTGATTAAATCAAGTTGTCAAATGTAATGATATAGTTTTGGGATAAAGTTTGATTAAATAATTGATTAACACATAAATCAGTTATTTTTATTCAAAAATCAATTAAGTTGAGAATAAATCACATGGAAAATTAATTAATTCATAATTATCCATGCACAATCATAAAAGCAGTTAAACTCTAAATCAACTATTAAATTCTATTTGTTAACTTTT
Source organism: Chamaecyparis obtusa (assembly GCA_027943335.1). Lineage (NCBI taxonomy): Eukaryota > Viridiplantae > Streptophyta > Pinopsida > Cupressales > Cupressaceae > Chamaecyparis > Chamaecyparis obtusa. The sequence continues at coordinate 203,052 of BSBK01010625.1, read as the reverse complement.
TGAACTCAACATGTGATTGTGAGTTGAAAAGCATATTTGAATGATCTGAACTCCTAATTTGAGTTAAAAAGTTGATTTTCCATGATTGTATGAGTTAACTATTTCTAATTTCTTGATAACTCAACAATCAATCTGAGTTGATCAAGGAGAGATTTTTGGCTTTCCATGAGTTCTCAAAAACCCTGGATTTCTATATAAATAGGCCTCAGTCCTTTACAAATGAACGCGAATTTGGAGAATCTTTCTCATGTGATATGGCGAATTGAGAGATTGTAATTTTTGAGATTCTTGCTTACATTGTTTCTTCATTTTCATAGAATTCATTTCATTTCTAGTTTAGATTTCAATCCATATTTCATCTAGTTTTACATCATTTTACATTGTTTTTCATCCATATTGCATAGAAAATCCAAAAATATAGCTTAAATCTGCATCCATTTTTCATAGCTTTCATCATTTAAATCCTTCATTTAGGTGTTGCATCGTCACTGATCTTGGTTGTTTCTGATAATACCATACTCGCATCTATTAGAAGGTAGTAAATAACCTGGTTAATGATATTTGTTTTCATTGTAGATTTTCTGATTTGTTAACCAATAATGTTTTACTGAAGCGTTGTGTCCACAGGCAGGTTCAATTTCACACGCACAATAGTTATGACAATATCCATTAAAAGATTGAGTTTTAGGACTTACCGATCAATATCTACAAACATTTTATGTGTGTCATGGATTTCCATAGTTGTATCATGTAGGATTTGATGTTTTTATTCCTTGACTACTGACAGGTGACTTGGATTCTTCTTGTTTCTCCTTGTTCTTTTATGGTTCTCATATTTCATGTGTACTCCTTCTAGTGTATCCCAATCCAGTGGTGTCATTCGGTTTCCTTTGATAATTGAGTTGTTCAAGGATCTTCAAGGTACTATCATGTCCTCTCTTAAGATGTTCATGTGCCTCTCTTTCTTTCTTAAGTTGTTCTTGTGCTTGGTTCAATTCATTCTTCATCATTTCATTTTCATCTCTCAGTTTTGCATTCACTTCTCTCAAGGATTCATTCTCAATGATAACTTGTTCATTTTCTTCATGTAGATCATTCAAATGTTCATGCATTATAGAATTATCTTGATTGATATGATATCATTATTCTTCCTTTACTTTCATTTCCTCTTCAAGTTATTTCCTTGCATCTTCTGTAGATCTCTTTTGTTCAAGATATTCACACATAGCTATTGATTGTCCTTCGAATTACTTCTTCACGTTTGATAGTTCTTTTGCCAATTTTGCATTTTCCTTCATGACTTCATCTAGGGATTCTTGTTCTTCATAAGACATACTTCCTTCTGACGGTTGGTCACATTAGTCTTGTGTATCTCTTAACCTTTCAGTTAACTGCTTTCTTATAGAAAGGGAATTCCTTAACTTCTCTTTCAATTCTTCAATTACTTGCTCAAGAGTGTTCCTTGTTTCCACAATTCTCAACCCAAGACCTTCTACTCAAGTTGTTATACTTAACTTCAGATGACCAAAGCTCTGATACCAATTGTTGGGTATTAATCACTATATAATGCACTGAGAGGGGGGGTGAATCAATGTAGTAACTGCTTCAACAATTTTAACTAGTTATGATCACCGGTTACAAACAAAATAGTAAACTAATCATTGCTACATTAACCATTATTGCTAATCACATTCATAAACATAAAATAGTAAATGTAAACCAAACATCACAACCATTAACACATGTGACATAATGATTTTGGTATCGTAGAAACCCTTGTAATAGGGAAAAACCACGGTGGGAATGAAACCCACAATCTTCACTACTACAGTTGGTCGAAGGTTCCCTGTGAAAGGCTTACAAAAACTCTTTATGAGAGTAATTTATCTTGTGAGAGATGTATAGTACACTATGAGATGTAAAATGAAGACCTTTGAAAGTCTACCTCATGTGAGGATTGAAACCTTAGTCTAGATATTCACCTTGTGAAAGGATTTAATAACTAAGACCTATAAGAGTTTACCTAGTAAGAGGATTTAACCTGATGTAATTGTGAGAGAACAACAAGTAACTGATCTATAGTATCACTCATTTCCTTTAAGATCCTTTGTGTCATGTACCTTCTTACACTTCCATAATATTTGTGACTCAAACCTCTCCATCCAATCTTATCATAGTCTCTTGTACCGGTTGTTGATTGATCTTGGAAAAATACTTTTTTTTTTCCACAAAATTGTCTAACCCTATGTATCCTTCTTACAGATAATATTTTATATTATTCCTTACTATTTTTTCCACTTAAACAACACCATTGATTTTGCCTCTTAAGTGTTTATCTCTCCTCTCTCTCAATTCACCAATCTCAAGATAGTAATACGTTTTGCTCTTGGAATTCGCACTTGCTTTAAGTCATTTTCACTTTAGGTTCAACTGCTTGTAGAATGTTTCAGATCATTGCTAACCTTAGATAAAATTATCTATTCATTTAAACCAATAGAATCTTGACAACTCAAATAACTTTCATAACAAATCTCACCTCAAAATCTGTGTCGATTTGTCATTTAGCGATCAAACAAATAATGTCACAAAGTTTATTCTAGAATATTGATTAATCATTCAAATCCAAATAATACATTAAAATTTTAAGAGTCAGTTTTACAATTCATCTCTAAAATGTTTTATTACATCATTTTATGAAACCACTTCACATAATATTTTATTATGCATATACATTCATCAATTTTTCATCATGTTGTTGTTCTTCCTGCTTACCGATTGTGTCACTTAGTCAATTTTAGATTGTTCAGATTATATTCTTCATTATCGATTGTTGTCAATTATGTTGATATATTGTTCAGTGTGTTTGACCATCAATTACAACATTTAATTAGATAGTTATCATGGTTTTTTGTCTTTCCCAGTTAGTTAACCAATGTCAACACATGGTTTAGTCCTTATCCATCTCTATTTCACTATTATTTATGCTTAATCCCATAAATTTTCCACTTACTTAATTTATAGTTCCACATTTTCTTATATGGTCACCTCTCACTTATAAACTACCATCTTATCTTAATATTCATATCTAAGAAACATGGGATTGACATAGTCCAATCCTAAAAATAAATCTCTAAATTCAAATTCCCATATTCAATTTTCAACTAAATCCTTCTCCTTTCCACTAGTCTTTATAAGCCAACCTTGTACATGTTTGTGTGACATGTTGCAATGTCATGGTAAAATATTTAATGCATAATTAATTCATGAGAGAGAACATACTAAAATGTGCAACAAAAAAAGGAAAAGTATTAGATTGTACTTCAATTTCAAATGGAAATATAGAACTAGATCTACATCATCTTCATATAAGCCATATACATGTTTTTGTATGCTCTCTTAATATTTATCATCATTTTTAATATGAACTATCAATATGTTTAACCTAGGAAAATGCATTTACCTCTCAAGTCTTTGCTTAAGTTCTTCAATAATGTTTCCAAATATACCATCTTGATAAATTCAAATGCTAAAAAGGAAAATGTGAGAAATGTTTTAGGTACATTACCTATCAAGTCATTAACATGTGTCTTAAATCAATGCTATGTGAGGGATTAGGTTCATGGTTGTCAATATCAACCATGTAGGGCTCATAATAGATCAATGAGGTCTTTTGCAATTATTCAAACTTTAATATAATAATCAAACTAGGAAAGATAATTTAATGATAGAAACACAATGATTTAGATTTGCACTAGTGGAAACCATTGGTTATCAGTCATACAACTAAGTACACCTATCCTATTGAATTATCCTACATGTTTCTTTTAATTATAAAGACCTAGCTCAATTATCAAGGTTCATTGTTATTCTTTGGTTGAGTTTAGTTGATTATAATAGAGAATCTAAATGAGTCAAGAAAATATTTGATTTTCCTTAAACCTATATATACATTCGTATTAATGGAAATGAAAGAAGACCTAAAAATTTAACAGGTAACTCTAAGAATCATACAATAGTGTAAAGATGAGAAAGGCACCACACACTCTTTTCTCCACTCATTTGAATTCACTTTGAACCTTTGTTTTTAGTATGTAATAGTTTTCTATTCAAAAGATTATTCTAGTGAAAGTTGGAAGTAGTCCTTGTGTAACTCTAAATCTCTTGACACTACTATTTATGATTTAAATACAGTACACCACATGCATCACACATTTTGTGACATACATATGGACAAATCAATCATTTTTACATGATAAAATCCAATGGAACATTGAAGTCTTTTAAGAATTACCCTCTTAATGAGAAAGGAGTCATATGAGTGTCAATGATGTCTATGTGTAAGGTAGTTGTTATGTTGGTTTAATCAACCACTTCTTGATTGTGGATGACTGTTGATGCACGGTATTTTTACAAGAATGTGAGGGAAATATTTGACAAACCTCGTTATGTGTGTTGTACTAATTTTTGTATGGTTAGGTACATTGGTAGTGTACATTCAAAATGTGCACTTCTCTAAGCCATTGATTCCAAGGGCATCCATGGATTGGAAACCTTGAAAAGTGACCTAAAGCTTCCTATGCATGGAGTGCAAGGGTGTTTAGAGGGCTCTCAGCTAGAGCTATTAAGCATGCAACCTTGCTAGTAAACCATGCAATGGGAGATTCAAAGAGACAAAGGCAAGAATGCCAATATCCTCAACAATAACAATGGAAATGCAATGCAAGCTATGCTAGAATGAGAATGCAAGAATGCAACTAAGCTATGGAAATGAGAGTGTTACAAGCCATTACTATTTAAACCATGTGAACTAAGCTAAAGCATGAAAGGAAACTAGGCTAAGAATGCCATGAAAACTAAGCTACAATGAAAATATGAGGACTAGAATGCAACAAGTTCTTCAAAAGCTCCAATGGCACCAAGAAAACCTGCAGCACAACATTAGCATCAAAAAGTCAGGATCCTAGAATGAGAAGAGAGCTCTCTTTTTAAAGATAAATGGACCATGGAGATTAAGAGGCAAAATATTTGATCAAGGGTGGAGTTTTAAAGTGGGAGAAATCCTTGTGCACAAGTCTCCTCCAATGAGAAAGAAGTGTTGACTTTTGTACACCATTTGAGACAAAAAGTATTTTCTTCTTATTTATTAAATAGGAATAATGCTCTACTTGTGCAACTTAGGATAAAAGGTAAGTGGGGGATTTTTATTTAATAAAAGGGGAGGGAATTCCTTTTAATTAAATAAAGACTTAGGATAAAATGGTCAATCTATAGAATATAATCGAATAAATGATAAAATTAGGATTTGATCAAGAATAAGCAATCGATAAATTTAGAAAATAATGCTAGAAAGGGGCTAATAGTCTAGATGACCATTTTTGGGTGATTAAATTTGCCCCTCTTTGACTAATGTGTGATTGATATCGGAACACATTACGTCAAAGAATAGATTAGCCAAGAAGGCAATAGATAGAGATCTGACTCCAAAGAATGAAGTGCAGAGAGATAGCAAATCTCGCATGGTCAGCCTAGTAGCGATAGTACTGGACACTTAGGAAAGAGATGGATAGTATCAAAACTCGAGATGAGAACTAACATGTCAAGGACAATAGATCAGAGCAAATAGAATGGTCAAGCATATGCTCTAGAGAATAGCTAATAGGATATGTCTGCCCCCTCGGGATCAAAATTGAAATGAGGTAGAGTGAATGTAGAAGCAAGCTGAGAGAAACATGATCAAATCACCAAAAATCATAATCGAAGATGAAAGATAAAAGAATAACCATCAAGCAGTGAAAATATGCCCCAGTTTGACTAGGTTTGACTGAGAAAGATATAGGATAAAGATAAATTCAAAACCTTAGATAGATGAAGTGAATGAAATGAATGAGAGACTAGAAGGTTGAGAGAGATGGAGATGAAGAAATGAAGATGCCCCAGTGAAGATCGAAGGACCAGGCCTCAATCGGTCAATCAACTACGTAGAAGAAGGAGAAATTTTGAAATGCGATTTTGAACATCAAGATGAACTCAACTTTCAATTTTAGTCCTGAAAATATGTCCAGGACATCGAAATTAGCTAGGGGTGCAATTTTTGTGAAATTCTGAGATTTTTGAAAATTAGGTCAAAATGTCATATTAGGGGTGAAAAGGTCATTTTCAAATTCATTTGTCTTATGTGAGTTTTGAGAACTTTGAGAGATCTGAGAAAGACTATGGCTCAGTAGGCAGGCATTTCCATTCACACACATCAATTCAAGCGCGGTCAGTTGCACAATCGGCCTCCTCAGTATGGTGCCCCGGTAAGTTTTCATAAAAACTAGCCATTTTGAGTCATTTTTTGCATTTAATACATGTTTTTTGAATTTTTAAATTATGCCTTAGCAAAACATCATGCAATACTTTTAAAGTATCACACACTTACTGTATACTATATCATGCGATATTTCTTGGGCCCACAAAGTCACACAGTTGTCCAGGAAAGTATCGCACCACCCTAGATGAAATATCGTGCGACTGAGTGCAAACTATCACATGAAGAAAAAGTATCACACCACTATACAAGAAAGTATTGCATGATATAGTATCAGCAGACAATGTCGCACCAGTATAAAAAGAAGTATCGCATGACTTTAATTTGAGCAATATAACATGTGTAGAGACAATTTTTTCTTTTGAGATTACTTGTACTAATTTTAGACATCCATCATGACATGTTCTGACATCTGGTTTGTGGTTTTATGGTTTGTAGGAGGTTCTTGTGATGCTCATCATTAGAGCACCGAGGGCAGTCAGGTTGTGCTATGTCTAGGATCTGGACGATCCAGGGAGAGCGGCTTTGACTCGGATGGGTTCTGACTACTTGTTGGAGATGCCCCATATATGGGAAAACCATGGATTACTAACAACATTGGCAGAGAGGTGGCATAGCGAGCATAACACATTTCACTTGCCAACTGGAGAGGCCACTATCACACTTAAGGATGTCTACCAAATCCTTCATGTACCGATTCATGGAGATGTGGTGAGCATAATCATGTTTGTAGAGATGTTCATTAATATAGCATTTCCATATGATGAAAACTGACATGATTTTTTTTGGGCACATCTATACTATGATCAGACTCCCAAAGATTGGAGGTAGGCCATTCAGGACCTCTTCCAAGATGTTACCATCATAGATAGACATCTAAGTTGGGACCATCTGATGGAAGAGTATGGTCGAGACTATCCAGTGTCATGCATCATGTGCTCCATAGTAGCACAGGCTTTGATTACTGATCAGAGTCTGAGAGGATTCCCACTAGGCTGGGGGAGACTGGTCGCAAACCTAGTGGTGCAACCTGCTAGAAATAGGAAATACTGAGAGGGGCGGGGTGAATCTTTATTTCACAAAATTTTACTTTTGCCCACTTATCAATATAATAGATTACTTTAGTGCATACAAAGATTATCAAGCTAATTAATAGACATAGTAGTAAATAGAAAGAACTCATAACACATGATATGTTCTCAAGGAAACCCTGGCCAAGGGAAAACCCCAGTGGGAATGGTACCCACAAAGATCACTAATCAAAAGTATCATGTTAGGGATATTGGACCATGTTAAGAGTCTATTTACAATGTATAGTAGATCTATCCTAGTTAAAGGACTTTAGGCCTTGTTAGAAGCCTTAACCCTATTAGGAGTTAGATTACAAAACCTGATCACCAGCTGAGCTCACTGCCCAAATAGGTAATACAAAATATTTCTGACTATAATATGGTACTTCTTACAACTTCACATCAATAGCCTTTGCTGCTATCACAATATACAACTTTTTCAAGTTATCCTTTTCTTTCTTTTCACAAAAACATCATACTCATTACATTTCAAGTATGCCTAATATATGAGTTATTAGAGCTAATAACTTTATATGGTCAGCTTTCAAAATCTTATCCAAGGGTAAACATCTAGGATGTTATCCCTTCATAATGTTAAGTCATTATTTTGACAAGCAAAATAATCCCTTAACTCTTTCGCTAATACTGTCTCCAAAACTATTCTGTCTGCAAAATTGTCTTCGGTAAAATTTGAATAACTTCGTCTGTCCTACTCCAAACTTTATGCACACTAAGATGGGGTATCCTCATACTTTTTAGAAGCTTCAGTTAATTGTGCAAATACAAATATTGCTCCAGTGGACGTTGCCAACTAAATCTTCATCGGGTGCTCTGTCAGGATCACTGTATCCATACTTAGACAATTTCTTCCTTCAACTTTCCATACTTGCATTCTAGATTCTACGCTCTTAGTAGAGATCATATGTTTCCATAATGACAACATCTATGCATCCACATTAGCCAAATTACCAACAATCTCCCCCTTTGTCATTGGTGGCAACATATGGGAAAATTGGCTAAGTGTGCAAACAAAACTTCAAAACACTTACAAAAAATTGTTATAGAAAACATATACAATATTATACTCCATAGAATAGCTCCCCCTATGAGTATCCTTCCTCAACATATTATCAATTTTCTTCTATCTCTCCCCCTTTGACAACAATGACAAAGATAGGGTGTACAAAAATTTCAAAAAAAAACTTGATAGCTTGTTGTCGGCTATTGCAAAGCCGGTAGGCTTGCAACACAGTCACCAAACTCTGACTTCCATGTTTCAAAATATTTCTCCCATATCTTCTTGATGGATTTAGTAACATTGAGTAAAGTACTCAATTCGTATGCTACTATCTGACAAGCTTGCAGGGAATTAAAGCTAAACTTCTGAAAAGATGTCTTTGCTAAAAGACACTCCTCAATTTGGTCTTCAACAATTGAGGTCTTGATTGAGACATGCTCTCTCAAGATGTTAATCCTGATCATCTTTCTATTCTTCTCCTCTGCTAACATTCTGATTTCATCATTTAACTTCCTTATGTTCTTCTCCACAGAACTTATCTTTACATTAGGGCTTGTCAAGGTGTTTGTCTCAGCTATAATTGCATCTATCTTCTCTCTGATCTTCTTATCTTCTTCAACTATTAGGATTTCTGATTTTGTGCATTGTATATACAAACTCTTTCCAGTCCCAAAATGTTTCCTCAAATTCTTTATACATACATCCAAATTACCAATATCATTTTGAATATTTACACTTATATTTTGTTGCATTTCTACTTCATAAGCTTCCTGAGCTTTTATTCTAGCAATATCCTTCAAGTTAGAAAATTCAGAGTCAAAAGAGTTCATTACCATTTTAGCTTTCTCAAGTGGATCCGAGTCAAATACCTTAGTGCTGATCACACTCTCAAGTTTCTTTGTCAAAACTCTAACTTTGCCTTCAAGGTCCTTCACCTTCTTATTCTTTTCAATAATTTTATTAAGAGATGTGATGAACTCAAGCTGATCATCATCTTCAACCTCTTTTCCAAGGTCTTCAAAAATTGAACCAATTTGTCTCTTCTTACTGTCAGGTGTGCTAATGTCTTCAACTGGTATAGAAGGTGCACTAGAGGTAGTGACCTCTGTCAAAATTTGTTTACCTTTAACTGTCTGCTCTGTTGGAACTGATTCTAATACAACTAGTGCTTCCTCTGCCTCTGTATCCTTTTCTGATTCTGTAACCTTCTCTTGCTCTCCTAAAGCCAAATTGTCAACAATGTTTCCTAGATCACAAAACATTGCATCATCTGACTCTAGTGTCACTTTGGTGCCTTCAATGTCCATTGATTCTTTGCTAATATTGATATGTGAAGAAGATGGGACTTCTTCAATACCAACTTCTTCTACATGTTGTTCCTCTGATTGCTTCTGTTGAGGATCTGATTCAACATGCTTTCCTGCAACTATATCTGCAAGAACTTGCATTACTGCTTGCTCAGTCTCTTTCTGTACTTCCTCCTTTTTGCCTCCCATTATAAGAATTGTTCTTCTCTTAGTTCTCAATAAAGTTCCAAGAGGCTTCAAGATTCTCTTCAAATGATCTTCATCCTCAACTTCACAGAACTGTCTGATTACATGTTCTCTCATCTTCGTGTCCTCTTCTTGTGCTCTCTATTTTCTATTCACAAGTCTGTTATACGAATCTTCTGGGATCTTACCATGAATAGTGCTAAATTTCTTATCTGTCAAAATCATATGTGTAATCATTGCATTTTCAAAATTTAATTTGTCAAATGATCCATATAGATCATAGTATTTGTTTATCTTAGTGAAGTCTCTATGCTGCAATATATCTTCATTAGCTCTTTCAATTCTTGGTTTCCAAGTTTTCTTCTTGACTGAAACTTCATCATCATCTTTAATTTCTGCTACTTTTCTAGGTATAGGTGGTACAATCACTTTCTATCTCTTGCCGGGTCCTGTTGCACTCTCTTTTACTCTTTTGCTAGGAATAGGAGAAAAGGATTTTTCCCTTTCAACTTTTTCAGGTTCTTCATATTTTACCTTTACTGCAATAGGATCAACAGGGTTTGCACTAGATGCCATAGGTGGAACTACAAGATTTTCACTTTTCTTTAAGGCTTCTGCAGTCTTCTTAGCTATGTCAAACTCATGACTTGACATACCTGATTCTTTCAGTATTTTCTTTATAGTTGATTCAATTCTCCTACTAGATTGCTTCTTTTCTTTCAAACTTATTATAGAGTTGAAATTCTCTTCATAGGTTCCAAACCTATTTGCATGACCATCCAACTCACACTTTAACAGTCTATTCACATATCCTACTATTTCTGCTTTAGATACTTCATAGCCAAGAGGGTCTATGAAATCCATTCTAGGCTCAACTGCTTCAATGTAGGTGAAATTAGTGTCTACCATAAAACAAATGTCATCTTTATGCTTTTCAACTAAGGATTAAGGAATCCTTGATTTGTTCTTAACAATATTATGAAAAGTCTTCAAAACAAGCTTCACACTGTCATTGACTTTATCAATTAGGTGCTTCATGTAGACTAAGTTTATTCTTTCCATTGTGTTCACATTATCACTCCAGTCAATTGTGTAAGGAAATCTTCTCAAAATGTGGAAAAACATATAGGTTATCAGAGATGAAAACCTAAACTGTGTGTACTTAGCCTTCTTAATCTTTTCTAAGTTCTCAAATAACTGAATTCTCAAAATTTCACATAGGTCTACTTGTTTCTTCTCAATGCACATAAGATAAGCTACATGAACCATTCCTGTAGCCATGTCATCTTCCCTTGAACTACCATAGAATTTAGTTGTTAGGATCTTGCAAAGGTACCTAACATCATCTTGCTTAATCTTACTTATCACAATTCCTCTACCATTATAACTAGATCCAGTGTTGTCTAAGATAATCTTTCTCATGTTCTTTTCATTCAGTGGAATCTCTCCAACTTTTGATAATCCAATAACATCATGAATTAGGTTGGCAATTATATCAATAACTCTATCCTCCATCCAGAATTTCCCATTGTGGATTCTACTTAAAATGATCTTGGTACATTCCTCATCATCAAATTCATACTTCATGGAATAATTGATAATTTCATTGTTCTCTAGGTTCCTGTAAGCTGGTTTAACTGACATGTCTTGATTATACAATTTCCTATAATCATCATTAAAATCTACATCTCCCAAGGTTTCAAACTTGCAACCTAAATATCCTTTAACATTCTCAATGTGTAATACTCCGTCTGGTACAGATGATAGTGCTAGTCTATCATCAATTTCAGCTGGTTCTACTGGTTCTTTCTTAATCTTAGGTCTATTCTTATCCTTAACATTATGAACCATAGAAATATCCATCTTATCAACTAATTAAAGATCAAAAAATACCTCAACTTTGCAAATCTACGGTTTCGATATGATCGGTGCTGCAAACTGCTTCCAAACTTCTTCAAATCATCCTCAACTCACTTTTTCTTCTTTAAAATCTCTTTTCAATCACTTTGAAATCATAATAACTTTGATTTTGACCAAATAACACTTCACATTAACTCAATCTAACATCGCATTTGCCGCTAAAACCTCAAAAAGCTAATTCTACAAACTTGCAACCATAAAACTTTTTGCGACCTCGCAAAACACAATATTTTCTTTTGTGCACTTAACCATAGCATTAGTACAACATAAAAAAACCTATATCTAACTGTACAAAACTTAACTCACTCAAATTCCTAATCTACACTAATCCTAAGTCCTAAACTACATAAACTTACATAATTTGAGTACTTAAAGAAGGGTCAGGTAAAGATTCATCCTTACCATCAGATGCATTACCTTCCTAACTACTTTCAGTGCTGAATATAACTCCTTGATCTGTGCCTTTATCAAATTTTACTTCATCTTTATTGCTACAGCAACTTTTCTCTTTGTTTCCTACATTTTCATTCCTTCTTGCATTGTTCCTAGGGTTAGAGTTATGACTATAACCTCCATTGTTCATTCTGCAAACTCTTGCTGAGTGTCCAAACTTGTTGCATATCTGAAAAATGATTCCATTGTTTCCAAATCTCTGTCCTTGCTGGTTAATCTATGACCTGCAATTTCTAGCAATATGTCCTACTTTGTTGCATCTAAAACATACTACCACTTTTCTTTTATTCATTTCTTCAATAGATCTCTTATCTGCATTATTAGTATTCCCAATCATTCTATTATCATAATTATTCAAAATTACTTTAGGTCTTCTACATTCGTTAGCTCTATGTCCAAAACCATGACAATTATAACAATGTCCATTAAGAGGTTTAAATTGCTTACTTGTGCAATCTCTCTTCATGTGCCCAATAGTATTACAAGCAAAACATCTACCTTTGAATTCTCTTTGCATACCTTTAGATGATTCTTCCTGTTTTGATTCTTCTTGCTTTGATTCTTCTTTCTCTCTAGGTTGTTCTTCTTTAGGTGGATTTTCCAATGTTTTCTCATCTAGCTTCATTTCCTCCAAACTTTCAGATGTCTTTAGATCTATCTTCTTACTTTCATGATTTGTTCTAAACATACTAAATCCAAATCCAGTCTTATCAAAGAGTGGTTCTCCAAAAGAAATTTGTTTTTCAGTCCTATCACCATTAGAATATAGCCTTTCAAGTTGTTTAGATTGAGTCAATTCACCTTTCACAATTTTATTATACTTCTCAAGTTCTGCATACTGCACTTTTACTTTTTTAGATTCGGATGTTACCTTTTCAAGTCTTGATCTCAGATCTTCATTCTCAATTTTCAATTTTTCATTATCAGATCTCAAATTTCCATCTTTCATACTAAGCTTCAAATTTACTATCTTCAGTTCATGCTTAAGGATCTCATTTTCTTTTTCTAATTCATCACAATCTTCAACAAGAATATCAGATTCCTTTTCAGATTTCAGATCTTCAATCTTACCTTTTAATTTGTCAATAACATTCTTTGCATCTTCATACTTTCTTCTTAAGGAGTTTCTTTCATCAGTAAGCATATCAATCTATTCAAGAGCTTCTTCAAGATTCTTCTGAAGTTGATCCATATCCATAGAGATCTTACTCAAGTTGCTAAGCTTTCCTTGAATGTTCCTTCTCCTAGTAACTACGCTCTGATACCAATTGTTAGAAATAGGAAATATTGAGAGGGGGGGTGAATCAATATTTCACAAGCTTTTACTTTTGCCCACTTATGGATATAACAGATTACTTTAGTGCATACAAATATTATCAAGCTAATTAACAGACATAGTAGTAAATAGAAAAAACTCATAACACATGATATGTTCTCGAGGAAACCCTAGCCAAGGGAAAACCCCGGTGGGGATGGTACCCACAAAGATCACTAATCAAAAGTATCTTGTTAGGGATATTGGACCCTGTTAAGAGTTTGTTTACAATGTATAGTAGATCTATCATGGTTAAAGGACTTTAGACCTTGTTAGAAGCCTTAACCCTGTTAGGAGTTAGATTACAAAACCTGATCACCAGTTGAGCTCACTGCCCAAATAGGTAATACAAAATTTTTTTGACTATAATATGGTACTGCTTACAACTTCGCATCAATAGCCTTTGCTGCTATCACAATATACAACTTTTGCAAGTTATCCTTTTCTTTCTTTTCACGAAAACATCATACTCATTACATTTCAAGTATGCCTAATATATGAGTTATTAGAGCTAATAACTTTATATGGTCGGCTTCCAAAATCTTTATCCAAGGGTAAACATCTAGGATGTCATCCTTTCATAATGTTAAGTCATTATTTTGACAAGCAAAATAATCCCTTAACTCTTTCGCTAATACTATCTCCAAAACTGTTCTGTCTGCAAAACTATCTTCGGTAAACTTCAAATAACTTCGTCCATACTGCTCCAAACTTTATGCGCACTGTGATGGGGTATCCTCATACTCTATAGAAGCTTTAGTTAACTGCGCAAATAGAAATATTGCTCCAATGGATGTCGCCAACTAAATCTTCATCGGGTGCTCTGTCAGGATCACTGTATCCATACTTAGACAATTTCTTCCTTCAACTTGCCATACTTGCATTCCAGATTCTGCGCTCTCAGTAGAGATCATATGTTGCCATAATGACAACATCTATGCATCCACATTAGCCAAATTTCCAACACAACCTAGATGGATGGCATGGGGACCAGTGATCCTTGCAGATATGTATCATGAGCTGCATGAGATCATCTACAGGGATAGCTGATCATGAGCATGCAGGGCCATCCAAGCATAGATATGGGCATGGGATCACATAGTTGTTGTGCAACCATGGTACAACCTTAAGAGCAGAGGACTCCCTACATATACTGATATACCGGGTTCATCACATAGCCACACAGTGGGGACCTCACATATTACAGGACACTACTAGATAAGCTGACGATATTTGAGTGGAGGCCATACAAGCAGTGTGAGCAATGCAGGGATGAGGATCGGGAGCTTGGGTATATGTTATGCAGTCGGCCACTACTAGGTAGGCATGTAGAGATTGTGGAGCATTTTTTGATTACCCAAGTGTGGAGGCAGTTTGGTAGGCAGCAGAGAGTGGCAGTAGAGACCACTACATATGCTAGGGTACGGGTGGAGGAGACACTGGGATGGTTGTCGATGTTGGATTACCAGCAGGCAGCATAAGAGATAGCAGGGTTACAGTAGGAGCCATGGGATTATCTACTAGACATGGAAGATGCAGGAGTAGATGCAGCATACATAGTGGAGCGTTGGAGATGCCCATTCCTGAAGTTTACAGTCCTAGATGCACAGTCACAGGCATCGGGTGGGGATGGAGGGGATGGAGTAGGGGGAGGTGGGAGGTAGGCCAGGGGTCTCGATCGGGTGGCCATAGATGGTCACACCGACAGTCGGAGGAGGAGGCGAGACTAGTTCACCGACGGGTTGATGCATGGCAGGAGCAGCCTGCAGCGGGAGGAGGAGAGGATCTCTAGGCTAGGATCCAGGCCTTAGAGGCCGAGGTGCAATAGCTACAGACTATAATCGCCATTCATGGTCAGTAGCTTATGGATGTGTGGGCCAAGACAGATCAGTGGGAGAGAGCAGCACGGGATGATGTTGCAGAGATATAGAGGGAGGCAACATGGGTGGCATACTACCATGGATTGTACATAGCAGCTATTCCTGAGGATCAGTGAATTCCACTCTACTCTGAGAGGGTAGGGAGGTTGGATATGCCAGCCAACAGGATGGGACCACTGGCTCCACCAGCACCTCCTACACATGAGGGGGATAGTTAGCCCTAGGTTTAGGGTTTTGATGTATAGACATGTCTTGAGACTTTATCTAGATTTTGGATCTCACATTGTATTTGTATCATGATGTATAAATATGAGATGATTGGATTATGATATATCTTGTGTACTTGTTTCATTGTGATGGATGTTTCAGTATTATTTTCTTGTTATATTGCTCAAATGTATGATATATGCTTATAAATGCTCATGTATAGTTTCTCTCATGGATGTATGTTTAGTTCTCATGTTATGATATAGGCTCATGTTTCTGAAAATGATCTTATATATATATATATATATATATATATATGATGATGATGATGATGATGATATGATGATAAGATTAACCCCTTGTGATGACAGGAATAGAAAATTATGTGATATGAAAGATAAGAAGTGAAAGACATGATCGAGAAGAAGCGAAAGGCGATCACAGTTGACTGACAAGTCTGTGAAAGATGAAAGGAGAGCTCTCTACATATGCAAGATGCAAAACTAAACTAACATGAACCTAAGAATGCAACCTACTATGAAAAGTGGTTTACTTGAAAGGTTACAAAGTTGTTAGACTCTAATAATCATCATCGAGTTTTATTGGTAGTGTTGTAAGATCATAAAATACGCACTAGTATAACTATGGGTATATGAATATGATTTGTATTAGATAGGTATGTGGGAATCCCACCTAAGCATCAAAGACATGCCGATCAAGATGACTAGTGCAGTGAGGTTCCCTAAGTTTAGTATAGCAATATTATGCTCAGATTGAGATGCAAGAAAGTCAAGATGACCATAAGCATGCACTTGCAGAAAATAGTCAAGGATAATACATTGTAGATCCTTAGTGTCAAGTGTAACAAGCATAAATGCTCATGACAGTTAGGATCAACAAGATATACCCACAGGTAGAAAATAGATAAAACATGTCCTCATGCCCCTAGTCTTCTAGCTATGCATCATTGAAAACTATTAGGGAGAGAACACTCATCAAAAGAAATCATCATAGATAGCACACAAAGAAATAAAGTCAAGAAAGTCTCAGTGAGTCAAGTGTTTAAGTGCGTGTGTGTAGGTTTTTAGTCCATTTTTTGGTTCATGCAAAATTCTTTGAAAATGGTCTGTTCCCTGCAAATGTTTTGTAATGTTGTCCTGCCATGCCTGCAGTCACAGTTTTAACTTGCGATAAAAATCCATAATGTTTCATGGTGTGTCCCCTTAACCTTGTGTTCTTCATATTGTCACCATGCTCCAGTTCAAATCACACCTCCTAAATTGCAAAACCCAGGGAGATATTCAAGTTTTAAGGTCTGCAGCAAATAGTTTAAAAATTTGCCTAATTGTCGAAAACCCACAATGTTTTTGAAAATCCATGATGTTTTCGGTCTGCGTCGAAAAACTTGGTTGTTTTCAACATTGTGCTTCCTATTTTTGCATGCTTATCTTCTGGTGTCGAAAACCCTGGATGTTTTCAATCCTTCACTATTGTAAAAACTTTGGATGTTTTTGACCTCGCATTTCTTCACTTTTGTCGGCACTCCTTGTTCATCGGTCCTAAGTGCGCAAGTGCGATGGTTGGTGGCGCTAGATTCTTCAAGTGGCAGAGGGAGGAGATCGACGGTTGGCATGTGATCACATGGAATATTCTCACCCCATGCGATCATGCGCCTACCATTGATTTTGTTTGTTTCAAGCATTTTTTCGATGGTGATCCCGATGTCAGAAGGGAGGCGAAGGTGTGTGTTTTCATTGGTTTTCGCATGATCACATGTCAAAAATTTTTGACATGCGACTGGTTGACACCTATCCCAGTGGGCCCGTTGGCTGGGGTCTGACAGATGTTTAATAGGTGACAAAGATTGGTGGTTGTCACTACATCACTGAGGAAAGATGAGGCCCTTTTAACCATGCACTTTAATGAGAGTCATTGATGCGAAATGAAGGTAAATTACTTGGTGCAGTCATTTGTCAAGTTCAACCTCTGTGGCAGTGTTTCATTGGTTATGTCAGTGCACAGTGGAGGGATGTCAGAGTTGACTGCGTAAAAATTGGAAGTGGTCCCGATATCAGAAAAGGAGTGAATAGGCGCATTCCTGTTGGTCCACGTACACCGAGCTGGATGTTGTCAGTGGGGCCACAGTTTTCAAAAGAAGTAGAGTGTCTGTAAGTTTGTGAAGATCATGTGGTTGCCATTATACCGCTGAGGTGAGATGCTCAACTTTTAGCATCGCGATGTAACGACGACCATCGATTTTATTTAAAGAAATATAAAGCGCGCCGGCCTGAGAAAAGTAAACAAATCAAACGGTGGTGATATAAAGTTAATCTCAGTTCAAATGTTGACCATTGATAGATTGATGGTGCCCTAAGGATGACCATTGCATTTCAAATTCAAACTTCTGAGTGGGTTTGTGATCGGCATTGCGCGGCTAAGTGATTGCAGTCGCATGATCGTAAGGGTGAGTAGGGTGCCTTGCAATCATGGGACCAAGCATAAAATGAAACCCATTTTTCTGTGGCAGTTAAGTTGATGACCACGTGATTGCGCGACTTAAGGGCAAATAGTTAAGGAACATAAAGCTTTCAAAATGCATGGTGACCATTAAATTTCAAATTTGATTTTCCTGAGGATCTGCAGTGACCAAAGGTACCTGAATTTATGGTTTCTTCGACAATTTTTTATCTGGTTTGGTGGTGTTGGTTGTTGCGATATGATCCAGGGCTCCTGTGATCGATTGCAAAAGTTGTTTTGTACCTGGTGGAGTGTATTTTTGAGCTCGAGAAGCTATTTATAGGTGGCCAATTTGACTAGTTTTCATGGCTATCCCTAGTGTTCTATACTGATCCCTGAGATTTTCATGATTACAGATCATTCTTAGATTTTTTTTCTCCTGGATCGCCTGGTTTTCATCCTTGTAATAAATTTATGACTATTTCAGATGGTGTGGTGGGTGAAAACCCTTACCCTAGTCACCCTAAGCTTCATGCAATCTCTTTGAGATTCCCAAGGTGGCTAGTGGTATAAATTTTTGATTTTTTGACTAAGGGTTCTAAATTTTGTCAGTTCCAGTGGTTCCAATTTCTGGTTCCATGAGTGGTTTCTTCATGTAAACATTTTCATCCTGGTTGTATCAACATTAGGGAAAAACCTCATGTATGTTTTTCATATTGTCTATGGTGTTTTCTGAATCAACTTGTAATACAGGGATTTGAATCCACATACTTAATACAGTTTCTCATTCTTGGATCTCTCCTTTAGTTGTTCTTAATAAATTTTGAGTTTTCTGGCTCATTGCATTTGGTTGCTTATGTATATGTTTCATCTCTCAGCCTTGATTTAGAATTAGGTTAAAAGTCTCTGAGTGAAGCATAGATTCATTGGGTTCAATCAGTAAGGATACTTGTAAGTAGTGTAAGAGATGTTTAACTATGTTTATGGCTTGGATTCTCAGATGAATCTAGTATTTGTCCTTGTGTTCCATGTTCACTTCAGGTATGATGCCCAATGGATAAGGCACTGATCTTAAGCTAGTATCCCTGTGCTGATGCAAAGTGTTGCATGGTTGTTTGCATCCTGCAAGAAACCCAATTATATTTAATATCTCCAATCCTACAATCTCAATGAATTGAGATTCAATGAATGTCTGGTTAACATTTAGTAGTCTCTTGCTATCATCTACTTTGTTTAATCCAGTCCAAAGTCCTAAAATGTCATAAGTTACTAGATTAGGTGCACCCGCCATAGTTTTGCAGAGCCAGAAGTGAAGAGGGTAGTCTTGTCCCTATAGTTTGTCCAGTTGTCTTGCAGAGCTTTCACAATTGGAGCTAACCACTCCTAACATCAGTCTCAAGGCATATTGGTAGCCCTAGATGGCATAAGAGTTTTCAAACACCAACAAGATGGTGACTCTGCTAGGGAGAACAATAATGAAGAAGTATATCTGTTAAAATCTCTGGTCGGGCTTATGTTGTTATATTCAAAATCTTTTGTTGACTAGATTGATTTGCCCATCTGAGTCACCAACAAGATGGCAACTCTGCTAGGGAGAGTCTAGTATAGAGTCAGATATAAAAAATGCACTTGTAAAATCTTCTCACCTAGTTGTGAGTGGCGACTCTAAATTCTGTGTTTGATTAGTGCATTCCTTGATAAATAGTGTGGTTACTTGTGGAATTTTGTATTGGTTGGAAGAAGAAATGAAAAAATCATTTTCCTCTTCAAGGAGGTGGCGACTCTACATTGAAAAACCTGATGGAGCTGCAAGGTGAGCTCTAGATCTGCCCTACTTCTAGCCAAAGGTCTTCTGCTACAAGATTCTCAAGTATTTCTCAAGGATCTGAAATGTCTCCTTATTAAGTGATCAAGTACTAGGAAAAGGAGTAAGATGTGAATCTTGAATACTTCAAGCTTTTAGTTCCATCTTTGCAAAATTCTATGGAAGTATTGCATTAAGTCAAATGAATAATCAAGGAAAAAGTCAATCTAGGCTGCTTGGTTTCCTCAAGTTGGATAGACCTTTGAGCTATGTTCTTCCAAAGTCCCCTCATTCTTTCCCTGGTGAGCTTTTGAGTCTGATTCCTATTTTTGATTGTCAGTCTGATTCAGCAGTGAAGCATATCCTAGCATTCTATAGATTTATTATAGAATATTAGATTCTTGATGAGGATGTTAGCATGATGTTTTTTGGAAGATCCCTCAAAGGGGTTGCATCTAATTGGTATCTAAATCTACCCCCAAAATGCATCTCTTCTTTGACTGAATTCAAGTGGTTGTTCTTAGAGGAGTTTGTTGATGATGATGAATGGAATGAGTTGCAAAAAGATCGTCAGCAAAAAGGGAATACAAGTTGTATTTCAGAGCAACCCATATCTAATGTTGAGGGTACTTCTTCTGATGAAGTTTGGTCAGAGGAGTATTCAGATTGTGGCAGTGAGCAAGAACCAAAATCAAGGTGTGCAGGATCCTCCATTCATTCAGAGATGTCTGAATGTGATTTCAGTGGTTATTCAGGTGAGGATGATGAAGGTAGTGATGTTGATGTATCCTCATATGAATCAGATGCATCATGGGAAGAAGAAAGTAATGGTGAAAGTGAACACTCCTTCAGTGAGGAGTATGAAGATAAGGAAGTGATAATGGATTGTGATGTCAGTGAGTTTGAACATGAATATTTAAGTGTTATTAAATAATCCTAAAATGGGTAGTGAGTTTAAAGTGTTCACTAACACTTTATATGATGAAGACTATGATGATTATCAGCCCATTTTTTGTCATGATGTTCAACATGGTGCATTGCATGGAGTTATCAATCCTTTGTTTGAAGAACATGTGGAGGTCTCAGACTTAGTTGAATCGAGATGCCCATTTTCCATCTGTGGTTATCAGTTTGATTATTCATTCAAGGTCCAGCCGGCCGCACCAGTAGAAATACAAGGTCAGGGTATAAATGAGGCCTTTCTATAGGTAGAGTATGAGACTTTTGTATTTCAAATTGATAGCATACATGAGTCAGTGGAAAAGAATAGCTTCTTATCTGATGATACTAATCATTGGCATGCTGAATTATTTCTTCATAGTGAGCAAGATAAACAGAGTGCCAATAAATTTTACATGCACTATGAAGATAGCTACTTTATTCTTCCTGATATGCTAGTTGAGCATGTTGACATGCCTAGTGAAACAATTGAAGACAAAATATCTGGTGTGCCACATGAAGGAAGAAATGAAAATCAGGTTTTTGACAGAGGCAGGAGTTGACTCTTGTTTATTGTTGCAGGTTTTTTGTAAAAAATGTACATTTTATGAATAGTTTCCCTTTCCTGTCTGTTCCCTGTGTTTTTTGAGGTCTCTGTGTTTTTCTAGTGGGTGGTCTGCTTCTTCCTAGAGATTTGAGGTCCTCATTATATCTGCAAGAGATACATGTCCCCAACTAGAGCCACTGTTAGTCCATTTTCTGGTTCATGCAAAATTCTTTGAAAATGGCCTGTTCCCTGCAAATGTTTTGTAATGTTGTCCTACCATGCCTGCAGTCATAGTTTTAACTTGTGATGAAAATCCATAATGTTTCATGGTGTGTGCCCTTAACCCTATGTTCTTCATATTGTCACCATGCTCCAGTTCAGATCGCACCTCCTAAATCACAAAACCCAGGGAGATATTCAAGTTTTAAGCTCTGCAGGAAATAGTTTCAAAATCTACCTAAGTGTCGAAAACCCACAATGTTTTTGAAAATCCATGATGTTTTCGGTCTATGTCGAAAACCTTGGTTGCTTTCAACCTTGTGCTTCCTATTTTTGCACGCTTGTCTTCTGGCATCAAAAACCCTAGATGTTTTTTATCCTTTACTATTGTAAAAACTTTGGATGTTTTTGACCTCGCATTTCTTCCCTTTTTCCAGCACTCCTTGTTCGTCGATCCTAAGTGCGCAAGTGTGATGGTTGGTGGGGCTAGATTCTTCAAGCGGCAGAGGGAGGAGATCGACAGTCCGCATGTGATCGCATGGAATATTCTCACCCCATGCGATCATGCACCTGCCGTTGATTTTGTTTGTTTCAAGCGTTTCTTCGGTGGTGGTTCCGATGTCAGAAGGGAGGCGAAGGTGTGTGTTTTCATTGGTTGTCGCATGATCGCATGTTAGCAATTTTTGACATGCGACCATGTGACTGGTTGACACCTATCCTAGCGGGCCCATTGGCTGGGGTCTGACAGATGTTTAATAGGCAACAAAGATCGGTGGTTGTCGCTACATCACTGAGGAAGTTTGAGGCCTTTTGAACTATGCGCTTTAACAAGATTCGTTGATGGGGAATGAAGGTAAATTGCTTGGTGCGGTCATTTGTCAGGTTCGGCCTCTGTGGTGGTGTTTCATTGGTTATGTCAGTGCACAGTAGAGGGATGTCAGAGCTAACTGCATAGAAATTGGAAGTGGTCTCAGTATCAGAAAAGGAGTGAATAGGCGCGTTCCTGTTCGTCCACATACGCTGAGCTGGATGTTGTTAGTGGGGCCATAGTTTTCAAAGGAAGTAGAGCGTCTGCAAGTTTGTGAAGATCATGTGGTTGTCGTTATACTGCTAAGGTGAGATGCTTGACTTTTAGCATCGCAGTGTAACGATGACCATCGATTTTGTTTAAAGAAATATAAAGCACGCTGGCCTGAGAAAAGTAAATGAATCGAACGGTGGTGATATAAAGTTAATCTCAATTCAAATGTTGACCATTGATAGATTGCTAGCGCCTTGAGGATGACCATTGTGTTTCAAATTCAAACTTCTGAGTGGGTTTGTGATCGGTATTACGTAGCTAAGTGATTGCAGTCGCATTATCGTAAGGGTGAGTAGGGTGCCTTGCGATCATGCGACCAAGTATAAGATGAAACCCATTTTCCTATGGTAGTTAAGTTGATGACCGCACGATTGCACGACTAAGGGAAAATAGTTAAGGAACATAAAGCCCACGAAATGCATGGTGACCATTTGATTTCAAATTTGATTTTCCTGAGGATCTGCATTGACCAAAGGTACCTGAATTTATGGTTTCTTCGATAGTTTTTGATCTAGTTTGGTGGCGTTGGTTGTTGCGATGTGATCCAAAGCTCCTGTGGTCGGTTGTAGAAGTTTTTTTGTACCTGATGGAGTGTATTTTTGAGCTCGAGAAGCTATTTGTAGGTGGCTGATTTGACTAGTTTTCATGGCTATCCCTAGTTTTCTATACTGATCCCTGAGATTTTCATGATTACAGATCATTCTTGGATTTATTTTCTCCTGGATCGACTGATTTTCATCCTTGTAATAAATTTGTGACTGTTTCAGATGGTGTGGTTGGTGAAAACCCTTACCCTAGTCACCCTAAGCTTCATGCAATCTCTTTGAGATCCCAAGGTGGCTAGTGGTATAAATTTTTTATTTTTTGACTGAGTAAGGATTCTAAATTTTGTCAGTTCCAGTGGTTCCAATTTCTAGTTCCATGAGCGGTTTCTTCATGTAAACATTTTCATCCTGGTTGTATCAACATTAGGGAAAAACCTCATGTATCTTTTGCATATTGTCTATGGTGTTTTCTGAATCAACTTGTAATACAGGGATTTGAATCCACATACTTAATACAGTTTATCATTCTTCGATCTCTCCTCTAGTTGTTCTTAATGAATTATGAGTTTTTTGGCTCATTGCATTTGGTTGCTTATGTATATGTTTCATCTCTCAGCCTTGATTTAGAATTAGGTTAAAAGTCTCTGAGTGAAGCATAGATTCATTAGGTTCAATCAGTAAGGATACTTGTAAGTAGTGTAAGAGATGTTTAACTATGTTTATGGCTTGGATTCTCAAATGAATCTAGTAGTTGTCCTTGTGTTCCATGTTCACTTTAGGTATGATGCCCAATGGATAAGGCACTGATCTTAAGCTAGTATCCCTATGCTGATGCAAAGTATTGCATAGTTGTTTGCATCCTGCAAGAAACCCAATTATATTTAATATCTCCAATCCTGCAATCCCTCATGGTCTTGAGGTCACAAGGCCATTTTATACCCAATAGCAATTGAGATTCAATGAATGTCTGGTTAACATTTAGTAGTCTCTTGCTATCATCTGTTTTGTTTAATCCGGTCCAAAGTCCTAAAATGCCATAAGTTACTGGATTAGGTGCACCCGCCATAGTTTTAAAGAGCCAGAAGTGAAGAGGGCAGTCTTGTCCCTATAGTTGTTCCAGTTGTCTTGTAGAGCTTTCACACTTGGAGCTAACCACTCCTAACATCAATATCAAGGCATATTGGTAGCCCTAAATGGCATAAGCATTTTCAAACACCAACATAGGTCATAGAGTCAAACTTTGAGTATCGGATCTGCCGGTGAGAAATATAGTATCATTATAGACTGTGGGTAGGATATCTGATAAGTGTTGAGAAACACTTGATGCTAGGGAAGTGTTGAAAAACATAGTTGGAAAGTGTTGAGAAACACTATTTGAACCAAATTGCCTAAGAAACCTCGATGCACAAAGAGATCCAAGATAAGCTAAAACAACGTATGCCCCCTAGACTAAGACAAGAGTCAATTCCAGGCTAGGAGAGACAAAGTGAGAAGTGGAGTGAATGAGCACCACACAAGACTGATAGACATAGGTGCAAGGGTCCCAAGCAGCGCTTGTTTCCAGGTTTTCACCACTTGGCAAATTTTTTAGAAATTTTTATTTTCTTTTTCTTTTTCTTTTTTTGGAATCTATAATTTTTTTGGTAAGACATCAAAGTGCCTATTGCTAGGTTTTCACTAGGATGCTCTTTTTTCTAGGACTTTATATACTTTTTAGGATTTTTTCAGCATCATATATGAATTTTTTTGGAATTTTTTTAGGATCAATAAGATATATTCAAAGAGCTCAAGAACCTTAGGCATATAACTTCTTTAGATGTAGAACATTAATAGGCTTGGCAAGCTCTTCTCCCTCTGGTGTAGATAACAGATAGGCCCCAGACCCAAATGCTACCATGATGATGTAAGGCCCTAACCAATTCGGCTCGAACTTGCCTTTCTACTCTCTATTCTA
The DNA here is from genome assembly GCA_027943335.1 of Chamaecyparis obtusa. NCBI lineage: Eukaryota > Viridiplantae > Streptophyta > Pinopsida > Cupressales > Cupressaceae > Chamaecyparis > Chamaecyparis obtusa. The sequence goes on along the minus strand of BSBK01010625.1, from coordinate 177,840 downwards.
TTGATTCTTAGGATTTTCTCTTAGGACCAATTCACCCACTTGGAACTCTCTAGGATGAACCTTCTTATTATAGGCAGTAGACATTCTCTTATGATAAGTGTGCATTTGATCAAAGGTGGCCTTATGGTGTTCCTCCAAAGTAGTAAGCTCATGAACTCTCATGGCCTTATGGTCTTCATCGGTAATCAAACCATGTAGAGAGACTCTTAGTGATGGTATTTCAACCTCTAATGGTAAGATAGCCTCAAAACCATAGACCAAGGAAAAAGGTGTGGCACCTATAGGAGTGCAAATAGAAGTTATATAAGCCCATAGCATAGGATTGATCTACAGATGCCAATCCTTGCCTGATTTGTGCACTGTTCTATGAAGGATTTTCAGAATTATCTTATTCGAGGCCTCAGCTTGGTCATTCCCTTGAGGGTAGTAAATAGAAGACCAATGTTTTTTAATTTTGAATTTTTTGCACAATTTTTTTATGTCTTTATTCTTGAACTGGCCGCCATTATTTGTGACCATGGAAGAAGGAATACCATAGCAGAAAATGATGTGATTCAAGATAAAAAAGGTAACATGTTTTCCCATAGCTACAAACAGTGGGACAGCTTCAACCCATTTGATAAAATATTCAATAGCTGTAATAATGAACTTATGCCCACTTGAAGAACTAGGATAAATCTTGCCTACCAAGTCAAAGGCCCATTGCTGAAATGGCTAGTATGTAACAGAGGGGATAAGCTCACATCCAGGAGCATGAATGAGATTCCCGTGTAGTTGACATTTATTGCAAGACTTGGCATATCAAATAGCGTCAGCTTGTATAGTAGGCCAATAGTAACCAGCCCTAAGCAATTTTTGAGCTAATGCAAGACCATTAGAGTGTGAACCACATATGCCACTATGGACTTCAACTAGTGCTCTTTCTGACTCCTCTATTTCTAGACACCTAAGGAGAGTTCCATCTAGACCCTTCCTATACAAGTCACCAGAGATGAGGGTAAAATGTGAAGCATTGCAGATGAGTTGGCACTTCTCATTGCGCATTAGATTTTTAGGAATAATCTAATCTCAAAGATAGGAAAATATAGTAGCATAGCAGGATGAATCATGAGTGACCACAGTGTAAATGACATGGTCATCAAGAGAATCATAGGTGGGATAGCACAACTCTTGCACCAGGAACTCAAAGCATGACTCATCTTCTTCCAATTGTAGAATGGATGCCAAAGTAGCCATGGCATTAGCAGCCTTGTTCTCAGCTCTAGGAATTTGTTGGAATGTAACAGATGTGAAATAATTCCTAACTGAGTCTATCATCTTCTTGTAGGGAATCAACTTGTCATCCTTTGTCTAGTAATCATTGTTTACTTGATTTATGACAAGCTTTAAATCTCCAAAGATATGCAATTATGTAATCCTCCATTCTAGGGCAAGCTTAACACTATTGAGAAGGGCTTCATATTCAGCTATATTATTGGTGAATGGAAAGATAAGCTTATATGATTTAGGAATCATGTATCCATGAGGTGTAACAAATAAGATTCCAGCGCCAGCCCCATTCTGTGTATGAGAACCATCAAAGAACATTTTCCATGTACGCTCTATGACATTCATGATCGAAGCATCTGGGAAGTCTATCTAAAGAGGAGCATCATCAATCATGGGAAATTCAGCCAATTGATCCATGATTGCTTGTCCTTTAATGACTTTCCTTTCGATGTACTGAATGTCAAATTCTAAAAGAATCAGCATCCATTTAGCAAGTCATCTGGTAAGCACAGCTTTACTTAAGAGGTACTTTAAAGCATCAATTTTGGCAATCAGTTGCGTAGCATGTGCGAGCATGTAATGTCTAAGTTTTTGGGATGCAAACACTACTACTAGACAAGCTTTCTTGATGCTGGTATAATTGAGCTCATAAGCAACCAAAGTGTGACTGATGTAATAGATATCTCATTCTTTTCCCATATCATCTTGTTGTGCAAGGAGAGCTCCTAAAGAATTTGTTGTAGTAGATATGTAGAGTATCAAAGGTTTCCTTTGGATAGGTGGCATAAGAATAGGAGGTTTTGCTAGGTAATCCTTGATTTGGTCCAAGTTCTTTTGACACTCCTCATTCCATATGCAGGTAGCCCCTTTATGCAAATTCTTGTTGAAAGATTAAGCTATGTCAGCTAATTGAGAAATGAACCACCTAATAGATTTGAGATGGCCTTGGAGACCCCTTAATTGTTTTATGTTGCGAGGAGGTGGCATCTCCATGATAGCTTGCACCTTTTCTAGGTCTACCTCTATTCCTTTTGTTGATATGATATAGCCTAGCAGTTTCCCAGAAGTGACACCAAAAGCACATTTCTTAGGATTCAATCTGAGTTGAAATCATTCCATGCAGTCCAATATAAAACTCAAATTAGATAAATGAGTGTTTCTTTGTTTTGATTTAGCAAGTGTGTCATCAACATAGTCTTCCATGTTCTTATGCATCATATCATGGAATATGGTAGTCATAGCTCTCTGATAGGTTGCATCAACATTCTTAAGACCAAACGGCATGACATTCCAACAAAAGGTACCCCATGCACATGTGAAAGCTATCTTCTCTTGGTCTTTAGGGACTATTTTGATCTGGTTATATCCAGAGAAGTCATCCATAAGGGAATACATTTCATAGCCTATTGTCTTGCCCACTATCATATCAATGTTTGGAAGTGGAAAATCATCCTTAGGGCATGCATTGTTTAGATCTCTGAAGTCAATGCATACACGAATGGACTTATCGTGTTTGGAAACAGGAACAATATTGGAAATCCATTCAGCGTAGTCAATAGCTTTTATGAAGTTATCTTTTAGAAGCTTCTCAAGTTCAGCCTTAACCAATAATGCCACATGAGGATGCATCTTTCTGAGTTTCTATTTGACAAGTTTTACCCCTGGGGCAATAGAGAGGTGGTGCATAATAAGCTCAGTGTCCAAACTAGGCATGTCCGAATATGTCCATGCAAAGTTGATCTTTTTCTCCTGAAAAAATGTGGTAAATTGTTCTTTCTCCTCTGCTGAGAGGGACTAAGCTACATGGATTATCTTAGGGGACTCCTTTGTCCCTAAGTTTATTGGCTATGTAGGTTCTATCATGACTGAAGATCTTTCCTAGAAGTAGCTGGGCAGACTACCAAGTACCTCATCCTCGGGTGCCTCGAAGAGGTTTTCACCCTTGGATATGTCTTTATTTTTACTATTTTGGGGTTCAGACATCGCCAAAATGTGGTTTTCACCATCCAACCATTTCTTTTTTCTTTTGATTTTATGACTGAGGTACTTGATATCTAATTCTGTCATATTTGTTGCTGGTTTGCTGGTGGAAGAGGTGACAGGTTCAACGGCATTGAGGTAACAAGCGATCTCATAGTCATTTTGGAAGGAAGGAAATGTAGGTCTTTGATCCTGGGCAAACTAATCTATGAGATCTAGGTGTATGAGAGTAAGCGAAGTGACAGGTTCAAGGTTATTGATGCGATAGGTATTGTCTCTAGTGACGAGAGAAGTTGAGCCTATAGAGTAGGCTCCAAAAGTATCAAGATCTAGATTTGGCATAGGACCAGCTGTTGGAATTAGGAGAGATAAGTACTAAGAGGGGAGGGATGAATCAGTGCCTTTAAAAACTTCACTTGTAAACCTTTCAGATCTAAAACTATAAATAGTGATAACCGACCAAAATAACTTGAATCTAATTACATGAATCAATCATCCATTTAACTTATGTAAGTAAACAACATGAAATCAATATGACAATCACATAACATAAGTATTTTGGTAACGCAGAAACCCTTGTAAGAAGGTAAAAACTACGGTGGGGATGACACCCACAAATTCTTCACTACTACAAATAGAAAAGGTTTGCCTATTAGGGCTACAAGTTTTGATCACTTTTGGTGATCTTACCCTGTTAGGTGTAATATGTTAGATCAGCTAGATCTACCTAGTTATAGGATTTTAGCAACACTAATGAAGTGTGCGCTCGTTTAAGAGATTTACATAAGACTGTTAAGTCTACTCGGTAAAGAGATTTATCCAAAACTCTATTACAATTGTCAAAAAGCAATAGGAAATTATCTTCTAGTTGACAACTCAATTGTCTGAAATAGATCTATAAGTGCTCATAAAATATCACCTTAACTATGATGAATCTCTTCTTTGAATCTACTCAGTAGCCTTCTCTGATTTTGCTTAATCTGATAACCTCTGTACTCTGTTCTACTCTGTTAACTGATTGACTTGAAGTTAGGCAATAGCTTCAAGTGCTCATTAATTCATATATCAGTTCACACCAAAAATGATGCGAACACACAAATATATAGTACTCTAATTTTTGTCGCTTTAACAAAATTAGGTTACAATACAAAATCATAACCCTAAGATCTATGGTGTAAAATATCCTAGATTAACTATTACAATAAGATATACATTACATTTAATGAGTATCTTTTACAATAAGTGTTCCTCAATCTTGGTAAACTATTTTACGATCCATTGTAACCATTTGCATAGAAGAATGTGCAATTTCTGATTACTACGTCATTTCCTATGATCCTCGATAAACATTGTGTAAATTGCTTGTTGTATACTACGACGCTCGGTGTTTACTGCATGTCGGTGTCGGTGTCTGCTGGTGCTCGGTAAACTGTATAGTGCTCGGTGTGTAATCTTTACCGACTAGTCTGTCTTGCTTCTGGTTACTGACTAACTCAATGTAAGTGTCCGATCGATCTCTTTGATAGCCTTTGATACTAATGACAACCTTAAATGCTCAATAGAGATTAACAATCTCCCCCTTTGGCATTAGTATCAAAACTCTTTAATGTATATACACAAAGTTTTCTTAATACCTTATATCTCCGCCATATACATATCCACATCAAAAATTTCTAAGTACTATGTACTCCCCCTCGGTGTGTACTCCCGGTAATATGTAGTATACGTAGCAAAAACATACTTATTTGGCATATACATGTTTTCCCCCTTTTTGATAATAATGCCAAATACAAAAAAAAATGCAGTATACTTACATCTTGTCAAAAATGTGTGGGTGGGTTTTCTTCACTGACTCCAAGAGGTTTTCCCACTCCTCTTTCAAGTTGGTAAGAGCAATATGCTCAAGACCGACTTGGGCATGCATGTCAAAGATGTTTTCTAACACTAAAATCTTTGGTGTTGCAACTAGTAGCTTGGCTTTGACAATATGTGCTTCAAAAATTTTCAGGTATGGAACGAGTTCAGTTTGCAACTCTATGACCTAATCGATGATGTGCTCTTCTTGGTGCCTTAAATCTGCTATCAACCGCCGGAGTTCCTAAACTTGGTGAATATGCTTTGAGAAAGCATTTGGCTCAGTTATAGCTGCTATTGTACTTAGCTTTATTTCGGCTTCCAGCCCTTTTATCTTTTCACTGACTTCTTCAGTGAAGGTGTCTGAAGTACAAAGCTTAATCAAGATTTGAAAAATTATCTGGGTGATAGATTTCATTGCAGTAATTACCTCAGATAATTTGACCTTCTGTAATGCCACGTCTAGGCTGATTTTCTCGGCTAGTTTGTTCTGAATCCTAGATTCTTCCCTTTCTTCAATCCTTTTGTCTGCTTCAATATCCAAGGCATTGATCTTCTCGGTGAGTGTGGCAAGTTGATCTATGATGGGAGTATTATCATCAATGTTTACCTCTGGTACTACCTATTGTAGAATATCCCTCACATCAGTTAATACTTCTTTGTGTTTGTGCTCTTGCTTCAAATTTTCTTGTGCCACCTTCCTTGAACATAACTCCCCATATTTACTTAGTTCCTCGGGGCTTAGGGTCCTTAGGTCATATTCAGGTATAACTATAACTTCATCTATGGTGACCGGCCCTTTTCTTTTCTTCTTTTTCTTCAGTGCAAGAGGTGACTTCTTCTCAATAACAATAATAGTTTTATCTCCACTCTTCAAAGTATCCTTCTCGGATGACACATTTATTTCCTTCTTCTGCTCCTTGGTGACCGATGTCTCAGTTGAATGAGTGGGGGCCTCGGATGTAGTGTCAGATGGGTTCACCTCAGTTTCCTTTGTTTCTTATGTTTCCTTGGTTTTTGTAGATGGTGCCTCTGTTTGGTTAGGCTCATTTGTATTTGCAAGTTGCTCAGGTTCTTGTGTCCTTGTTGTGTCCTTGTGTTTCTCAGGATGTGAGTCATCGGGTTGTACATGTGAAAGTATTTCAACTACTTCTGCAAGTACAAGAAGCTTACCTAGTAGTGATGTGAATAGACATTCAGTGTCTAGTGCTTCATCTTTATTAGATGCAATATTCACATCCTCATCATCTTTATCATCAGGATCACCATTTGTGATGTCCTCAATGAGTACATCATCATCGGTTTTCTTCTCCAGTTGAACTTCAACTTTATCTGGTGCATCCTATGAAATACTTATTTCTTCCTGTTCCTCGGTGATATCAATTGCCTCGGTAACTAATATACCGGTATTCTTTGATTTCTTTGTTGTTCCCTCATCAATGCAAATACCTTTACCTTTGGAATTGTGTCTCTTGTTAGAAAAGTTCAAGAATTCTTCTTGATCATCTTTTTCTTTGGCTTTCAAAATTGATGTCCATAAGGAATCACTTGTGATATCCATATCAGCCACATTTTCATCCATTATCATCATGGCTCTGTTCTTGATTATAAATCTTGCTTGATATTTAGCCATGTATTCACTAACTGCTCCATAACTTAGGTGTGGGGCTACACGAACTAATGATCTCTCTCTTTTCCTTTTCTCGGTATCTAGTGCAATATCCCATTTTTCATTTATTTTGTCATCCAATCCCTTCGATAATGCACAGGCAAATTCCATCGGTACTTTCTTGAATTTTATCATCATTTGGATGATAGCATGTTCTAACTTTGTTTGGTCCTCAGTTGACATTTTGTCAAATCTGTCTATTCCTGGATCAGCAAGGTTTCTATTCTCAATTATGTCTTCAACTATTTCATCTATTGTGCTGACCTTGTTGTGGACCACCTTGAATTGATTAGTATAATCCTCAGTCTCAGTTTCCTCTAGATCTTCTTTATTTCTTATGAATTTTGTCCTTTTCTTTGGTGCCTCAGCTATAGCCTTGTTCTTTCTCTTGATATATTTGTTTATCGGTGTAGCTTCTCTCCTTTTTGTTACTTTCTCTGCTTCTTCTTTATCGGTTGGTGGTGCTGCAATTGACGACCTTGTTTTCATACCTTCTTGTATTGGTAACTGCTTTTCCTATTCAACATTGGTAGGAGGAACCAGTGTGGGATCTTTTCCTTTTTCTTTTTTTGACTCGGTCTCCTCACTATCATAGGGCTTGTCAGCCAACTATAACTGACCTTCGGTTGTAGCTTTAACTGGTGACTCTTTAGATGAGTTTGATACATCTCCATATTTTTCTATAAGATCTTTCTTCATTTTCTTTGCCCTTCTACACATTTTATTGATTTTTATGTCTGTAGTGATCCTTGATTTAGCCTCTTCATATGTGTCGAACCTAGTGGCGGTGATGTCTATAGGTAATGCAAGCAGTGCATTAATAGATTTCAAAATGAAATCATAGTTCATTTCATATCCCATCAGTGCCAGCCATTTTGTTCTAGGTTCAACAGCCTTTATCATTGAATAATCTGTACTAACTACAAAATATATATCATCCTCAAATTTGTCCACTAATTCCCTTGGAATTCTACTCCTTTTATGCATTTTGGTCTGAAATTCTTTGAAGTAAGCATCAAATTCCACATTCAGATTCTATCCTAAACTATTCATCATTTCACTAATTTGTGCAGTTATCAGTTTGTCTATTTGCCAATTTACTTTATCGATACCAGGTACATACTTTTGTAGATAGAAAAATATACAGACAAGTAGTGATCCGTACTTACATGTATTAGACTTCTTTGTTCTGATTGTCTTCATATTTTCTTGTAGTTGATGTAGTAGAATTTCACCAAGATCTACCTGGTGATCTTTTATCACAATTTTGTGCGCCATGTCTACTACACTACAGGGTACGCTGTTGAGTCTGCTTGATTCAAATATTTTGTACCCGATTACATGTGCTACAAATTTGACTACTGGGTCTTTGATTATCGAAATTTTTAGTGCCCTTCCATCCCATTGAGCTCCAGTATTCTTTTCCACATCAAGATGAGATGAACTGTGAAAGGATTTTGCCTTGTCAGTTGTAGGATACCTAGTAACCTTACTAATAATTTTCTTTGTGACCTCAATACTTTTGTCCAACTAGAATTTGCCATCATGAAATTTGCTCAACACGATTCTTATCTAGTCTGTACTGAATGATTGTGGGAGGTATGTGAAGCATGATAACCCTAATTCTGCAATCTTCTCGTATTTAGATTTTAATTTTCCATCCAGCCCACAAACTTGTTGAAATGCAGCAATAGTCTCAAAATCTCCTACTTCTCTAATTTTGCAATGTATATAGGCTCTTACGTCTTCTATCAATAAAACCCTTTCTGGTATACTTGAAAAAGTGCCCATATTATCCATTTTTGTTGTGACCTTGGGGTGTGGTTTGAATTTAGCTTCGGTGAAATTTGCCCTAACAATTAGTTCTACTTCCTCCTCAATATTTTGCGATTTTCTTGCAGACAATGTTGATGCCATAAATCGATTCTAGGGTTTCGGCAAGCAGTAGATAACAAGTGTTCAGTAGCAAATGAACTTACTTGGAGTCTTCAAAGAATGTTGTCGGTTCGATCTACAGTAGCTTTAAATCTTTCTAAAAAATTGTTAGCTCAAACTCTTCTCTGTGAAATCTCTGTTCTTCAAAATCGCAATGTAACAATAAACTAGGTTCCCGTGTATTTATAGACTTTTTGATATTCCTGCTCAAACTTTCATGCAATAAATGTGTGACCTAACTTTTGGTATGAAACAGTTGTCAGCTTGGTGATGTCTATGATTTTATCCACTCGGTTAACATAGGATTTCTTCATCGGTTTGTACTATTGTCCGATTAACATGTATAGTGATTACCGACGGATAACCAACTCTCGGTCTTTCTTTTACCGACTATATAACATTGTTAGGTCATAACACATAAACCATAATGCATCTTTATTCATGTAGATTTGGTATTTTTTACATCATATATAAGGAACTGTATGTAAAATGTGATCATTTTGAAATGTCAGTTCCATACATACCTTTGTCACCTTAACTGGAGGTACCGATGTCACCCAATCTAGTGGATGAGGTTTCACCGACAGTGTTACTTGACTCAACATTCTCATTAGATGCCTTCTTCCACATAGTGTTCCTTAACTTTGTGATATCTACAATAGTATATCCACTCTCAAATATATGGTTTTCATCTAGTGCTCGGTCTCTGTAGTTCTTTCTTAAATGACTGACCTTATGATAGTGCATACAAGCCATCCCAGTGCTTGTCCAGCTTCTTGATTGTCCAATTCGAATCTTTTTGTAACAATTTGCTGTAATGTGCCCATACCGACCACATACAACACAGTTATTCCATGTATTATAATCCCAAACATAAGAGTTACCTTGTCTCTTCGGTTGATATGGCCTACGTTGTGGTTTCTCCTTAGGTGTCCAGACTTGTTTCATTTTCACCTTACATTCTCATGCAATGTGTCCATGCTTGTTGCAACTGTAGCATATTTTCTCCATAGTAGTATTGTTAGCATATCATTCTATTTAGCTCTACACTCATAAGTTGGATGTCCAAACTTTCCACAATAGTAACAGTATCCATTGAACTTAGGAGTGTAGGAGGTTTACCTTGTAATTTGCTTCTACACACATTAGATGTATGTCCTGGTTTTCCATAGTGATAACATGCCAACACTTTAGGTTTTTGATTTTGACTAATGTTGACATGTTCAGCTTATTGAGATGATTCTCCTTCACCAGTGTAGCCTATTCCAGCTCTACTCCCAAATCTTCTTTGATTAGTCAAAAAGTCATCAATCTTCTTAGAGTTGTCCTTAGCAAGTTTCTTCATTTCATTTTGTTGCTATTGATTTTTCACTTCATTTCGCAGCTTCTCATTCTCTTCTCTGAGTCTTGCTACATCTTCTAGTCTTCTTGACAATTCTGCATTCACTCGGTTTACCTCTTGATTCATAGTCATCATTTGATTAATTACTTGGAAATGTTGGTCAGTGAGTCTTTGTATCTCACTCTCTTTAGCTTGAAGTTGTTCAGTCATCTGTCTTTGGTCATCAATTGCCAGATTCCTTTCTTGCTTGGCTTGTTTTGCTTTGTTCATTGTTTCTACCATTCTCACCATCTAAGATTCTTGATCGATTTGTAGTGCTTTCACTTGATCAGTTAAATGTTGATTTTTTTCAGATAAATCGATGATTATGCTTTCAGATCCATCGGAGATGCTTCCAAAACTAGATCCAATATGCTTGAACATTTCATCAATAGGTTCTTCATGGTAACTGATCTCATTTTGTAGAATAGCTAGGTTCTTTCTCTCAACCAGTAATTTCTTCAGTCCTTCCTTAGCTTGTTTATACTATTCCACAAACATCTGCATCTGTATCTTCTGATTCTCAATAGTCTTGTCAAGCTTATATCTCTCCATGACTTAGATCTTTTACCCTTTAGTGGTTAAACTATTCAATAAGAGAACTGTGCTCTGATACCAATTGTTTGAATTAGGAGAGATAAGTACTGAGAGGGGAGGGGTGAATCAGTGCCTTCAAAAACTTCACTTGTAAACCTTTCAAATCTAAAACTGTAAACAGTGATAACTGACCAAAATAACTTGAATCTAATTGCATGAATCAATCATCCATTTAACTTATGTAAGTAAACAACATGAAATCAATATGACAATCACATAACACAAGTATTTTGGTAATGCAGAAACCCTTGTAAGAAGGTAAAAACTGTGGTGGGGATGACACCCACAAATTCTTCACTACTGTAGATAGAAAAGGTTTGCCTGTTAGGGCTACAAGTTTGAATCACTTCTGGTGATCTTATGTTGTTAGGAGTAATATGTTAGATCAACTAGATCTACCTAGTTATAGGATTTTAGCAACACTAATGAAGTGTGCACTCAGTTAAGAGATTTACATAAGATTGTTAAGTCTACTCGGTAAAGAGATTTATCCAAAACTCTATTACAATTATCAGAAAGCAATAGGAAATTATTTGCTAGTTGACAACTCAATTGTCTAAAACAAATCTATAAGTGCTCATAAAATATCACCTTAACTATGATGAATCTCTTCTCTGAATCTGCTCAGTAGCCTTCTCTGATTATGCTTAATCTGATAACCTCGGTACTTTGTTCTGCTCTATTAACTGATTGACTTGAAGTTAGGTAATAGCCTCAAGTGCTCATTAATTCATATATTAGTTCACACCAAAAATGATGTGAACACACAAATATATAGTGTTCTAATTTTTGCCTCTTTAACAAAATTAGGTTACAATACAAAATCATAACCCTAAGATCTACAGTGTAAAATATCCTAGATCAACTATTACAATAAGATATACATTACATTTAATGAGTATCTTTTACAATAAGTGTTCCTTGATCTTGGTAAATTGTTTTACGATCCGTTGTAACCATTTGCATAGAAGAATGTGCCATTTTTTATTACTATGCAATTTCTTGTGATCCTTGGTAAACACTGTGTAAACTGCTCGGTGTATACTGTGACGCTCGATGTTTACTATATGTCGGTGTCAATGTCTACTGGTGCTCGATAAATTGTATAGTGCTCAGTGTGTAAGCTTTACCGACTAGTCTGTCTTGCTTCTGGTTACCGACTAACTCAATGTAAGTGTTCAACTGATCTCTTTGATAGCCTTTGATACTAATGACAACCTTGAATGCTCAATAGAGATTAACACCAGCATCATTCACTAAAGCAATACGCGGATCAAACTCATCAAACCCTACACGAGACTCATCAACTATGTCAAGTTGGGCACTATAAGTATGAATCACATCAATTTCCATATCCACTATGGAAGATCTGTTTGAGAGAATGTCCCATTTGTACTTATTTGAATCTATCATTGAACTTCTACTGGGATGTTTGCACCAAGAAGGTTTAGGATGCCTAGAATTAGAGGAACCCATGCCATTATGTGTGAGATCTGCTCTTTCTAGTAACAACACAATATTTCTATGTTGTCTATCTCTGGGTCAGATTCATTAGGTACATCGTCTCTAGACATAGAGGCTTCAGCTGTGTCATCATTAGGTATGCATCCTTCTCCCCAAGTGAAGTAAAAGGGAGACCATCTCCCATTTGGGCCATAGTGTATAGTGGTGATTCATCCATATCTATATCTGAGTCACTAATCATGGGAGCATTTCTAGAACATTCAAGGGGGTCATCTTTGGCACCGTATCCTAGACTCGTGGTATCCTAAGAGTCTCAACCATTGGTATGACTCAAAGGTTCAACTAGAGCATGTCCATTATTAATTAAAGGTCCTTGACCTTGATAGCCCATTTGTTGCAAAAATGTGTAGCCTTTACCATAGTGTTTGGGGGAGATGGGAGTAGCAACTGTCATACTGTCTTCTTCCACTTTATAGATCCAATCTCTAACAGCTTGTTCTTCTTTTTCTACCTCTAAGGGTACAGATGCATGAACAAAGGTATCGAAAACCATCATGGTGGAAGCAGAAGGCTTCACCTTGTCTGAAGGTCTACCATATAAATAGGAGAGATAGGCATAGCAGCAATAGAATCCAATGTGTATTCACCCATACCAATACTCATCATTTTTAATTTTTTCTCAGCAGCAATAAGGGACACACTAGGATCATGAGAAGGTTTATTGTGTGGGACAAACATTTTAGCGGCCATGAGAGTATTAATAGCAATAGCATTGTCCCCAGGAATCACAATTTCAGCTCCATTGTATGGGAATTTGACACATTGATGGTAGGTAGAAGGAACAACTTGCATTTCATGGATCCAAGGATGACCCAGAAGGATATTGTTGTATGTGAGTGGGATGTCTAATACTTGAAACACAATACCTTTCACAACTGGACCCACTCGGATAGGCAGCACAATAAGACCCTTTGAAGACCTCTCCACTTCATTGTATGCTTTGATAGTGATCTTTCACCTAGGATCTACAGCAAATTTGGACAATCCCAATTGTTGCACAACATGAAAGGAAACAATATTCAACCCTACACCATTGTCTATCAGGACTCGACAAACTTGAGTACGATAGACTTAGACCTCGATATGTAAAGCAAGAATATGTGGGTGACTAAGGGATGTGTCATCCTCTGTGGAAAATGAGAGATAGTGAGGAGATGAGATATGATTGACCATAGCTTTGAACCTATCTGGATCAATGTTATTAGGGACATTCGTTGTGCATAGAACCTTTTCAAGGATCTCTTTTTGCAAGGGGGATAGCTCAAGCAACTCAAAAATGGATATTTGGGCCAGTGTTTGTTGCAACTGCTGAACAAGATCATAGCTAGATATGGCTAAAAGAGCCGCTTGTTTAGAAGATGAGGCTTGTTTCGGATCGTGAGTAGTTTGAAGGATGATTTTGGCTTTCCCCCTAGTAACAGCATTCAGTGTCTCACTTCGGGAAGATAAACCATCAAGTGTTTGCAAGACCAACTTAGGCATATCATGATTGACATCACTATTACCTTGAGATCTCATCATGAAAACACTCTCAATGGGCTCTACCATGTTGATCACATCCGCATTGTTAGTATATGTATAATTGATCTTGGCATCATGATTTTTCTTGTTCACTTGAGAGGACTCCCCCTTTTCATACTCAGGTAGAGGGGTTTTGAAGGCCTTGTGATCATAATTATTAACCAAGTCATCTATGAGAACTACGCCTCCATCAATAAGATCTTGAATAGCATCTTTGAGCTTGAAACAATGATCTATGTTGTGTCCCTTATTTCTATGGTAATTGTAGAAATGATCCTCTTTCCACCAATTGGGCTTAACTGGTGGATTGAAGGGACAAGAATTGTTAGGAAGTGTAAGATACTTGTTGGCAACCAAGGTCTTAAGAATCACGTCATAAGGTTCAGCCAACTTGGTGTAGACTCGCCGTTGATATGACTTCTTGGATTTGTCTGCATATTGAGGTTTAGATGCACTTTGAGTGTTGGTAGCCTCTTGTTGTTTAGCTATGTAGATAGCATTGGAGAGGTAGAAAGTGGGCTCTTTAGCTTTAGGAACATCCACAACTCTATCATTGACAACATATTTGTTTTTGTTCTAGGGTCTATTTTTGTCCTTTCCATTACCTTTGGTATCTTCATTGATGACAATATCCCCTTTCCTTATGGAAACATCCTCAATACAGTACGCACTTTCAACCATGTCGTTAAAAGAGGAAAATAGTTGTTTCCTTAGATCGTAATACAATTTGGGTACAAGAGTGTTGACAAAGATGTCAATCTTTTCCCTCTTGGGTAGTTGACAAGGATATCTAGAATATAACGACCTCCAACGTTGCAAGTAGGTAGCGAATGGTTCGCCTTGATTTTGCTTGAGAGCACCCAGATCTATCATGGTAATAGGCTACTGAATGTTGTATCAATAATGTTGAGTGAAACACCTAGCCAACTCATCAAAGGTCTTGAGAGGGGGTGTCAATTTTGTGAACCATTCCAGAGCTTGTCCTCTTAAACTCCTAGGGAACAATCATAGTAGAAATGTGTCTTCTTGAAGGAAGTCCATGCTAAGAGTGTAAAAATGATGCACATGGTCATGGGGATCACCATTTCCATCATACTTATCATATTCAGGAACCTCAATATCCCTAGGAAATAGGACCATGTATAGACTCCTACTAAAGGGAAGAGCACAAATAGATTCTACAAAAGAGACCTTTGGAGGTTACTTTTCTATTGCAAGTTGAGCAAGATGCTAGTTCATTCATTGTAATTCCTCTCTAAGGATTTCATACTCAGTTGGCACTTTTTCTTGAATGATTTGGCGGACATCATAGCCAGGAGGGAGCTTGTATCCTCTAGAAGTCATGTATTGAAAGTATTGATCTCCATTACGCTCTAAAAGTTTATGCATCAAACGTTGGGAAGCCTCATCTTGTTCAAACCTCATAAGTTCTTCACTAGAAACATCATCATTGGCCTCTTCCTCATGATGAGAGGGAGGAGGTCTAGGAGGTGAAGAAGGTGTGGCAAAAGTTCATCTTGGAGGGGACCTTGGCGGCATATTGTTACCATGATTGCCACTAGTACCAAAAAAAGGTCTATGTTTATAACCACTAGTCTCAGGTTGATCGTGAGACATTCCTCTTCAAGCCATGTGCCTAGAAGCATCCATTATGCTTTTATTATGCTCTTTATCTAAGTGAGCTTGGCTGTCTCTATGCTCAAAGTGTTCTTGCAAATGGTGATATTTCTCTTGTTCTATCATGGTAAGTGAGACACTATCTGTGCTTTTGGGGGTCTTGAATGCAGAAAAAAGGAAGCCTCCTTTATACCATGGGGTGACCTTGGGATCCTTGGAATCCTCAGATTTGTCTGGACTAGAACTATCGTCACTAACTGGTGCTTGTGAGAATCTTGTAGGAGAGGGTAACTATGTATAGTTGAATGGAGGGTGACTACCTTGCTCAAACTGAAACCGAGTTGTAACTGGCATGAAAAGGAATGTTGTTCGACTAATAGAACGAGGAAAAGTTTCTTAGATTTTGAGATAAGCAAAGCCAATAAAGATCACTTGTCAAGATAGCACAATAGAGACGGCTTGTCAAAGGTGCTCAATAATTTACACCGGTCAATTGACTCAAGCTGAGATATGAGCAAGAAGCTCGATTAGCAAGTAGCTAGAGAGGTAATCGTAGTGTGACAAGTGATCAAACGTAGCATTTGATAGGCTCAAACCTAATATTGTTAACTTATCTTTCTCAGTCTAGAACAAATTTAAACATGCAAATTGTATGTGACTGAATGCGACCTCTAAATCAGGCACAACACAACATGGTCATTATTCACTTGATAGAATTCGGGAGAGAGTATGAAGAACTCAATCCAAATTCCATGGTGAGGTGACCTGTTGCCTCCTATGTGAATGGGGTGTTTGAATACTCTCAGAACGAGAGCCAACAGCCGGGAGACCAATTCAACAATGGAGGATTTGAAAGAAAATATGAGCAAAATGAAACTAAGCTAAGAATGAATGTAATTAATCTAGAAAACTTTGAAAGAAATATGAAATACAAATTTTTATTTGATTTTGAAATAAAGATGATACTAGACTAAGAACAAGTAATCAAATTTAATCTAAATGTGAAATGCAATTACACTAATATGAGAAATTAAACTAGATAATGCAATAAAAGAGCTTTGAAAACAATGAATCAAATGAGACTAAAAAAAAATGCATATAGTGTAGATGCTCTCAAAAATTGCTCTCTCTTGAATGAGAAAAAGAGGTTCATTAAATAGAGAAGCCCGGAGAGGAATGAAGAGTTTCTTGATTTGAAACTCCTGACTCTTCATTCCCCTTTGAGACAAAAAGGTATGAATATTTAATTAAAAGAATGAAATTTTCCACATGTGGGGAGTGACCTTTCGAGTAATTTGAATTATTAAATTCAAATAAAGAGGTGTCCATTCAATTAACTAAATATTTATTAATTCCTTTTTAAGGGTAATTAGCCAAAGGGGTAGATTTTAATTTAATTCAAAGTGCTTAGGACTTTAGAACTAAATTAAATTATCATAGAGGTAATTTAGCTAATTAAAGTCAAGGACTTTAGGAATTAATATTAATATTTGATTATTGTAATTTAGGGTCTTTGCAACTGACATCAAGTCAAATTAAGTCAGGTAGGAGAGAAAATTGCCTAGTGAGATAGGACTTTGATGACATAGAAAATTGAAGAAATGCACCAAAATTGATTGAATTTATTAGGTGCCAATTTTTGGGTATTACACAAATAACAGGCCAGATTCAGGTAAGAACAAGAAAGGACACTCTATGACAAACTAAGATTCAAATTTGATAGCTTCGGATTGCAGATAGCAGTAAGATAGCAAAATGGTTCTTTGCGATAGTTCACAGGATAGCAGGACGATACAATTTGGCTAGATGATACTTCTCACACAGTAGCGTGGTAGTAACCAGGCAGTTGATGCGATAGAATGTATAACGTTCAGGTGATACAAGGTCAACAATGAAGTATCATGCTATAATACTATGGCAGGTGGTGTGATAATTGTTCAGTATCGCACGATGTTTGGCCAGTGAATGTGCAAAACCTAGTTTTGAAGGTAATTTGATCAAAGTTACAGTTTGATAAGTTCAATTTCTCAGTTTGGAATGCAGTAATAGCAGAAAATAGATAGGTTTGCAAATAGTGAGGGATCAAACATGTCATAAAAAACTTGAACAAGGGAAAAAGCAACCTTTCCAAGACATGCACTTGGGATATCAAAGCAAAAAATCCTATGAATTCACTTGGGTGCCAAAAATGTACACTCAAAATGTGTACTTCTCTAAGCCATTGATTCTAAAGGCATCCATGGATTGGAAACCTTGAAAAATGACCTAGAGGTCCCTTGGCATGGAGTGCAAGGGTGTTTAGAGGGCTCTCAGCTAGAGCTATTAAGCATGCACCTTGCTAGTAAACCATGCAATGGGAGATTCAAAGAGACAAGGGTAAGAATGCCAATATCCTCAAGAATCACAATGGAAATGCAATGCAAGCTATGCTAGAATGAGAATGCAAGAATGCAACTAAGCTATGGAAATGAGAGTGTTACAAGCCATTACTAGTTAAACTATGTGAACTAAGCTAAAGCATGAAAGGAAACTAGGCTAAGAATGCCATGAAAACTAAGCTACAATGCAAATATGAGGACTAGAATGCAACAAGTTCTTCAAAAGCTCCAATGGCACCAAGAAAACCTATAGCACAACATTAGCATCAAAAAGTTGGGATCCTAGAATGAAAAGAGAGCTCTCCTTTTAAAGATAAATGGACCATGGATATTAAGAGGCAAAAGATTTGATCAAGGGTGGAGTTTGAAAGTGAGAGCAATCCTTGTGCACAAGTCTCCTCCAATGAGAAAGAAGTGTTGACTTTTGTGCCCCATGTGAGACAAAAAGTCTTTCCTTCTTATTTATTAAATAGGAATAATGGTTTATTTGTGCAACTTAGGATAAAAGGTAAGTGGGGGCTTTTTATTTAATAAAAGGGGAGGGAATTCTTTTAATTAAATAAAGACTTAGGATAAAATGGTCAATCTATAGAATATAATCGAATAAATGATAAAATTAGAATTTGATCAAGAATAAGCAATCGATAAATTTAGCAAATAATGCTAGAAAGGGGCTAATAGTCTAGATGACCATTTTTGGGTGATTACAGGTAGCATGGATGTAGTTGAGATCATATTGGGTATTGGTGAGAAAGGTACTTATCTAGAATATTTTTTCTATGATTAACTCCTAGAGATGAGCTCTCTCTCTCTCTCTCTCTCTCTCTCTCTCTCCCCCCCATACACACACACACATCACCTAGCATTTTCTTCATATATTCATTATAGGATGAGAACTTACTCCTAGACTTATTCTTGATTTATTATTTACAAATTTAAAAGATTTTATTTAATTTTACTAAGGATATATTCTACCTGTTCCTTTATAGCCCCAAGACATGTGAGCTTAATGATAGGAGAGAGAAGAGATGAATATGTCTAATCATTATGTATTGATTGCATTGTGCACTTGTTTACTTTTGTATTTCCTTGTTTCACTTGGCCTAGTTTTCATTTCTCATTTGGCTAATTTTATTGGGCTTGTTAAAAAGCACTTCAATTAATCCTTTTCAATGAAACAAAATTGAACAAGTACTTGATCTAAATGGAAGAAATAAACAACTACCATACAACTCTATATCTTCCTAAATCCAAATATGATTTATCAACATTATGTTGACAAAATTGATAGTACATAAATAAAAAAATGAAAAAATAAACCAATAAATTCAAAAGATTTATGTACAAATTTGGGAATGTACCATGAAAAAACCATGAACAAAGTTCTCACAATATTTTGTCTCATGAATCAATTTTTTGTTACAAAAATCCACAATTTAACTTAGAAAACATTACCAATCGAACCATAAATATATAAGTTATTGAATCATCTTCAAAGAAGAATTTCAAAAATTAGAAAGTGAAAATAAATGTTAAATAAAGATAAATCACTTACATAAAAACATATAAGAGATAAAATGGGGGTGTTAAAAAGGCCCACAACCTTAAAAATGGAACTAGAAATATAATACATAGGAAACACCAAGAAATAGCCAAGAAGATAGGCTAGGTTCTAAATTCAATTAGAACCTTTTCCACTTCCTATTCTTCTTATATGAATTTACAATAATTATTAGCTAATTCTTTTCTTTCTATTATTGACTAAGCTTCTTTTTCTTTTCATTGAGATTTTACTCTTTCGCCTACTTTGGTTTCTACACTCAAATCTCTTATACATAATAGTTATGATTAAAAAAAAAAAAATTAATGATGGATATGCTTATCTGGATTATCTTGTTCAAATCATCCAACTACTTCTTTTTCTCTCCTTTTACTTGTGCCAAATAATTATCTAATAAAATAATTTTAGATGGCACATCTTTCAATTTAGGATTCATAGTAGAGGAGAGACATTGATTCTAGAGTTGGGGTCCTTTATCTCCTTGATATAAAAACTTACAAAACCCTTGACAAATTTGATGTAGATATGTTATGGCACATGTCTATGAATGATTTTATAGGTCACAAGAAATTTAGTGATGCTTAGAAAAATATATTAGCTACACTATGAGCCACTCTAGCAAATACATGATCAATCAAGCATAAGTGTGAATCTAACCTATGTAAGTGAAGATTAAATTTACATGCACAAATAAGATATTAAATTTGTAAACATTTTCTTTTAATTTGTTGTAAATTCATTTATTTGTCTTTTCATGAGTGTTTATTTATGACGTTGAAAATTTGTATGTGATAGGTATAATTACTCCCTTGTGTTAAACCTTATAATGATATTGAGTCAATGACTTAAAAATAATTGATGACAACAAACAAACATGCTATGACTGCTCCATACTATTATACAACTAGAAATGTATTAAAATGGTAAAAATTTGATGCTAAAGCTGATGCAAGGCAAGTCAGAAAGAGGGGCCAAAGGCACACCCTAATCCAAATCCTACTTGCAAAGATTACACACGGAAGCAATTACACAACAAGTGAGAAAGAGAATGCAAAATAGATCCCTAAATTTCATCAATTGATTCATACATGTTGGGTTGTAAGGCCTTCCCAGTTATGGCTAGATACCTCAATTCAATTACAACAGTCATCTAACATGCGAGGATTCAAAAACTATATTCAAACTTCTAATTGATACCATTAACCTTCTACCTCCTAATCACCGATTAAAAGTGACCCTAAAACTACAACCAACAACTACATTTATACAAGAGGCTGCTGAAACAAGTCGGCCTTTAGATCCATCATTAATGAAAGGAACGACCAGATCTAGGTCCACACGATTCCCAATGATCGATACCAACATTAACTCCATGACCACAATTAAATGCAAAATTCAGCCTCAATAGGAAATCAAAAACAAACAACTCGATAAGAAAGGATAACCAAACGCCAAGAAAGGATAATTGAGTGCCAGGAAATAACCTACCAACTTGGTTAAAGAAGAAACCGAGCAACTACCAAACCAACTTGGTAAAAGAGCAACATAGAAAACTCAAATTTTCTTTTGGTGACACAGGATTGCCAAGGACCCGAGATGCTCCTACATCAGACACCTGGGGTTGTTTGAAATGATTCTTTGAATCATGTAGTAGGTACAACCCAAGGTGAATCCAACTCAGATTGTGAAATCTACAAATTGTCTTCAATCAGTTTGTTCTTCCACTTTACTAGATACTCCATATATTGTTTTCCTCTTGTGCTTTTGCCAACTCTATGTTCCAAAATCTACTCAACTTCTTCTGTCTGCTTCTTAGGATAATCGTTTGGTACTGTCATCTCTTCATCTGATTCATGGTACTCATACAAATCTGCAATGTTGAATATAGGTGAGATATCCATGTCATTAGGTGACTCGATCTCATAAGCATTTCCACTGTCAAACTTCCTCAATATCTTGCAAGGACCAAATTTCTTCATTTTCAACTTCCCATATGTTCCAACAAGAAATCTTCATTTCTTCAAGTGTACCATTACTTCATCCCCAATTGCAAAATTCTTATGTCTTCTTGATCTATCTGCTCTTTCTTTATATTTTTTATTACTATTCTCCAACTTATGTTTCACTTCTTCATGCAATGTCTTCATGAACTCAGCAAACTTTTCTCCTTCGGCACTACTCTTTTCTTCACTAGCAATGTCCTTCAAATCTGATATACCTCGTGGTTGTATGCCATTAACAATCTCAAAAGGTGTTTTTCCAGTACTTCTATTCACTGAATTATTGTATGCAAACTTTGCTTGTGCCAACATAGAATCCCAATTACTCGGTTTATCTCCAACTAAGCATATCAAAAGATTACCCAAACTTCTATTCACAACCTCTATCTGTCTATTAGTCTGTGGGTGAAATGTAGAACTATATCTCAACTCGATGCCCAACATTTTCCAAAAAGTTCTTCAAAAGTATCCAACAAATTTACTGTCTTGGTCAAAGATGATACTCAACGGTAATCTATGCAATCTAACAATTTCCTTAAAGAAAATATATGCTATATGCACTGCATCTGATGTCTTTCTACAAGGTACAAAATGTGCCATCTTAGAAAATCTATCCACAACAAAAAATATGGAATCGTTATCTCTTACTATCTTTGGTAAGCCAAGAACAAAATCCATACTGATATCAATCAAAAGTTTCTCAGGAACATAAATCGGTATATACAATCCAGTATTCTGAATTACTCCTTTTGCAGCTTGACAAATTCCACAACTTTTCACAAATTTCTGAACATCCTTACACAAATGCGGCCAAAATTATTTCTCCTTAAGAAAATTCAATGTCTTGTTAATACCAAAATGTCTAGCCAAACCACTATTATGTTTCTCCTTTATCAAATTAGTTCTCATTGATCCTCTCGCTATACACAACTAAATACCTTTAAACAACATACCTTCTTGAATGAAATAGTCTTCCCATTTAGTACTAGATTGATCTTGAATAGGTTCTCTACACTTCCTCCATGGTTCAGAAAAATCAGGATCAGTTTCATACAAATATTTCATGTCATCAAAACCAAGAACTTCAATTCTCATCTCGGTCATCAAAGATCTTCTTCTACTCAATGCATCAACAACTCGGTTAGTGACTCCACTCTTATGTTTGATCACAAATGTACAACTCTACAAATAATCAACCCATTTCATATGTCTCTGATTCAACTTATTCTGACTACCCAAATACTGTAAACCCTTATCATCAGTATACAACACAAATTCACTCGGTATCAAATAATGTATGCACTTCTTTAGGGCTTGAACAATAGCATAGAACTCTTGATCATACACATAATATTTTCTTTTTGGATCATTCAACTTATCACTAAAGAAAGCAACAGGTTTACCTTCTTGACTCAGCACAACTCCTATTGCACTACCACTTGCATCACATTCAACTTGAAATACCTTATTGAACTCAGGCAATGCTAACATAGGTAATTCAATAACCTTCTGCTTCAAAGTCTCAAAAATTTTATCAGCTCCATGTGTCCACTTGAATTCTCTTTTATCTCCTCTCATAGTCTTAGTCATAACATTACAAATTGAACTGAAATTCCTAAAGAACTTTTGGTAAAAACTTGCTAAACTATGGAAAGATCTTACCTCACTAGCATTTTAAGGTGTAGGCCAATTCAAAATAGCTTCAAATTTTTCAGGATCCATTTTCAAACCATCATCTGAAATTACAAATCCCAAATACATAATCTCCTCTTTCATGAAGGAACACTTTTTCAGGTTAATCAACAACTTTTCTTCTTTTAATCTTTGCAATACTTGTTCAACATGCAACAAAATTTCTTCTCTGGTCTTACTGAATATCAGAATGTCATCAAGATATACAATCACAAATTTACCCAATAATTTCTTCAAAACCTCATTCATCAATCTCATAAAAGTACTCGGTGCATTAAATAAACCAAAAGGCATAACCAACCACTCATACAAACCTTCTCTTGTTTTAAAAGCAGTCTTCCACTCATCACCTTCTCTGATTCTAACCTGATGATATCCACTTTTCAAATCAATCTTGGTAAAATACTTTTCTCCAGACAAACTATCCATTATGTCATCCATTCTTGGTATAGGAAACCTATATTTCACTGTTATCTTGTTGATTGCTCTAGAATCAATACACATTCATCATTCTCCATCTTCTTAGGTCCCAATGCAACTAGTACTGCACAAGGACTCAAACTTTCTCGGATCAAACCTTTCTGCAACAATTCTTGGATTTGTCGGTTCAATTCCTAATTCTCAGTAGGTGTCAACCGATCTGGTGCCTTATTTGGTAAACTAGCTCCAGGGATTAGATCCATGCAATGATCAATGCTTCTCTTTGGTGGCAAACCATCAGGTACATTATCAGAAATGATCTCCTTATACTCGGTGAGTATCTTATCAATCTCTTCAGGTATGTTATCCATTGTTTTCTCACTCGATTTATTAGGAATAACAACAAAACATACATCATTCTTCTTTAAATCCTTAACAAAAGTTCTTCCTTCCATCAAGAAAACTTTCACAGATGTACAAACACTGCTCACAGGTTCTTCAATCAAAGGCAACAAGATTTCCTTTCTCCCATCAGCCCAAATAGTATACTTATGCAATCTCCCATCATATATAGCATGTCTATCATATTGCCAAGGTCTACCCAACAAAATATGACAACAATCCATAGGCATGATATCACATAACATCTTATCATAGTACTTTCCAATTTTCAAATTCACATAATATTGACCACTTACCAATAGTATATGCTCATCCTTGATCTATGAAATTTGATAGGGTCTCGGGTGTTTTAGCCTTTCCAACTGCAACTTTGTAACCATTTCCTCAGATACCAAATTCTCAGAGCTTCCACTATCAATGATTACCTTCCGCACTTCATTAGAAACTCTACATCTAGTCTTGAACAAACTTTTCCTTACTAGATCTTCCTTATTACTTTCACTCCAAAGTGCTCTTCTAACCATCAAGTTCTTTTCTTTCTCTGGTTCATTCAGTGAGTCTTCTTGCACCAAAACATTTCTACTGCTGCTGACCTTCTTACTTGCATGTGTACACTCAAATGACCTATGTCCTTCTCCACAATTATAACAAGTTCCTCATAATCCACCTCTTCTATAACCACCTCGGTAGTTATTGCTTCTTCCTCTAGCCGAACTTTCACTTTTCCACTTGGTCTTGTCTTTATCCATATTTGTCTTGTCCTAGTCAGATCTACTATTTTCACCATAAGATCGACCTCTTCCTCTAGGGAATCTACCACCTCTTCCTCTTTGTCTTTGCGCATGTCTCTTGTTCAATTTCTCCTCAGCTTTCAAGGCAAACTGATAAGCTTCTTCAATATTTTCCAATTTAACCAAACTAATTTCTTCTTGGATGGAAACTCTTAGCCCATTCAGGTACCTAGCAATTCTTTCCACTTCATCTTCATATGTCCATATCTGATATCTAATCTATAGAATTTCTCAGTAAAATCTTTTACCGAGCTATCTTTCTGCCTCAAACTTTGCATTCGCCTAACTAGGTTAATCTGATAATCACATGGTAAGAACTTGTCTTTCAATTTATTCAACATCTTATTCCATACCTTGATTTTGTCTTTGCCTTTCCTTTTTATGTCCAACTGCAGATGCTCCCACCACAAGGATGCATGGATCTTCAACTTTGTACTTGCAATCTTCACCTTCTTTTCCTCAGGAACATTTTCATACTCAAAATAATTCTCCATCTCAATGATCCAATCCATCAACTCGTCCGAATCCAACTTTCCACTATACTCAGGGGGATTGAAATGTGGTGTAGACTTCAGATTTGTCAAAGCCTTCAACAATCTTTCCTCACCCTGATCCATCATAGGTGCAGGTTCTGCATCACCTTGTTCTTCTTCAATTTCTTCATCACTAACATCTTCAAGATGTCTTCTTCTACGCTGGGCTGTCTCAACAACTTCTAACCTAGCAGCAAGTTGTCTCAACATGTCTGCCTCCCACGAACCATCTTGCCTCCCACGAACCATCTTGAAACCCTCTGTAATTGCAGGCCAGATCGCAATCTGCTACCCCACAACAAGTATCAACTAGGGTTTAACAAGAAGGAACCCTCAAACCTAGATTCACAAATCTAGATCAAGATCTCAACCTTCGCTTTGATACCACCTGACGCAAGGCAAGTTGAAAAGAGGGGCCAAAGGCACACCCTAATCCAAATCCTCCTTGCAGACATTACACACGAAAGAAATTACACAACAAGTGAGAGAGAGAATGCAAAACAGATCCTTAAATTTCATCATTTGATTCATACATGTCAGGTTGTAAGGCCTTCCCAGTTATGGCCAGATACATCAATTCAATTACAACAGTCCTCCAACATGCGAGGATTCAAAAAATATCTTCAAACTTCTAACTGATACCATTAACCTTCTACCTCCTAATCACTGATTAAAACTGACCCTAAAACCACAACCAACAACTACATTTATACAAGAGGCTACCGAAACAAGTCAGCCTTCAGATCCATCATTAACGGAAGAAATGACCAGATCTAGGTCCACACACTTCCCAATGATTGATACCAACATTAACTCTGTGACCACAATTAAATGCACAAGTTGGCCTCAACAAGAAATCAAAAACAAACAAATCGGTAAGAAAGGATAACCGAGCGCCAAGAAATAATTGACCAACTCAATTAAAGAAGAAACTGAGCAACTACCGAGCCAACTTGGTAAAAAAAGGAACCGAGCAACACAGAAAACTCAAATTTTCTTTTGGTGACACAGGATTGCCAAGGACCCAAGATGCTCCTGCATCAAAAGCATATGACTCCAATGCTCTTGTCAAATTCTTACTACTTGTGTTTAATTCTATTTGATCCCTAGAATAAACTAGTTTCTTCCACTTGAGATTGTTTTTACGAAAATTTTCAAAGCTATAAAGGAAAATCTTAATATTCTGAATGTCCCTCTAGGGACCAACGGGAAGGTGAGTTGCACGGATTATGATTATAGAGTGGTTGAAGCTTGGCAAATTCAATTTGACATTATTGCTGCTTTGAATAAGATGAAGATGAGCAAAGAGAATTGTGTTTGGATCTAACCTCCTACAGGTTGGGTGAAAATTAACTTTGATGGGGCGACCAAGAGAAATCAGGGGCCAACAAGGTGTGGGGGAGTGATCAGGGATGATAATGGAAAGTTAATTTCGGTTGTGGCACTCCCCTTGGGTTGCTAGACCAACCACATGGTTGAAGCTGTAGGTGCCTTCCAGGGTCTTAACCTGGCCCACCAACGCAATTTCACATTTATTTGGCTTGAAGGGGACTAAGAATATAATTCAATGTCTAAAGGGTAGCCACAAGCCCTCATGGACTATTGAAAACTGGATCAATAGGTCTAAGGAGATAATTGCTTCCTTTGACAAGTGTGTTGTATCCCATGCTTATAGGGAGGCGAACATGGTTATTGACTATTATGCCAACAAAGGGGTCTCGAGCAAGGGGAGTCTTACATGGAAGAGGGGAGACAGGTTGGATGTTGATATCATTGCCCTCCATTACGACATAACCCATGGGGGAGGCTTTAGTGACTTCACCTTATAATAATGAAGATGCTCATCATTTGGTGGCATGGCAGATTTTCCTTTTGGAAGTACGCCTCTTCCATATTTTTAGTTTGCAGTGAAGGTATTAAGGGAGCACAAAGTCATTATTTCTCACACATTTTGTGGATATTTTGGGACCCTCTCTCGCATTTTTTCCCTGATTGTTTCCCTAATTTATCTACTTTCACTAAGCTCTTCTACGTCATTGAGTTGAAAATGGGTGGTAACAGACAAGGGGTGGAGCCCTTGGACTATGAAAAACGGAAGAAGCCCACTATCTAGCATATTGTGAAGAGGGGAGGGCTTGTCCCATATCTAGAAAGACTGCATGGTTGGAATAAGAAAGTGACGGAATATTTTGCTAAGCATTGGAAGGATGGTTGCATCACCTTGCATGGGAGGAAGGTCACTATAGATGAAAAGTTGATTGCGGAGGTGACAAGGTTATCCTTGAAGGGCATGAAGCTCAATTGGGACTGGAAATACTCTGAGATGGCAATGTAAAAATTTCTTAAATTAGAGGAAGAAAGTTGAAAAATTCGAACACAAATTGAAGAGTTGCTATGACACAAAGATCATCAAGCCCATTCGAAGGCGAATTTTGAAGGTAATCATGGAATATGTTACCCTTGATGATCATTTTACTAGACCTTTGGCCACCATTTTGTTTTGATGAATCATTTTAGGCATCATACTAGGGTTTCTTTCCCTTGTTATTTGTTGTCTTCTCTTAATCCAAGTATCAATGACAATAGGGAGAACCCAAATAAGTATCCAGTGTTGCATGAGGGTTTCCTTGTTATAATTGATGATCATTTTAGGGCTCTCCTTGCCCCCTCTAATTTGATTCCTGTCTCGAAGGATGAGGATACAAGCATGAGTAAGTCTAGTGGAGAGTTGGAGGGAGAAGAGTATTTTGATACTGAGGAGGAAGCGTTCACCCGCTCCAAAAAACCTAAGAGGGGGGTTAAGCCTAATTTTGTTGTCAAAGGACCCGTGGCCAAAGGGAAGGGTAAGAGGAAAATTGTGGTCTCCTCTCATTCCACGTCTGCTAATATTGAGGGAACAGGTAAGTTTGCTTCCCCCCTCGAGATTCTCAAAAAAAAGAAAATGATAAAGGCAAAATTGTTGAGAAGGGTCTTGAAGTGGTAGTGCATCCCCCTCCTAACCCTGGTTATCATAATCTTGCCCTATCCCTTGCTTCAAGTAAGCATATTTCGGGGGATGTGGGTGAGGCTAGTGCTAAGTCTCCCCATAACCTTAATGATGATCTCTTTGGTGTGAATAGTGAGCAACTAGCTCATGTTCTTGGGATGGCCAGAGATAATGCAATTGATTCTTTCAGTATGTTCAAGTGGGTTTTTCATGAGTTGAAGGAGTTGAAAGTGAAATAGAGAGCTATTAGCAGTACAATAGAGGTTATGGAATCATTTGCATTGAGCAAGATTGTTGAGGAGGATCCTACATCTACTGGTGAGCATGTTGGTTTTGTTTAGTGGATTGAGGCTGAAAAGAACTCGATTTTGGATTGCCTCAATAAGACCTTAGAGGCTATTGAGAAACCTCAGAAAAATTACGGGGATAGGCTTTCAAAGGTTGAAGAAGATGCCAACGACATCCAGGTTCCCTCCAAACAATCATGACTCAACCACAGAATCATAAGGAATACGGCTAAAACAATGAAGATTATGGTGGATAACCTAGACAAAGTGCAACAAGATAAGGCGGTTGTGGTCTTCAATGTTGAAAATGACAAAGGCCAAGGGAAGTTTGAACCTAGAAAGAGAACTAGGGCCAATTTAAAGAACAAGGCCCAAAATCTCTCTCTTGCCCTGTAGGAGCTGAAAAAAGCGACTCTAAACATGAGCCAACTAGAAGCTGAGGTTGCAAAGACCCTAAAAATACCTTGCTTAGTTGGTGTTCCTCTTCTCTGGTTTCTAGTTTTTTTTGTTGTCTTTTGTGTTTTTTTTGCTGATTTTTTGGTACCGCTTTCATTGTGTTCTCTATTGTTTTAGCCTATAATAAGAATTTGATGAAATATGGAATTGGAATCAATACATCAAGATGTTTTGACAACAACATATACAATTGTAATAACTATCAATTAAATCACATCAATTTTATTGCAAAATAGATAACTTAGCCAAAATAAATCTATAACAATTTCCAATATCAAATAATTCAACGAGCTAAATTACACTTTCACAATAAGATTAAATAGATATTTATTACTTTTACATATGTAAACAAAATATAAAATTAACATTCACTATTCCATCATCCAATTTTTAATATTTAAATAAAAAATCTAAAATAAAATACAAAATTATAAACTATACAATTTTCACCATTACAATAATTACTTTTACATATATAAACAAAATATAAAATTAACATTCACTATTCCATCCTCCAATTTTTAATATTTAAATAAAAAATTCTAAAATAAAATACAAAATTATAAACTATACAATTTTCACCATTACAATAAGAAGGCGGCAATCTCTCCACCTTGAATTATCCTGTGAATAAAATAATGTGTTAAGCTGGAATCTTGATCACACAGAGAACAAATCTACATGAACCTTCTAGGGTTTGGAGGGAAGACAGAGAAGAGATCTACATGAACCTTCTAGGGTTTGGAGGGGGTTGGGAGGGAAGAGGAAGACAGAGAACATATCTACATGAACCTTCTAGGGTTTGGAGGGAAGACAGAGAAGAGATCTACATGAACCTTCTAGGGTTTGGAGGGGGTTGGGAGGGAAGAGGAAGACAGAGAACATATCTACAAGAAACCAGAACAATAGCAGAGAAGGCGATCAAGAGCAAAGTTATAACACCTCTATAACCCCAATCCACAGCCCTCAGGGTCTGCGCTTCTTGGCGGCCTCTTGTGGATGGATTGTGCGCATTTATGTCAAATCTGATTCCTTCCGCTCTCAGCTGCTGAATTGACTGTAACAGTGCCTTAGAATCCTCCTTCTCTTCCTCCACCTGGTTTTGAATCTCCGACTGAAGGTGAAATTTTTTATGGACGCCGCCAAGCGTGACCGCCAGAGCTATGGCCGTCAGAAAGAAGGGACTCCACCAGCATTTGCAGGTCTTCGAATTCGGCTGCGTCGCCGCTTGAAAAATTGCGGTCAGAACAACGCCGAGGAACACGAAATAAAGGCCGAGTAACTGATATATTTCGTTCTGGATGTTCCTGCGCCTTGTTTCCTTCTGTTCGATCCGGCGGTTTAGGACGAGTTCTTCCTTTTCCCACAGCTTCAGGCTCAATCTGTGCGCTACGCTTTCTTGGATCTGCTTCAGAGGATGATCCGCCATTCTTTCTATTCTGTTTCCTTGATCTAGAAAAGATCTTTACCAAAAATATATAGAACTAGGGTTTGGAGCAGGGCAAGGGCTTCATTTGATCGGGGAAGGCGCGACGTATTACAGGTTCTCGCTTTCATTGGTGGGCTCCTCGATCGGCAGATGTTTCCTGAAAGATTCACAGATGCTACGGATGGATTTTCAATCCGTATGGACAGACACAGGAAATGAGGAGGAAAATAGCAAAAACAAAATTAAGATCGGGGATGGATGATCTTACCAGGAAAAAACATTCAAACAATTAAAAAAAAAATAGCACTTGCTTCGAAGAGAGGTAGGTGGATAAAAAAATATATAAATATTGTTGTTCATTTAAATTGTGTGCAATTTTTTGAATCAACGAATCAGAGTATAATTTGTGATCAGTTCCTGAGTCATAGATCATAGATCATATTTTATATAATTTAAATTAAATGCGATATTATTGAGAATATTAAAAAAAAAATTAGAGTATAAATTGTAGAAATCTCTTTTTATAAATTATATTAAGTTCTAACATTTTATTTTTTTAATATTTTTTATTTTATAGATAATTTTATCATTTACAACAATATTTAGCTATTCAATATAAGAGCACAAGCCTTTACCAAATTCACTCAATCTCATTCCTTTTGATGTTAAATCTTCTACATCATTTTGATATATAAGTGCATGTTTAGCAATTGTAGATAATAGAAAAAATATTTGTGTTAAGCAAAGGATATAAAACAAGAAAATAAAATATAGGTAATGTAAAAAAATCGTTTTGATAGAGATTTGTTAAACATGCACATATATATCATAAAGATGTGGTAATACTATTAGAAATTATTTTTGTAAAGCATATACTGTGAAGATGTCAATGAAAAAATAGATTGAAATGTTATCTACATAAGCTTGCATTGAGACTTTCATATCTAAACTCATTATAATTAGGTTAAATATATTTGACTCTTTTTTTCTTGATAATTGTGTATGGATTGTTTTTTAATTTTATAATATTGATCAAATGAAAATGGTGATTCTACTTAAAGGTCGTATATTAGTTTGACTCTAGATATAATTGTGAATGTTAAGTCATGTCTTTTTTATTTTACTAACATCAGTTATTTCTTTGTTGATTGTTGATCATTGGGATTTCTATTTAGTAATTTTCTGCATGTGGTGAATAGTGATATTTGTCTATTAAGTATTAAAGGTATAACTTTTGGGTCAGTTTGGTCTCATAATGGACCACTATAGTTATTATTTCATACCACTACATTCAAAGGTAAATCGAGTGGTCTAAAGTCAACTCTATACACAATATCTATGACCTTTCCAAGAAACCCATTTATAGGTTCCACTTGAATCTACATGTTTATTGTTAACATGATTCCTTGGACTATGTGTAGCATGAGTTCTTGGGGTAGTTGGTCAACATTGATACCAATGTTTGATTCCATGTGTATTTTTATTGTAAGACTTAGCACAACTAGGAGATTTAGTAGTTTCAACATTTTTGTTGTGTAGCCTCACTAAGTTATTTACACAAAATATGTACATTCAATGGTCAAAATATTTGTGTTTGTCTATTGACAATAATCTATTTATTTGGTCCATTCATAGTTTTCAAATCTATCATAATGCCTTGAGCCACACATATACAAATTTTTTTTTCTATCAAACAAAAGTGGCATTAAGCAACCTACATAACATTAATACATTCAAAAAGTGTCATAAAAACCTATGGTAACACACATGGCATGTACACCAATAAGCATATATGCCAACAAGCATGATCAACATCAAATGTATAAAAGGCCAACAAGCATGATCAATATCAAATGTACATAGGCTAATAATGAAACATGCGTGGACATGAATATGTGCAAATATGGTATATAGAGACAACTTTGTGTTAGACACCAAGTCCAACAACATCAAGGATGAGAATCATAGAGAAAGACAAGGAGTGTTGTTCATAGAAAAAAGAGTAGAGTTTAGACACAACTACACAAATCTTACCACATCTTACTACAAGGAGCTTGTGGAGCTTAAGATTGAAAAGATAACATCTAGGATAGGGATATTGTAGATTGGTCACATCTCATTCCCTAGATATAAGTATATGAAAGATCTAATAATAAATGGAGTGTGTATAAGTACTTGGACACCATAAAACCTTACAAACAAAACTTAAAAATCCTAGAGTTCCATCACTTAGAAAAACCTAACTCAATAACTGAAGTCTCTCAACCCAACTGAGTTAATTGGCATTTAAACAAAACTTATCTCATTAATGGAGAAAAAACAATAAATGAGTTTTTTTTAATTGGAAATAAACTTCCCTCCAGATCTCATTGTGTCTTTTGAGGTTATAAAGAAAGAGGATGTGAAAAATAACTCACCTTGACTTCGACTATTATCATAAAGTTAGCATGCAACATGGGTAACTACTAATGAAGGTTGGACACACATTAAATTCTTGATAGATGACCCCACATAGCCTAAGGGAAATATTTAAAACATCTCAAGGCAACTAAAAGTACTCAAAACCATAGGGAAAAATGAAATAACCACCTAAGACCGTGTAACTCACCAATGTATGATTTGACATATTGCTCATTTTTGGACCAAAGGGACACAAAAATGGGGTAATGGCTATGCAGCCAACTAAACCACATAACATATAAGAAGAGATTGAAAAAAAACTAAGTGTCCCCCTTGGTAAGATATACGTTTTAGTTTTTTGTTTAGACATTGCCCAAAAATGGTAACAATACCTTTGACCCTAATCAAAATTAGAAGCTCCGTGCAAGGGTATAAAACTCATTTTATTATGTTAGGGTGTCAAATACTATAATTTCTTTGTTAAAATATCACAACATAACATCAATGGAAGAATTAATATATACTTTGTAACTACCAATCTCGGTAATATTAGTAGTTGTTGCACAAGAAAAAAATAATAGCATATATTCTATGATATTGAATCTATTACTATAAAAAAATTTAAAACTTTCAATTTCTAGACTTTTTCTTTTCTAGTGGTATTGGAGAGAAAAATATTATTCTTTTGTAATTTGAAAATAAATGAGCTTGTGTTCCCAATTCACCTCTTAACTAATCATTTTCTATCACAAATAATAGTTATTATATTAGGACTCAACCCAAGCTTAATTGAAATAAGGAGCTACTCATTCGCAAGAGAGCAAGGAGGGTCATTGTCTCCTCATAAAGTACTCTCTAAATCCAAATAATAACTTCATCTTGTTTCTTTCCATAATACAATAATATTATAGACGCATGTTTTCGCATATCAACCAAATTTTCTTATTGTTTAGTTGACCCTATCTTTAAAAAGAATATATATAAAATTCTTCTAGAACTCAATTTTATATAATATAGAAAAAATAGTCATGATGACTTCAATTGTTTAACTACTACTTACTCTCAACATAACTTAAATAAAACTTCTAATTAAATATTTAACTCTAAATATTAATATTAATATTATATCTTCACATCAAACTACTTAATCTTTTATTCTCAATAACAAATACATCTGAATACAACTAACATTTGTTTTCAAAAACTATTTCCATTTCAAATATACTTTTACTTTGTCCTATCTATTCGTAATTTTCAAATAAGACAAACAAAAATACCTTGAAAGGCCTAAAACAAATTCAAAGCATCATACTTTTGTTTCAGTCATGCAACTATTTTCAAACATACAAAACCAATCAAGCTTACACAATGGTATTACCCAAGTAGAAAGTATGTGCTGCAAAGCACAATAGAGTGCTAGAAAGTCATTATTAATGCTGATTAATCATTTTAAATGTGCCATTAACCAATACATATCTCATAAAATCTCTTCTAATATATAATACATCACAAATATCATTTTTTCAAACAATTTTATTTTGTAACCTCCTTAATTTCCAACACATGGCAAGGTATGCATCACTTTGTCATGCATTTTTTTAGAGATGAACTAAAATATTTCAATATTGTATTGTGTATACTCCCTCATAAATGGTGTCCTCTCAATTTGCACTTTCCTTCTAGTCACATGGTCAAAGACTTGCTTTTCCATTAACCACAATTGTGCCTCAAGTCCTTCAACAAAATCAGTGCATTGATTCAGGTGAGATGTAAAGTTAATGTCAAAGCCACACTAGAATATGTGACACATAATGTAGTAGCTACAATGGGGGATTTGATGGTGTCCAATCCTTATTTCTCCTAGTGGATAATTGTGAGCTTGGAAAGAACTAAATCTGTCATGGACTCTCATATAAATGTTAATGAATGCATACGACTTTCTTCTTCTCACATTGTATTCACGTTTCCACCTATTCCATTAGAGAGCCCATAAAGTCCTAATTAGAGATTTTAGAAAGTCCTATACCCATCCTTATCAAATAAGTACAGTTTGAATGTTTATCTAATTCAAACACATTCTATTTTTTTCCTTTGAGTCCCATGCTATGTTAGAGTAATAAAGTGTTTTATTCATTAATTGAATCATATTGATTTAATTATTCAGTCACTTATTACCTCTTTCGACTTAAGCTAAACTTTACGCATATAATAATTAATTATCTTTATTAATTATTATTATGCAACCTAGGGTTTTACCTTTTTAGGGTTTCTAATCTCCTTTTATAAGGATTGATCTCATAACACTTTGTAACCTTTTTCTGACATTTCATTATTGATTGCAACTTTTATTTTTGCACATCAAGGATTTCTCCTCTCTTGTGGATCAATGCGTTCAAGCCTCCATAGCTATTTGCTTCTCTCTCTTTCTATGACAGGTGTTTGCGTGCAGGTGTTCTTAGGAGCTGTGGGTTGTTTTTCATCAACTCCATCATGGTATCAGTGCTTCAGATCTACTTGCCCCTGTCCTCCTTCTGAGAGATTCGGTCATGTTCGTCAAATCTGCATTTTCAGAGAGGGTTTCCTGTCATATTTGGGGGGGACCTATTTTTCTGGTCATCTTGGCTTCAAATGAACCTCACAGTTACGTTTAGAGCATCCAAGAACCTTAAGATCCATATAAAGTTTGTCCAATTTGGACAGTTGGAATCTATGAGAAATTTTTTTTGCAAACAGCCCCGACATGATTCCCGAGGCAATCACTGATTTTTGGAGCATTTCTAGCCCAAACGGACCTCATGGTTGTGTCCGGAAGGCTCGAGATAGTCAAAAATCATATAAACCTTGTCAATTTCTGACAAGTTGCCTTCTGAGGCAAAAAAATTTTGCATATCAAGGTCGTACGGCCTTGGCACGTGGATCAAGGCATGATTTTTAAAAATATATATATATATATATATAAATTTGGGGGCGGCCACCCGGGCACCACCCCACGGCCTCTGCAGAGCCGCCCAGTCACCGCCTCAACGGCCACCGCCGCCGCCGCGCCCTGGACTTCAAACCGTGCCGCCCGTCGGAGACTCCGCCGCTGATGGCGCCGCCATCTCCACCGCCCACCACCCGACGCCCGCTAGAGACTCCACCGCCCGTGCCACTCTGGCACCGCTCCGCCCTGCAGCCCCCGCCTGCTCAGACCTGGTCATATTGGGGCCAATGTGCAACCCCCTCCATTTGAGCACTAGCCCTCTAGTCACGTGTTGTGACCAGGGGCTCAAAATTTTTAAGCCCCCAGGAGCTTTTCTGCGGTGATGGCCATTTGGCCATCAATTTTAACTCCACAGGTTGCTGACATCAGCCCACATTAGCAGAGTTCTTGCCTTTTTTGTTCATTTTTTTGGAGCTTTTTAAGGGTACCTGGGCATTTTTTTGCAATATCTCGGGCATATGAGATCGTAATTGGGCGTATGATATATCGTTAGAAAGCTGGTTCTGAGCCTGATCCAAATTTTCTAGTATGGGTTTGTGATTTTTCCATTTTGATACTATTTTTTTCTATCAAAGTTAGGTGTTCTCTGTGATCGTGGCGTTTCAGACCTCCTGCCTTTCGGGATCCGTTTCTCTTGCATCCGAGCTCCATTTTCGGCAAATGAGATATTTCTGGAAAGCTCTTTCTAAGATTTTATCAAATCTGATGGTTTCATGTGGTTTTTTATCCTTTTTCTGACGTCACCCATCCTCAGATCCTTGCAAACACCTTCTTTGGGCCCTCCAGCGCAGCTGTTGGTTTTTTGCTCATATCTTGAGCATATGGTGTCAAAATTTAGCAAACGAGATATCATCGGAAAGCTGGTTCCGAGCTCTTTCCAGATCTAGAGGTTATTTTTTCTATTTTTATTTTTTCTAATGGTTTTTTTCTCAGTCAAAGCTAGATCTTCAGGTTTGCACTCCGGGAGCTCTATCTTGCACATCCGGTCTCCATTTTCGAAAAATGATATATCATTGGAAAGCTTGTTCAGAGAGATTTTCATTGTTGTTAGTCATTTTTCCAGATTCTACTCCAGGTTCATTTTATTTAGATTCTTTCTTTTTTGCAGTCTAGTGGATATCTTGGCTGTTTCAGGTCCTGGGATCTCTTCCCTTTGAGGGATGGCTCGTCTTAGGTTGTTCTTTTGTTTCAGCAGCCTTTGATCTTCTTTGAGTAGTGTATACTTCACTTTTGTAGCATTCTTTTATGCATAGGCACTGAGATAAAGTGCCATTATATTTCTTTGATGGGATCTTGCACATGTTCGTGCTATTTGTACTCGCACTCCATTATAAAGTGCCGGGGGGGTTTGATGTTTGCCTTTGTTTGCCATCTTCTTTTGTCATGTGAGTGTTCCTCCATGACATTAGCCTTAGGTATCTTTATTTGTGTTTGTACTCTCTCTACACATTCGATGTTTCAAATTCATCTTCATCATGCAGTTCATATTGGACGATCTTTTCAGTGTACCTATCATTACTCCCTTGTCAGCAGTATGGGGGGGTTTCTACTATTGGTTCTATTGCTTCCTTGGTTTAACTATGTGAGCCATGTATTTAATATTTGATCCTATGTATTAGGCGGTTGCAGTGGCTGGGTACCTATGCATTCTGGTGAGATGGATCATACCATATGGACACTCTTTTCTTTCCTATTTTTGGATGCACTCTTCCAGTTTTGATTGATCAGCTCTTTAGGCTTTTGGTGTTTATGCCATCTGTATCTTTGAGTTCAGGTGTTTGCCTTTGTTTGCCTCCTGATTCGAGTAGTGTTATTTGAGGGCACTCATGCAGATTACAGTCTTCTCTACCTGGTCATATTTCTATGGAGGATCTTTAGCTCATCAGTTTCTTGTTGATAGAGTTTGCAGTTTCATGCTTCAGTGATGTTGTACATGTTCATCTTTGTTCCTATTTTCTAGAACATTCCTGGTTTTGGAGGCTTCTTCAGTCCTTCAGACTAGTCTTTGTCTCTTTTTGGAGTAGAGTTTTTCCCATGTAGTTTTCTCTATTTCTCCGCTTTGTAGAGACTCTTTTGTACTTGGGTACCTGATCAGGGCTTTGTTGCCGGGACCCATTTGCTTTTAGTAGTTCTTTCTAGGTTTTTAGCTTCTCCCAAAGTTTATCTTAAGGGGGGGTGTTAGAGTAATAAAGTGTTTTATTGATTAATTGAATCATATTGATTTAATTATTCAGTCACCTTTTACCTCTTTCGACTTAAGCTAAACTTTAGGCATATAATAATTAATTATCTTTATTAATTATTATTATGCAACCTAGGGTTTTACCTTTTTAGGGTTTCTGATCTCCTTTTATAAGGATTGATCTCATAACACTTTGTAACCTTTTTCTAACATTTCATTATTGATTGCAACTTTTGTTTTTGCACATCAAGGATTTCTCCTCTTTCGTGGATCAATGCATTCAAGCCTACATAGCTATTTACTTCTCTCTCTTTCTATGACAGGTGATTGCGTGCAGGTGTTCTTGGGAGCTGTGGGTTATTTTTCATCAACTCCATCAGCTATGTGGTCATACTATCATGATAAGCAAAAGATCATTTTCTTCTTATACATAAATGTATTTTAAAAATTAAAATTTAAGAAGACTTCATTATCTATATTTGGTAAAAAAACCATTACAATCATTAAATTAAAAGTTATAATCATTAGATTATTGGCAATTATATTCATTTTTCAAGAATATATATTCTAAATTTTAAATTAGAAACAAAGAAAATTATTTGTCTCTTGTTTTTTAAATGCATTGGAATGCTTAATAAATTTTGATCACGCCACCTCATAATCACAAAGTGGAGAGTTATACTAAGAAAAAATTTATTACATCTAATTTTTAAAATGTAACTCTTACTAAAAATTTGATAACACAATTTCAAAATCATAAGGAAGAATGTGAGATAATGTCTTAAATTTCTTTTGACTTAGATGACAATGTGCTCTAGAAACAATCAATATAATGTAATCTTTATGATTCCCCTCTCTTACTCTTCAGATGATTGATCCATTGACATGGTTGAAAATATTGGCTAGAAATCATCGTAGATCATGTTGAAATACCTTGTGAGTTTATCATGGCCCAACTACTTTGATAAGGAAAATGAAATGACACCTCCACTTCAAGCATCTATGCTGGTATGGGTGGTTAAGGACTAACAACGCTAATGGTGCATTGATAAGATAGATACCATGTAAAAATTACTCCATCTTAAGCTTCCATAAATTGTATTTTGAGATACAAAAATTAATTTTGTCTAATTGAAAATCTATCATTTTATTACAAATTAAACATAAGACGAACCCTTGCGAAAGGTATAAAAATTATCCTCCCTAAGTTTTAGTAAAATTCTATTTCTTAATCTATTTCGCACAAATATAAAGTAATTTCTAAAAAATAATACAAATGTGTTACTATTTATAGAAATATGTTAACAGTCTCTATGATTTGATAAGTAGGAGATATTTTCCACAGCAAGTCAAATTGTGATATTGCTATCAAGATTCAACTGTGTAGTTTTTGAGTCAAACTCATTGACCCATGTTTCATGAGTAGTGGTTCACACGAAACATGGGTCAATGAGTTTGATTCAAAAATTACACAGTTGAATCCTGATAGCAATATCACAGTCTCTATGATGTCTTGCTAGAAAGAACTTATTAATGTTGATGCAATAAGTGATGTAGAACAGATACAAAATAAGTGACTCCCTATTCAAATTAATCTCTAGAAGTTCACAAGGAGCCAACTTTGAATTTGAAAAATAACAAGAAGTGTGGAGATCTTAATGCATTTCATTGGACTACATTTATCATTTCCAAATAATTTTGATGTCTCAAGAAAAATACAATGGAAAAAAATGTGTGGAGGTGCCTAAGGTGTGACTTATGAAAGTGCTCAAGGGCACAACTTGAGACATCCTTTCAAAATAATTACAATTGAAAGAAAAAACTAAGAGGGAATATAGAATTGGTCAAGGCAAGACTCGTGGAAGTGCTCAAAGCCGTGACTTAAGACAAAGTTTGGATTTGGCACCTTATAACTGAGTGCATAGGCATGTCCAATTTGGAATAAAAAATGGCATTTTAAAATAATAGTGTCAAATTATTTGGAATAGGTGGGACTCAAAAAATTATTCACTTTCACAATAAATGACACTCAATTTTGAGTTGACAATCAAAAGATACACTAATTTCATTGTTTGCATATTTTGCTTGTCAGAAGAGATACTCAAGAATAACACATAGTTAAAATCATCTTGATGCCACTATGTTAGTGACAAAATTAGCTTCCCAATCACTAATCATAATCAAAAGACTCCTCATTTGAAAATTATAATAAAAAGAAAAGTGATTCCCTCTCTTATGAGCACTATGTGTAGCTTGGCAATCTCTCTAGTAAAATAATGTTAGTTTCTGTAGTTAACTAACCACTAATCGTTGCATCTATTGGTAGTGGTTAGACTAATTTTACAACATTACAAAAGTTTTTTTAGCATAGAAAGATAGCCATACAATGAAACTCCAATGTAAAGACTATTGTAAATACAAATATCTCTAGTCTTTGATTGTTGAAAGATGTCAAAAGGTACTAAGTCCTAGAGAACAACTTAAATCACACACGCTAAACACTAACTTCTAGACTAAAAGTGTTAAACACTCAGAGTTGATTGACATTATCCAATCTTAATATATTTCTTAATGTGTATGGTTTAAAATACTCCAATTCCAACGTGTGGAGAGAATTCCATTAACCAAGTCAAGGAAAAGATAGGCATAAAAAATTAGATTGCTATTGAGGAGGCCATCAAAGCAAGTTGCATGAGTTTGATCATATCTGTTGCTTGGAGGTGGTGCTTCACTAATTAGAAATTACACCCAAAATATAAAAACTAAATATAAAGACTCCTTCAAATTACATTAATAAGGAGGCTATTGGAAATGGCATAAAGAGCTTCCATAGTGAGCAAGACATTTACATTCGTGGTAATACTACCAATTTCTAAAAATTGTCACAAGGAAGAATGGATTGTGTCTTAAACCAGTTGGGGTATGAAAGATTGTGCAAATGACAAGATATCTCCCATAATTTTCATAGGGTTCTTTCTAGTGAAAAATTTATAGGCCATGTGTGCATTATTAGAAAAACCTGCAAGTTGGAAAACTTGTTCTTGATTTTTAGACCATGCCAAAATTCCATGGCCAAAAATATGTCAAATCTCTCCTTAATGCCACCTATGAGGAATTAAAGTTCTTCTACAACATGTCACTTGAAATAGACCATCAAATCTCCAAAATGGTAGAGGAGATGCTCGTGACACAGAAGAGATACACCCCCAAAAACCAACAAAAATTAATCAAAACCCTCCAAAGAGAACTTGAGAATAGGCTGAACATGCCACACATTTTTTCCTAATTCAAAATATTCACTTAAAAAATTTCAACCTGCAAATATAAATTTTCACCTTAAGGACAAAATGGGGAAGGGATCATTAGGCCCTTTGCTAAATTATTTTGGATTTTCACCCAAAAATTTATACACTAAGGAATTTAGTACATGTACAACTTATTTTTACAATGGAAAAAAAAAAGACAAACAAAAATTGGGGTCACCCTTCATTTTTTTTTCAAATGAAGGGTATTTTTTTGTTTCTAAAGTTGTTCAATGGCAATGGTAGTTTGACTCCATCACACTTCAATGATAGAGCTTTGCACTGAGTCACTTAGATGTAAGGAAGAGTACAAACTTGGATAGACAAATGGTATGCAAGAAACCAATAAAGATATGTAATCTTTACATAAGCATCAAACCAATACCTTCTGTTGGTTTCCCAAAATGGGAGTTTATGCTTTAACAGGAAACCAATACATCTACAGATTTTGAGGATGGGTTAGATCCAAATATGGTGCTCTAAAGATGATTGGACCAACTATAGGGACAAACTACCCTCTGCACTTCTGGCTCTGCAAAACCAAGGAGGGTGCTCCTAATCCAGTAACAAAACTTGCTTTACTAATTCACTGATTGGATTTAAATGTAACAGATAAATGATAAGAGAAACCTAAATGATGACTATTCATTCATAGATTTTTCACTATCACTATGTGGTAAAACTATTCTGTAAATCACTGTATTTTAAAGAATTTCGACAATTTTATGCTTAAAGATGGAAATATCAGTAGAATCCTTTCAAACACTAATCTCTATGAGAAAAATTCACTGCTGGCCAGTGTCTTATCCATTGGGCATCACTTCCACTGCAAGATTTTTATACATGAACAAATATATTGAACTTTGAATGATTTTAATCCTTTAAAAATACTAATCACCCCCTGGTGGATTTTATCAAAGGACTCCTAGGTTCACACTACTTACTGGTGTATCCTTAAGCAAAAATTTAGAGAATTTATGTCATATTCAAAGCTTATTTAATTTGATCATGGATCAGAGCTGAGAAATATAAACATACACATAGAGATTCATCCATGCAATGAATTAGAACAAATCATAATTCAAACAAAAATACTCAAGGAGAGATATAAACCCAGGATTTTATTTCAAATATAATATCAGTATCATGATATCAAAATGCTTTACAATGCAACCCTTCTGAAATTAACTTGAACCAAAAATTATTGTTCTCCTATAGAAATATGCCCTAATACAATCTATGATATCCTAGACTTGAAAAACTTATCAATCAAATTGATCAAGTTCTCGGTCCATTTTCATTGATCTTGGTAATCCTTTTATAGAAAACAAGGATTGCAAACAAGCTTCGGATATTTTTAGAAAAGACAAGAAAGGAGCTTTCACATAGGAAAAAAAAAGAAAATAGAAACCTTCTTGTTACAAATCCTCAAAATGGATTGTGAAGATGAGCACCAAAATCTTGTAACAACTCCCAAGGATAGTTCAACTTCTGCCAGGTGTTATATCCACACTTGCTTCTTTAGGGAGTTGGGGCAATGCCATCTGTTGCCTCCTCAAAGGATGTTTCTTCTTCTTTATTATCCTCTGAAAGGGATGTTGCTTCCTAGGCTAAAAAGGTATCCTCAACAGGCCAATTAAAAGCCAAAATCTCATCCCTCTTTGGTAGAATCTTGTTCCAACTAGTAACCAATTGATGAATTTCAGTTATCACCTTAGTAAAATGCATCCTGGCATCTTGTAACATCTCAATTGTTTGTACAAAAGGAAGAGTATCTTTAGTGCTGATAGCAACATCAATCTTGACTGTCACTCCATTCTCAATTTGTTCCAACCATTTTTCCCTCTCTTTTATGGTTCCATCTGCTCTAACAAGACCCAGGAATATCTGAAAATCATTTTGCAGGTATCTTACTCTTAAAAGAGCTGCTTTTCTCTTTACTTCTTCCCTAGATACTTCAAAATCAAGGAGAGATTTGACAATTTTATAAGTAATTGCCAATTGGGGGCACACAGTACTATGATCTTTAATTGATTTAAGAAATGACTTCAAAACATTTTCCCTAGGCACCCACTCATCCAAAATTTTGCCCACGGTGTCTTCTTCTTTTCTAAAGGAAAGCAAAATGTCAGATAACTACCCTGCATGTTTATAAACTTCTCTGGGCTTTACATTCCTAACAAAGTGTTGAATGGTGTCCTTTATTCTCTTTTCAGATTTTTGTTGTTCTCTCTATTCTATATCTTCACTGCTTAGGGAAGGGGGAAGAGGAGACATGGGAAACTCAATAATGGGGCTTGAGGAGGAAGGACTAGTAGTAGAAGAAGGAAGTTGCAACTATTGTGGTGCTTGGATTGAGCTTTCCTCCCCCAACCTTTTCTTCAAGTCTGCAATTATTTTATCTTTCTCAAACAATTCTTGTTTCAAATCTCCATACGCCCTCAACATTTCTTCAAATTTTCTTGTGAGTTCCTCCTTCTCTTTTGCTTCCCTTTCTACCACCTTTTTTGTAAGGTGAGCTGTGGCTACCACCATACTTGATGCTTCTATTGCTGATGTGTCCAAAACCCTCTTGACTA
This sequence comes from Chamaecyparis obtusa, assembly GCA_027943335.1. Lineage (NCBI taxonomy): Eukaryota > Viridiplantae > Streptophyta > Pinopsida > Cupressales > Cupressaceae > Chamaecyparis > Chamaecyparis obtusa. Next base: position 134,112 of record BSBK01010625.1, on the reverse strand, counting down.
TGAGACCACCAGAGAGACTATCCTTAATTATTTTCTTTCCTTTTTTTTTCTCATCTTTCTTTAATGACCACATGACCAAAGCTTGATGGTCATTACTAAAAGCAACTCCTTTGACAGCCTATTCTGCCTCTTCCTTGGTCTTGTACACAGGTGTAGTTTGTTTTCTAATTGCATCAAGGACTATTGCATCAACTATGTCCCATTCAGGGAGGACAAGTACTCCTGCATTCTTTACCAATTCTCTCCCCTATTCTGGAGTAGTCCCTTCAAATCTATTTGTCATCTCTTTCCTAATTTCATCTTCAATAGTTTTAAGATCCTTATCAGGATTCTCCTTGTGCTTCTTCTCACAGGCTTCCTCAAATTTACTCATGTTCATTTTCCATAAAATTTGTAAAAAGGCCCGAGTCTTCACAAATGCATCATTAGCTAGAAATTCTTCACATGGCTATTTGACTATAGGGTCCAATTCTGTCCCTACAATTTGTCCCATTTTTAAGCCTAACTTAGGCTCCTTTGGTTGCTCTGAAATTCCCTCATTTATTTTGTCTTGAGTCATGAATATTTGACCCTGAGATCCCATTTGTTGAACCTGCTCTATGATCTCCTGATCATCTCTAACATTCAAGGGTGACTGTGAAGGAGAATATTCTTCCTCTGAATCATGAGGCCTCTCTTCTATCCTTTGTTTCTTGGTGGGAGGTGAAAAATCAAGGATGTCTTCACCTGGCTGGTCTTGTGGTACATCTGTATTTCTTCAACCTCCTTTTGCCTCCCCACCTGCTTTGATGTAGAAGGGAGATCTTCTCTTTTCTTTTGCTGCTTCTTGAAGTCAGACTCAGGGATTATTACACTGTAACTAGTCCTTTCTTGCAACATATATTTTCTAGGAGGCAACACCTTTGCAAATGCACCTCTGCCCAATAATGATTTAGCCTTCTCAAGGTTTTCCTCCATGGCCTTTTTCTTCTTCTCCTCCAGAGTCTTAAAAATTTCTTGAAAACAATTCATGAAAGTATTTATCCTCTTTCCCATAGGATTTATACTGCCTATAGGATCATATTGGGGATCAAATTGCCGAACAAAATCCCATGTTTTCTTATACACTAACCACTTTTCCTTTCTGACTACTTGGTCTTGCAACCCTGGGGTATTTCTAATAATATCTTCAAGAAAATTAAAAATGTGGTTTATTGTTGAGCATTTGACTCTCTTTCTAAACAATTCATTGTAGAAATCCTCTGGGTCTATCGTCCAGGTAGTTGTGGTTGTCAAATGATATGGATCCAGGATTTTATGCATATGAAGCCACCCACCCTTTGTGATTATAAACTGGTGAGCAATGGTAATATTTGGGAACAAAGTTCCTCTACCTTTAGCAATATTATTCTTTTCAATATCCCCTAATTGTCTGAAGAATTATGCAATGCCAATCTTGATGGGAACTTGGAAAGGAAAAATAAAAGGAGTCCCCTTGAAACCATATAATCTAATAACAGTTGAATAGGGATAGAAAATAAAATCATCCCAATTGTGCACTATGTTGAGGTCCTTTGCAAATTGTCATGGTCTAACAATTTCGGCCAAGGTGACCGGGACTCTAGGGCTATCATGAACAAAGAATACTCTCAATCTTGCTGCAAAACATTTGTTAAACCGTATATAACTACTATCCTTTCTGTCCCATGTCATATTTGAATTCCATAGCTAAACATGCATGTCCTCTCCACCTCTTTGTTTGGATAATTCCATTTCTTTTGCAAAATAATTAGCACCCTTGAACAAAAACATGTACATCATAAAAGAGTACCAGCAAAAGGGTTTATCAACTTTATTCTTTTGAATCCCCATTAGTCCATCATGGATTAAGTCAGCAATGAAGGGGGCATAATCAAAAGTAATTGATAGATGTGGATGTAATATCTGGATCACCATATATATCAGGTGTTGTGGCATTTTCTCATTAGCATCTTCCCCAAAAACCTGACATAGTGACCAATAGGTACCTCTTGCCAGTACATCAAAATACTCTATTTTGAATGGCTCCTGTGCACCTAGTCCTGTAACAATCATCTTTCCAATTTGAGTGCAAAAGTCTTTTACAGGACCAATTCTAAGGAGATGTCTCTGTGCATCATATACCTCTCTTAATTCTTTAAAATCAATCGATTCCAGGTTAGGTGAGGAGTCACTTAGTCTAAAAACTATTCTAATTTCCTCAGTAGAGATTGTCAATAGCTTTTTCCCTCTAACACCCCTAATCTCTTTAGTAATAGGGTCATAGTTTTTTGCAACTTCAATCATCAGGTCTGCATCTAAGAAGACATCAGGTACCACAAGCTTGCCTAAGTCATTTTCTCATACATTACAGGTAGGAACAGGGGTATTTCTCTGGCTGAATCCTACTGTAAATAATGTCAGCCCAGTGAAGTCAGAAGTGTCACTTGCATTAAGAAAACCAATCTTAGCATCCCTGATATAATCTTCTGTATCATACAATCCATCTGCCACTTTTACCCTAGGCTCCTTTGGTGTTAGTTGTTTGACCTCCACCAAATTTACTGTTGAGCTAGGAAAAATTTGTAATAAGTCTTCATGCAAACCCCTCTTAAGATAATCAGTTTCACTAGAAAGCTCCTTCCTAGGCGACATTTCTAGGGCTTATAGCTTAAGTATATTGGATGCAAAAGAACACAGTAGCAAAGCAATACTTCTTAATAGAATAAGTAAGTGCAGGAAGAACCAACCTTTTCTTCAAAATCCCTAAGAAAATAGCAATCAGTTTCTACAATTCTGTTCACCAAACTCTCTGCAAATTTTTATCTCCTTGTGGTTTTTCAAGGAAGCATAGATTTTAATATACTCACAATCAATCCACAATTATTTTAGTAATTTACTTCGCATTATTTCACCATTAATTTTTTGGGAGACGAACTGTCACTTGTCTGAACCTTTCACCCACTTCACCTTCAATTTAAATTTTGACTGTTGATTTTCACTTGGCAAATAATCCAATGGTTTGTCACATGATTTCATAGCTCGAAAGAAGCTCATGCGACCATATGACAAGCTGTCATGTTAGTCCCTTCATTGGTGGCAATCCCTTATAACTTTCACTGTTAAAATAAAACGTTAGTCACATGATCGCATAGCTTGAAAGAAGCTCATGCGAACATGCGACAAACCGTTAGCCTTCAGACACCGTCATCTTTTCTTCAAGTTACTAGTCCCACTTTGGCTTTGTCAATAAAGAAAATCCACGATTGCAACACCTGGCAAGTTTTCATGTAATTTCTTTCTTTCCGAGCACTGGTGTTTGCTGACATCCTCCACATCAACAAGTATTATCGACCAATCAAGGAAAAACCATATGCAAAAACTGACATTGGTCCCACTATTTTTAACCAATGAGAAACCGCCAGTCATGTACACATGTCAATGGTCCCACCTGAGAATTACACTGAGCTTTATGCAAGATCGATGGTTAGTCGCATGATCGCATAGACCTCTAAGATTCTATGCGATTATATGACAACCATAAGATCTTCCCTTCATTACTTTCATCTTTGAAGATTCTTTTGACACTGGTCCCACTTTGTTTCCGCATTAAGCTTTACTGTAAGATCAACGATTAGTCACATGATTGCATAGGTCTCTAAGATTCCTTGCAAACATACGACTGCCATTAGATCTTCTCTAAAGATACAAAGATGAATGAAAGCCGAAACATTAGAATATAAGGTATTTAGGACTTAGGACATATTATTTATATCACCGGGCCTTTAAACTTAGGGAAAATAAACATATGACCCCCCACGTGATGATACAATAAATGCACATGCTTTTCTATGAACCTAAGTGACTCAAAAAAGGTAACACTCAAAATAGAAATGAATAGAGCGACCTAGGGTTTTTTGAAAATGGCTTATATTTAGGGTTTTTCTCAGGTTTAACTCTTAGTTAGGGCTCACTAGATACTGAGGGAAAATAGATAATTTTGCAGGATTTCTTTTATGGGTTTTCTGTAGCAAAATTATCATAGTCTTTTAATACTTATGCACACTTCAATTTTATAAAAATTTCACAAGATTGACATACTGAAAAATTAAAGTGCCAACACCTTCAACCAAAAGTAGCTATGATACTGTGTTGGGATTAACTAAAAATTAGAATGCATTAAATAACTTTCTAATAATGAAAACAAATTGCCTCAAATAACAATATCTATCATACAACAATAAGAGTGTATGTCAAGTACAAAATAATCTTTCTTATATAGGCAAGGTAATGATGTGAGAAGGAAGGGGACAATGACTAACTACCCCTCCAAGTATGGAACATGTGAGGAAGTGAGATATAGATAATAGGGGTCTCATTTAAGGATATATTTGTTAACCAAATTAGGTGAGACAAAACTCTATACATCTTCAAGAGGAGACTTAAGCAATGTGAATGTGACCACTAGTAGAAATATGGCAAATAAATGACTAGGAAAATTTTAGTCACAACAACAAAAAATGACTAAATTCTGCTAATTTTTTACAACATAACTATAAATAACTAATTTGGTCATAGGGTAAAAAATTAGTCATTTATAGTTGTATTACAAAAAATTAATAGAATTTAGCCATTTATAGTCATGGTCAGCCTAAGATTTTCTTTAGGCACATCTTCATTTAAATTTTGTTGAGGATCAAGAATTACATGATCTACTTTGAAGTTTTCAAAAATATTAAATTGATAAAAAGTAATTTAATTTTTTAGTAGATCCAAATGAAAATTGAATCTAATGGACAAAAATAATGTCTCTTACCTCATTTGAAACATGGAATATGCGTGCAAAAAAAAAGCACCAAAATCATATCTCTAAATAAGATACAATAGTCAATTCATACATCCATCTCTAGTGTTAGTTCTATACATACTATGTGTAACGGGGCTAGACCTTGAGTCATTTTAACAGCTTGATTTTCCTAGTCAGACGACTTGGAGAGGAGTCAAATGATTATAGTTAGATGATTTGAGGCGATTCAATGAGGTGATCTACCTTAACAGTTTGAATTTGTGACTTGGGTGAGTTGACTTTAGCGAGGCGAGATTCGGAGCTGACTTGGATTCAGCATTGGGGACCGACTTGAGTTATTTGTGACTTGGTTGTTTTGGGATGTGGTCGACTTTCTTTAGTGATTGAGAAGATTGGAATGTTAAGTGCATTGGACATGGAGTTACAACTGACATTGCTAGTGTGCAACTTAGCCATTATGTGTCTTGGAGAATGTTTTGGGCCAAATTCATCATAGTCGTTGGTGCTAGCCTGATTAATGCATTGTAGCATGCATTGATTGTGAAGCGATGAGATTTGGGTCTGGACCTATTTCACAATGGTCATAACTTAGAGGATTTCCTCAAGATGCTTCTATATATTGAAGTCCTTTCTCTTTCATTTGGCATTGGTGATCATTCATGAGTTATGGAATTGTGGAGAAATAAGGATTTTGGCGAAGGAGTAGAGCAAAGGCAAGTTGTTTCTTCTTTGCGGTGAAGTCTTGTAGTGACTTGTTTTGTAGAGTTGGGAGCTCAATTTATTTGTAATAAGAATTCATGCTAAGTCTGTTTAGCATCTTTCTTTGGGCAAGTTAGTGTTCTTAGACACTCAGTCAAGTTGACTTGTAATTGTTACGGATTGCAATGGATGAGTAATTTTGGGGCTTCACTTGCATACATTTGGTTAGTGTTGATTTGGTTTCTATTTTGATGCATCGACTTGTTCTTTGTTTGGGACTTAGATGGCTCAAATTTAATTCCTCATTCCGTAAGCATTTGGGTGAAGGCGTATGCTGGAGGTTTGCCTTAGTGTTCTCAGTGAGATGACTTACATTAGGTGAATCGTTTGTGCCACATGTGCTCAATCCCAAAGCCAGTGGCAGTCGGTATCAGAGCTAGATCAAGATCGGTATCGACGACATACCAACTCTGGAAAGTTGGTGTCGGAGCTATCTTTCTTTTCAGATTTGATTCGAGGTACAAGTCTTGTTGGGGACTTGATCTGTGCTGATTTATTTGGTTGCAGTATGGCAAATGCGGATAGTCAGTTCGATGCGGATCAAACTCAGTCTTTGGATGCTAGCCAAGTTGGATGGGATTCTTTAAAGCATAAGGATTGGTTGTAGGATCACAAGGTGTGACTTGATGGTTTCGAGAGTTTGAACCTTGATGAGAGATTGATTGATGATATCTTGAGGCTGACCAAGTAGTTGGATGCATTGCACAAGGAGGTCAGATTCTTGAAGGAAGGGCAATCTCTTCATCACTCGATGTTGCAAGGTGGAATGCAAGGGCACAAGGCTTCAAAGGAGATCAAACCTTATGATGGAGATTGCGATGAAAAGGCCTTGGACAACTTCTTCTTGGATGTGGAGGAGTTCTTGAAATTTTTTTTTGAATTGTCTGATGAGTTGTAGATTAAGGTGGCTTTTCTTGGCTAAACAATTGTATCATAAACCCATCGCATTGGACTACTTATTTTAGGCTTAGACACCCTAAATAGTTTCTAATTAGATCATTCGGGCTCATTTAATTATCGACTAGGGACATAAACTTGGAATAGCATCTACAAAGTATATGCTTCAAACTCTCTTAATCCTCATGACTAATCTATGAAATTCAAATGCATTGAGCTTCAGGAAATCTATGCTAGTACAAGTAAATGAGTTTACTCTAGAAATACAAGTAATCACAAATAGGAATTACTCTAATTGCCTATGCTAGAGGAACAGTCTACAAGTTTTTTTACTAGTGGTTGCAGGAACAATAGAGCTATACTTCACTTCTAAGCATGAAAATGATTCCTACTCTAACAAAGTAATTCACTCACCAAGTGGGCCCCCTTGGATGAGTGAATAGAAACACAATCAAGATAAAATGATTGAACTCAAAATGTGCATTCTATTCATTCATGGAAAACAAGTACACTTGGGTGGAAAATAGATAAAATAGTATTACAGCTACAAAAGCTTCTATTCAGAAAATCAACTAACTCCCAAGAGTTACAAAAATCATCTTATTTAAAGGAAAACTCTAACTAATCCCTAAATCTAAGATCACTCCATTAATGAGGATAGTTATAGATACCTAATGTCTTATAACAGAAATAACAGTCATCAAGAATAAGTCCTCCCAGAATATAGTGCATTGTGGGTCCTAGATCTGTGTGCTGCATTTAACAGAAAATAGTATTGACTTTTTCCTCATGCGAAGATCTTGCAGAAATGCCTTAACTTGTTTGAGCACTCACTTGACTTCTTCAACATGAAGGTATCTTGTGGCAATGGTCAGCTTTGACTCCTTCAACACCATTATGCTGATCTTTAAATACGCCATGACTAATCCCTACAAAATGATTAATGCACACACAACCTTTGATACATACATATTCACATCATTAATATCAGGAAGAAAGTATTAATTTCTAATTAATACTCTTGCAAGGCATATGGACACGGGAAGGAAACTACCCAAAAACATAACATAGGCAAAGGATCATTCATTAGCATATATAATTACTATATTTTGTCATTTTTGTCCATTAATTTTAAGAAAATATATCATGTTCTTCTATCATGCATATTCCTACTTTATGTCTTTACACATAAAATATACATATAAAACTATAAGTCCATGTGTCTGTTTTGCAAATAAACTGTTCAAAAGAAATAGAAAGCACTTAGAAAGATGGCCGTTTAAGAGGCTCATCATTCCTCCCAACTATCTTATTGCTGGTCTCCAACAATCATAAAGTTGTGGATCCTGGCTCTCAGCCTCAGGTCACTGGTAGTCTTGTCCCCTGGTTCATCATCAATGACGTAGTTGAAGTATCCATGATTCTCTCTCAGTATTTCCCATCTCTAAACTTCTTTGGCCATGTCATTATCTTCAACATCTTCATTCATTGCTAGTAATGGCTAAAGGAGGACAGGTGGTTGGAATCTTAATGGAAACCAATAATTAAGCATTGTCCTGCCCAACATGATGTACCATGGAGCTCGTCTGGTAGGAGGAGTCAGGTTTTGTGGAGAGTGGGGTTCTCTAACCTTTAGGTCTTGGGACATCCTTATCCATCTCTGCCTACAAGAAGTGATTGTAGCTGCAATATCATAAGATGAGTGCTGATACCAATATGTATAGGATTTCTCTCTGAATGGGTAAGCTTTTTGGCTCCACTTGGATTCACCGTGACTAAAAGCCAATCAAGAAAAGTTTGTCTCAAATTTTTAACTTCAGGTCTCATAAAAAAGGGTGTCTCCATCTCAATGTTTCTATAAGGTAAATCTTGATGTTCCCCACTTATTTCATTTTGTATCCAAGACATTACTACTCTCAATTAGACATCCCCCACATAGAGGAGTGAATTACAGTCCCTTTCATTTGGTACAATAAGATTATGCAAATACAAATCACACAATAAATTCTTTAAAGACATAGGAGCTGATTGAAATGCATCATAGAATTCATGAGGGGTTAAGACAAAGGGATTCAATCCTTCCACAATTATTTTTAACTTGAAATTAATGAACTATTCTTTAAGAAATAGAGCATATACCGGTGATAGTGATTTGCATGCCATAACCTCTGGAATCAATTCAGTTATCTGAGAAACCCTTCTTTTCAATACTTCAATTTGGTATGTTTTCTGCTCCAATTGATGATCTTTCTTATCAATGGTTCATTTCAAATTTTATTTTTCTAACTCCCATTGTGTCCTTTCCCATAACAGTTGCTGATACAAATTTAATCCTGCAGTTAGAGGTGTAGATAGGTCTGGTGGTGGCATGGGTCCTTGATTGAAAATTTCAGTCCATCCTGGTGCAAGCTGAGGGGTTTTTATTGTCTTTTCCTGTGTGGAGTACTTTCCTTTCCACACAACAAGAGTAGTTCACTACATTCTCCCCTTGGTAGGATTTAGGTGCCCTAGCTAGTGTGTCCAACCTTGACACAAGAGAGGATAAAGAGAGGGGCCAAAGGCACACCCTAACTAGGTTCCCCTTGCAGAGATCACACGCAGAAGAAACAACACACAAGTGAGAGAGAGAATGCAGATATCTTTCATATATTTATTCTGATTGGTTCATACATGTCAGGCTGTAAGGCCTTCCCGATTTAGGCCATATATTACAATTTAAGTACATGAGTCCTCCAACGTGCGAGGATATGAAACAATCTTCTATCTCTTAGCTTCTATCTCTGATGTCCTAATTGATGTCCTAAAACTACAAATAAAGATTACATTATATACAAGAGGCTACTGAACAAGTCGGTCTTTAGATCCATCATTAACGAAAGGAATGACCAGATCTAGGTCCACATACTTCCCAGTGATAGATAATAGCATTAAATCTATGACCATAATTAATTATATGAGTCAGCCTCAACAAGAAACTAAAACAAACACCTCAGCAAGAAAGGATAACCGAGTGCTAGACAAGCATCACCGAGTGCCAAGGAATTAATCGAGCGCTAGAGAGATAACCGACCAACTCGATAAACAAAGGAAATCGAGCAACTACTGAGCCAACTTGGTCAAAGTAGGAACCGAGCAACACAGGAAAAAAAAAACATGTTTTTGGTGACACAGGATTGCCAAGGACCTGAGATGCTCCCGCATCAGACACCTAGGGTTATTTGAAATGATTCTCTGAATCATGAAGCAGGTACAATCTGAGCTGAATCCAACTCAAATTGTCTAAATGATATCTTCTGTCTAAATGATATAATCAAGTTAGTCTAGTAGAACCACCTTGAAATCATATTAGAGAAACAATAACACTCTCCAATAACATTTTTTCGGCTCTAATAAGTACGCAACACAACCTGGGACATGTCCAAATTAATAAGTGTAGACGCACGCTACACACTATCGACTCTACCAAATTAACTAAAACTTTCTCCTCAAGCTGAATTAAATCATGTGCTCTTAGCCAAACATTCTTAACTCTTCTCTGATCACTAATCCAAGCCTACATACCGAAATGATACACGCAACTCCTATACCAATATAATCTATGTTGGCTCTTCTGAATAAACACAGGAAACTGCAACTAGTGAATAGCAACTACATAACTTCACTTCTACTACACATCAAACTCTATGTCCATGAATGTAACATTACTAAAATGTATTCATCACATATCCAAAGGTGCAAGACTCCGTGATAATTGTACGAACAATCACACACAACATACTATCTATAACTCTGTCAGGAACATTGCTGACACAAGTTGCTATACAACTGTCTGTATAAACAATTAACCTCTGCATCCATGATATCATGCTAATAACATGTCCATGCTACATATACTCAAATATTAATACATAAGTCTTCCACACATGCTACTTACCATATGTTGTCATCAATGACAAACATATAGTCAACACTGGCTTGTTGGCAAATCTCCAACAATCTCTCCCTTTGGCATTGATGGCAACATATGGAATGAAAAACACCACCAATCCAAATGACCAATTCTTTTATAACATTCTCCATTTCTTCATCAAAACTCCCCCAAGGATGAATCCTCCATCTGCTTCAATATTCTTTAATATTCTCCATTTCCTCAATTGAACTCCTTCCATGACTGAATACTACACCCTCTTACTAGTATGTATTACTCCTCCTTAATTTTGTATGTACTCCCCCTTTAATGTTATTTTTATGACTATATACTACTCCCCCTTTGACATCAATGGAAAAGGGTGACAAACTTTTAAGCTCTAGTACTACCCCTGAAGTAGAGTAATCAACCATCCATCAGTCATTGAGGACTGATGCTCTTTCCACTTTTTCTAAGTAGAATCAGGGAAGGGAATTACTCCCAGATTCTCCCTAAGATACTCAAAAGTATCCTTTGGTAAGGGCTTTGTGAATATATCTGCTATTTGATCCTTTGTGCTCACATAATCCAATTTGACTTCTTTCTCTGCCACTCTCTCTCTTAGAAAGTGATACTTAATCTCTATGTGCTTTGTCTTTGCATGCATCATAGGATTCTTTGACATGTTGATAGTGCTAGTGTTGTCACAATGAATAACAATAGGATAATCAATCTGAATTCCAAAATCTTTTATCATCTGTTTGATCCAAACAATTGTAGAACAATTCAAGGCTACTACAACATACTCTGCTTCTGTTGTTGACTAAGAAATACAATTCTGCTTCTTGCTTTTCCAAGTGACAAGTTTATCACCACCTGATGACTCTTTTTGTCATCAACACATACTGCCCAATCTGCATCTGTATACACATGAAGCTCAACAATTTTTGAATTAGGATACCATAGACCATAATCTATAGTGCCCTGTAGATATCTAAATATCCTTTTTACTGCCATGAGTTGACTTTGTTTAGGCTCTGCTGCAAATCTTCCAACTATGCCAACTGCATTAGAAATATCAAGTCTAGTTTGAGTAAGATATATGAGTTTACCAATCATAGACTTGTACAATGTTATATCTACTATTGGAGAATCATCTTCTTTTGTAAGTTTGCATCTTGTTATCATAGGTGTACCCACTGGCTTGCAATCATCCGTCTTGAACTTCGTTAATATCTCTTTCACATATTTAGACTGATTAATGAAAATACCTTTCTCTGTCTATTGTACATTTAATCCCAAAAATTATTTGATAGGTCCAATCATGCTCATCTCAAACTCACTCTGCATCTCCTTAGCAAATTCTACACTAAGTTTGTCACTACCCCCAAAGATAATGTCATCAACAAATATAGCTACAAGTAGTAAACCTTCAAATGTATCTCTGATAAATAGATTACAATCTTCTGCTCCTTTCTTGAATCCAATTTTTGTTAGATATCCATCAAGTCTCTCATACCAAGCTCTAGGGGCTTGCTTAAGTCCATAGAGGGATTTCTTCAATCTGCATACCATATCAGGCTTGTCTGATAAGGTGAATTCTTCTGGCTACTCAATGTATACTTCTTCCTTCAACTCTCCATTCAAGAATGTTGACTTAACATCCATCTGATAAACTTTGAAGTTTTTGAATGTTGCATAAGCTAGAAACAACTTAATAGCTTCTAATATTCTCACAAGTGCAAATGTGTCTGAATAATCAATACCTTCTCTTTGCACATATCCCTTACATACTAACCTTGCTTTATTCCTTACTACTGTACCATCTTCATTCATCTTGTTTCTAAATATCCACTTTGTTCCAATCACATTCTTATCACTAGGTCTTGGGACCAGTTCCCAAGTATCATTCTTGATAATCTAATCTAGTTCTTCTTTCATAGAATCATGCCAATTTGAATCATTACATGCATCTTCAACACTTAAAGGTTCTATCTAAGATAGTAAACATACAACTTCATTGCTTGTTGAACTCTTTTCTTTTGATCTTGTTGTGACTTTACTGCTCTGATCTCCAATGATGTCATCCTTAGAGTGATATCTAGATGTATACTTTGGAACTTTAGGTGATACTGACTCATCTTCCTTCTGAGTTTCTTCTTCACTTATTTCAGGGTCATTGAACATTACATTAATACTATCAAACATCTCTTCAACAACTGTCTCACTAGTGGAAGGAATGGGTTCTTCTTCAATCATAGGTGCATAATCATCATATATTTCTTGAACCATAAACTTTTCATAAATCTTAACATGATCACTTTCAATGATCTTCAATCTCAAGTTAAAACATCTATAAGCTTTACTTTTAGTAGAATAACCAAGAAAAATACCTTCATCACTTCTTGCATCAAACTTGCCTATTGCTTCATCCCTCTTGAGTTGCTTCCAAAGATTCAGAAATATTTCACTATGGGAACATTACCAAACCACAGCTCATAAGGTGTCTTGTCTGTGCCAGGCCTCAATTGTATTCTATTGATGGTATAAACTATTGTATTGACCGCATCTCTCCAGTAGGTGTGTGCAGCATTTCCTTCAATCATGATGGTGCGTGCTATATCAAGGATGATCCTATTCCTTCTCTTACAATCCCATTCTGCTAAGGGGTTCTAGGTGCACTCAATTATCTATTTATGCCATGTTCTTCGTAGTACTCATAGAATCTATCAGAGGTGAATTCTCATCCTCCATCTGATCTTAGACACTTTATCTTTAGTCCAGATTCATTCTCAACCTTAGCTTTGAATATTTTGAACTTCTCAAATGCTTCTGACCTATCTTTCAAGAATGCAACCCACATCATTCTAGAATAATCATCAACAAAAAAAATGAAATACCTTTCACCATAATATGATCTAGTTTGAGTTGGTCCACATAGGTCTGTATGAATCAGATCTAACTTATTTTCTACAGAATTATGCTTGCTCCTGAATGAGTTCCTCACATGCTTTCCCATCACACATTCCCTGCAAATAGTATCAACTATATTTTCTATGCTAGGTAGATCTCTTACTGCCTTTACATTTCTTATCTTTACTATGTTATCAAAATTGATATGACATAGTCTTTTATGCCATAGCCAATTGTCATCTACTTGAGCAAAAAAACAACTTGCTTCAGAATTAAGCTGAAAAACATTACCTTTAGTCTTTGAACCTGATGCAATCATTACACCATCCTTGTTGTTAATGATGCATTTGTTATCTTTGAACTCCAATCTATAACCTTTTTCAAGCAACTATCCAACACTAAGAAGGTTATGCTATAAACCATCTACATAAAGAAGATCATTAGTGTTGTTCTTTCCATCCAATGTAATAGATCCTCTACCAATGATAGGTTTAGGAGTTTTTTCTCCAAATCTAACCATACCACCATTGTATTTGTCTAGATGAACAAATTTGTCTTTATCACCTGTCATGTGATGTGAACAACCGCTATGTATAATCCAATCTATCCTTATGTCTGCTTGTGAAATCAATGCTAGCTCTTGTTCCTTTTTCTTATCTTCATGACCCATAATAGCAATGAATCCAATTTCATCTTCAACTGAATCATCATCAGAAACTCCATCACCAGCATAGTAACATTCTTTTGTATACTTAGGCTTGTAGTTAGTTTTGAATTTCTTAACTCTTGTAGGACACTTGGATGCAAAGTGACCAATCTTAATACAGGAGAAACATTTGAAAGGTTTATGATCTTCATACTTTCCTTTTCCTTTTCTTTCTTTCTTAGCAATCATAGAAATAATATCATCTATCTCTTTGTCTTCATCTTTATCATCAAAATTACTAGAAGTGTTTTAAGATTTCTTACCATGGACTGATGCTTTGAAGGTTGTCTCACTTTTAGGCTCTGTCTTCAATCTTGAAATTTCAAAAGCTGAAATTTTGCTGATCAAGGTCTCTCTCTTGAAATTTGTTGGAAGCTGAATGGTCTCATCAAGGATGTTGATCTTTTTTTCATACTCTATTGTAAGAGTAGTCATCAACTTATCCATAATGTCTTCCTCCGAGATCTCTCCACCATTGTTCCTAATTCCTGCAACTGCTTCATTAATCATTTGGTTGTAAGCTCTGATGTTTTCTTCAGGTAGCATTTCTAATGCATTGTATCTTTGCTTCCATGTCTTTCTGCGCACATTCTTTTCTTGTGTATCTCCTTTAAACATGTCTTCTAGGTGCTTCTATATTTTGTAGGTTGTGTCTACTTTCTTTAACTCTGAAAACTCACTATCAGATAAGGCGCTGATAAGTGCTTTGTTGGCTATTTCATTCTGATGGAACAAATCCTTCTGCTTGCTAGTAGCATCATCTTTTGTAAGGTCTTCTAGAGAGGGAATCTTATTATATTTGATAGCCACTTCAAAAACTTTAAAAGAAATGCACTGCAAATGAGTCACCATTTTGTTCTTCCAATTAGGATAATTCTCTCCATCAAACTTAGGACCGTCTTTTCTAAAGAATGTCATCTGATCAACCTCAAGCTATTAAAATTTCTCTCCGAGGCACTTGGCTCTTATACCAATTGTTAGGAATAGTCCCAAGAGATAACTGAGAGGGGGGGGGGGGGGGGTGAATAAATTATCTACAAGTTTCAATTATTTATCCAATTAAGTATACTTAAACATTAAGCATAAACACAATGAAATAACACTTGAACACAACACCAATATTTTGGTTACGGGGAAACCCAAATAGGTAAAAACTTCGGTGGAAATTGACACCCACTAATAAACTGCACTAGTGTATAATGATCCTTGTTAGAAGATCTTACAACCTTGTTAGGATTTGATCTTTACAATGCAATAAGTACAGTGACCTAGTCAAAGGTCGAACCCTGTTAGGAGTCTGTTATGATTGACCTTGTTGTGTGTGTGAAAATTGTACCTGATCTGTAGACACAACACTTCAGTAAAACATTAGAGGTTAGCTATAATCAAAATCGTGCAAAATTGAAATCTAATTTGACCAAGCAATTTGCTGCCTTCTAGTAGGTGTGAGATTAATGTTCTCAGATTGTTATCGAGATTAGTGACCTAGACGACACCTAAATGAAGGATTTGAATGCAATTGATCTAGATATGAATTGAATGCAATTAAGCTATTTTTTTGAATTTTCTATGCAATAAGAATGATAAAAACTTGATGTGAAATCTAATCTATATGGAATTGATCTACTAAAACGATCTAACAATGATATGAAAAAGAATCTAAATGAATGTAAAAAAAACAAATTGATCTCACAATAGCCTTGATTCGCAATAAGCTTTGATTCTCCAAATTTCAATTCTCCAACGTAATTGTGCAAAAATATGAGATGCTTTGGGATGAGCTGAAGCCTTAATTTATAGAAATCCAGGGCTTTAGAGGTGCATGGATAAAAGCCATAAATCACTCAAATAACTCGGCTTGATTTTTGAGTTATTTTTAAATAAAGATAATTTAATTCACAAAAATATGCAAATCATGCAAAAATAGCTTTTTAACTCAAATTAGAAGTTTAGATCAATTTTAAAACTCAAAAATGATGTTGAGTTCCAAAAAGTCAATAACTTGCATTAATTTTTTGATTTGGAGTTTAACTGCTCTTTGATTGTGCACATGGATAATTATGAATAAATAAATAAATAAAGTGATTTATGCTCAACTCAACTGATTTTTGAAAATAAATAATTGATTTATGGGTTAATCAATTATTTAATCAAAATTTTATTAAACATTATATTATTAAATAATGACAACCTGTTTTAATCAATTAAATAAGAATTTAATCAATTATTCATAGGATATTGGATTTATTGTCAAAATTAAATAATATAATTAATAATAGATAGAATTAAATTTAATTACACAATTAAGTGGCAAGATATTAAATCTAATTAATTAAATATGAAAATATTCAATTAATCAAACTTAGGATAAATGTGATTTATTGCCAAATAATCATTAAATTAAATATAATTAAGATAATTAGGAATATTGCTAGGAATATTCCCTAATGCAAAATTTAAGATAATCAATTAGGACTTTGATGTCAATTTCATTCGAATTGTTGATATAGGAGGTTAATGAACTTATAGCCCATTTTTGGGGTATTACATTTTGCCCCTCTTTGAATTACTGTGCGAAGCGCAGTGGTTCAAAGATAGTCTGTGTATAATAAAGATATGAAACTGATGTTTGATATTGATATTGATATGAGATAGAAACTGATTGAAAGATTTGATATGAAGATAACAGGTCCTGAGTGACCAAAGATAATGTTCACTGTAATAGCAATGAACTGATGATTGCGAAAGAGTGTCAAAATGCCTGATTCTAAACCTTATGATTGTGAAGAAGTGAGTGACTGGTTCTAGACTCGATTGTCTTAGCAGAACTAGCAGGTATCACATCCGAACCCTTCAGTTGCCGAAGAAACAAGGAAAGAACACTATGATCCGATGGTCGCAAAAACTTATACAGTTTACAAGATTAGGAGAATACCAGATTGATATGGATCAATGAATCTGATATGCCCCAAGTGATGATAGATTTGCCCCGAGCGACGAGGTCTTTTTTGATGAATCAGTAACTAGACGTGATTGTTTGTCTTGATCACTGATGAAAGATATTGATAGAAATTGATTTACAGACTTTGAATGATGTGCAATACCATGCCCCCTTCGGGATTAAAATTGAAATCTGACAAGAGAAGTCAGTGTTGAGAGTTTAGAAGCATGTAAATTGATTTGAGAAGTGGTTAAACACGTTCAAGAATGCATTCTGCATTGTTAAAAGGTCCCAAAAAACCAAGTTTGACTAGGTTAAATTATGAGTTGACCATAGTTGACCAAGTTGAAATTTTGATAGTTTGATGTAAGATAATCAGTTAAGTGAAATACTGGATTTTTGTGATGATTGAAGGTCGAATATGCAAGTAGTTAATAATATGAATGATCTCAAATTTTGATTTTGATCCCAAAAAAGGATTCTACTTGATGTTTCGTTGGAGGAACCTTCGTGTGAGATTCAGCTCTTGTTAGACTTGAAGATGCGATTTGAAGAATCATTTAAGCATTGAAGTTCGTTTAATCATTGTAAGATCATGCAAACATGCAAAATGCAGAGAGACATGCAAAATGAAATGCAACCTAAGACCTAAGACCTACTCACTGATCATATGTCAATTTGTTATCATCATTGAACTTTTAGGTAACCGGATAAATCAATACAATTCCCACTAGCTATGAAACCATAGACATATGAATATCGATTTGTATGCACAAGAATCAATACAACACCCATTGGTCAACAACTATGGATATATGAATATTGATTTTATTTTTGAAATGTCGGATTAGATATAAGCACCAAGGCATAAATGCCAGGATGACCTGAATATCTTATCCATTTTGATATATCAATTTGTATAAGCATCAAAACATGAACGTCGTGATGACCTGAATATGCCTTGCATTGACAAACACATCAAACAGCCAAGAGATTATTCTAAATCCAATGTGAATTACCTGTAGTGACCCTTTATCGTTCACATCCTTAGGTAAGATTGTGTTTCACAATAGGAGAAAGAACTCACTCAAAAAGATAATAGTTAGATCAAACTTCTTTGAATTTTCTGGGTATCAATGGTCGAGGTACGCATGGCCATCCAATTCGAGATAGAGGCTCTTACAGTCGGACACCATTTCAATCTAGAATTTTCAAAGTTGTTAGATTTTCACATACAAGTAGAAGACAAAGAAAAGATTATGCCCCCAGTCATCACTCTCTAAATCCTATAAAGGACATCATCAAAGAGCTCGAAGGGACACAATATGAAAAAATCTCAATGCAAATTAGTAAGCATACAAGGAGATAAAAGCATGTAAAAAAGCATAGATTGTTTTCAGTTTGTTTTGATGTTGATTGCATTGTTGTAGATGCAAAATCCTTTCTGGAAACAAGACAGACTTGACTGACTCAAATGAAGCTTCAAAGGACTCTGACTAGATATGAGACATCTAAGATATACTGGAGACCATAGGATATGACATTGATTACCCCCAAGTTTGAACATTGATAGGATACAGACACTTGAGCTGATTGGTGTACAGACCGACTTATTGAAAACTGGAAATGCAAAAACAAACCAGGAGATATGGACAAACTGAAGCAAAACTAAAAGCTGGGAAAGACCAAGATTGCGCTAATAGATGGAGCATTTTGAAACAAGTGGCACCCGTTTGCCAGGTTTTCACCATCTTGGTAGAGATTCTATTTTTGCTACCAAGGCGTCTGTTTCCAGGTTTTCACCAAGGCACTTTTTTTCTTTTTCTCATTTTTTTGCATTTTTTATTTTTCAATTTTTTTGAATTTTTGATATTTTCTAATTTTTTTTGTGAATCATCAAGGTGCCTATTGCTAGGTTTTCACCAAGATGTTCATTTTTTCAGGACTTTTTCTAATTTTTAAGATTTTTTCAGGACATTTTACCATAGACTGAATGCCTTAAGCATAGAATTTTTTCAGATGGAGAACGTTGATTGGTTTTTAGAGCTGTTCTCCTTCAGTCGTTGAGAGTTGATAGGTGCCAGAGCCAAAAGTAGCAGTGATTACAAAAGGACCTAGCCAATTGGGTTCAAACTTCCCCTTGCATTCTCGATGGGATTGATTTTTAGAATTTTCTCTCCAGACTAGATCGCCAACCTGAAATTCTCTGTGTCTGACTTTCTTGTTGTAGCCTCTAGACATTCTCTTCTGATATACTCTGAGATGATCATACGCTGCTTGTCTACACTCATCTAGTAGTTCCAATTCTTGTAACCTACACACTCTGTAGTCATCATTAGTTACTAGACCATGCATTCTGATTCTTAGTGATGGGATTTCAACCTCAATAGGTAGTACCACCTCAGACCCATAAACTAAAGTGAAAGGAGTAGCCCCAGTGGGCATTCTGATACTTGTTCTGATACTTGTTCTGATACTGATTCTGATACTGGTTCTGATACTGGTTCTGATACTTGGTATACTTGATAGCATCTTTTTTCATTGCAAACTCCCAAGCAAGATCATATCATGCAGTCCCAATGTCTAGCAAGGTAGAGAACAAGAGGGATTGACAAGCTGGTGGAAGAGATGGAAGACAAGAGAATGAAAGAGAATGAAGGGAAGAAATCCTCAAGGGAAAAGTCCACAAGAATACCCAAGCTAGGGAAAAATTGTCATGTAAAATGCATTTGGACAAGCAATGAAAGGTCAGCATAGGATAAGGCACAAAAGCATAATGCCAAAGAAGGATAGGATGTAGTCCAAAGGAGTAGACATGTCAAGAGGTTTCAAAGCATCGTGTTCTACTCTCTTTTTTTTTTTTATTAGATCAAGACCAAAGGGGAAATGATAGCGAAAGACTAGAATGAATGAAGAAAAATAAATATGAAGGCTAAATAGGAAGGGAATGAAAGCAAGACCATCATAAGATAGCTCACAAAATAGCCAAATGTTCGTGTATAGATCAACATTGTCAAGATCAAAGAGAGAAGATGAAATGGATGAAATATGTAGAAGAACTACGCATGATGCTTAATTGCCAGGTTTTCATCATGGTACTTACCCAAGGCACCACAAAGGAGTGGTTTTCACCATAAGATGAATTTATTTCTCTTTACTTTTGCTACCAAGGTGCTTATTTCCAAGTTTCCACCAAGGCACATTTTCAATTTTATTTTTTTTATTCCTTTTTTTCTCTTTTTTGGAAGAAGGCAAGCTTTTTAGATAATGCTCCTTGAAAGGATAAACCATGATATGCCAAGGATTCAAGATGATATGCTCAAAGATGCTGATAGGGAAAGGGAGATGGAAGAGAAAAATGGAGGATAAAGTTTTATGTAAAGCGAGTGAGGTTGGAAAATAGGAGGAATAGGCAAATGAGGAAAAATGATAGAAGGTAGAAGGATAATACATGGAAGGATTGTGAAAGGGTAGATGGAAAGGAAGGCAAGCTCAACATCAACACATACCTTGAAGGGTGGTGAGAGGGTGGAGGAAATGTGAATGAAGGAATACGTGAAGGAATATGGTGAATGGATAGCAGAGGTTGCGGTTTAGGCGCATGGAATGGAAGAATATTTTTGGAGGGAGATGAAGTGGAAACCTTTGGAAGCTTGAATGTCAACTTTACTTTTTTTTCAACACCAAACTCTTTCAAGAGAGACTTTGGAATCCATATAGCCATATGCTTTTTATTTCTTTTTGATGATCTAGAGAGAATATCTTCAATGATGGATTTTGGAACCCATACTTGTCTTGTAGTTTTTTTTCTTAGATATCTCTTTTGACTTTATGTTTCCATGTATATTAGAGGAGACATCTTCTTTTTTTGATGGATTCTTGTATTGCTTCTTTTTGTTGTATTGAACATTCAAGTTACTTCCAAAAGACTTGGGACTTGTGGAAGAAGGAGGATATGACTGGTTTAGATGGGTGGGTGGATGAAAAGGATTCAAAGGTGTGCATCTATGTTGATCTTGAGGAAAGATAGGAGATGGAGGTATGTAAGGACCCAAGATGGATGGAAAATTAGGAGAGTTAGGAGGGAAAAGTGAAGGGACATAAGGACCCAAGATGGAAGGTAGACGTGAAGCTCGTAGTATTGGTGGAAGAGGTCCAAGGATGGAAGTGGAAGATGCAAAAGGATAATCAATAAGTTCATCAACGTCTATATGACAACCAAGGATATCAGCATCTTTAGATTGAGCATTAGCATTTTCAATAGAATCGTGAACATCTTGAATATGGGCACCTTCTTTGATAGGATTGTTCAAAGCTTGCAAAGACTTAGGAAGAGTAGAAAGTGGAAGTGAACATGGAGTGGTAGAGTAAGAAGATGGAAGACTTTGATCTTGACAAGGATCTTTGGATAGCACAAGCACATAATTTTTCTTTTGATTTTCAATAGGCTTAACATTGGAAGTAGTAGCTTGATCTTGTTTAGGAGAAGACTTAAGACATGGTGGAATGCATGAAAAAGGGTGTGCAGGATCAAAAGAACCATGAAGCGGATAAGAAATATCACGAAAGGGATTGGATGACATGGAGGGTTCTTGATCTTGATCTTTCTTTATGTTCTTTTCTTCATCATTTTTGGAGTCCTCTTGACATGGAGCCACTTCTAAGGACAAGGAAGCATGTTGGGATAGTATGGAAGACTATTGCAGAGATGGTGGAGCACTAGCTGAAGTAGGGATTATAGCATATGAAGGCTTAGGCTCTTTAGGTTTAGCATTATTGAAAGTATTTGCAGCCAAGTGAAGGTTAGCTTGAGTTTCTTTAAGAGGTAGCCCTGGAGGATAACTATAGGAACCACATGAAAAGTATTAGGGCTTGTGTCGGATGAAGGTTCTGTGAAAGATTTGAAAGACTCAGAAGCTTTAGGAAATGTATGGGTATTGGAGGAAGTAGGGGATGGAAGGGAACCATCACAAGACAAAGGTCCAACATTAACATGATCTTTCTTAAGAAGATAATCTTTATTTTCAGCATGAGAGTTCTTAGAGGAGAGATCCTTGTAGTATTGATGCTTCAAGCTAGCACGATGCATTTTATAGTCCTCAGCAGTAGTAGATGGATCATAATCAAGGTATTGTCCACAAAAGCCATCAAATTCTCTTTCAAAATCAAAATCATATGGATCACCATCATGATCTATCTAATGTGACGGCCCATTTGTAGTAAGCAAGAACACACGACAAGGAGGACTCTTAAGAACAAAGGTGTCATAGGTATCATTACATTGTCTGTCATCATAGTCATCATAGTCTCCAAAGCTGGATGTGTCACTCTCTGTGGAAAAGGTATCATAAGGGTTATCACATTGCTCAAATTCTATCCGGGGGCATGGTGACATGTACAAGTCTTTATCAAATGGAAAAGAGCATAGAGTTTCCATGGAGAACTCTTTAGGTTCCTTTTCTTTCTCAAGTTTGTCAAGTTGGACTTGCATAGCTTGCAGCTGCTTTATCATAGCGGTGATTAGAGCTTCTTCCTCTTGTGTACTGATTCTTTGAGACATGTGTACTGATTCTTAATAGCTATTGCTCTATTCTTGACACGGTGATTTGTTCGATAGATTCTGGAAATAAGCTGAAAAAGCTAAATATCTGGCAATTCTGACAATTTTCTGACAACTCTTCAAAATTTTGCCAAATGACACTCTGCAGACTCGTATGACAGTGGGTATGCTATGAAATGATAGTTGCAAAACTCATACGATAGTTGCAAGATTTTGACTTTGAGAATTTGCTGGCATGGAAACTCATACGACATTGGGTTCTTTACCATACGATAGATGGGTTGTAATGAAACGACACTTGGAAAAACTCGTATGACTTTTGACTTCCTAAAATGACTTTTGACTCCAGAAAGGATTTTACGTCAGATTTTGCAAATTTTGAGTTTTCAGATTTGAATTGTTTGCAAATTTCAATGTCCAAATTTGAGGATTGTAACAGATTTGTCCGTTTTTAATAACCAAATAGATAAACAAGCATGCAAAACAGCAAGCAAGTGATTTCAAGCATGTTTGAAAATAATGAACAAGGGCAAAAGCAACCTTTCGCATGAATAATCAAGTGACTTATTTGTTCTAATCCTCAGAAGCACTAATTGTGTATGTTCCAAAAATGTTTTGTAATAACGCACATATACCCTATAAAATGAAAATTTGGCCTTGCTAGGGTTTTTAGTAATGGTTTGACTCTGCAACTTTTATGATCCAAAGGGGTGAACTCCAATCCCGACGCACCAGGGTTTTGACATAGTCTGAGAACTTAATCTTCAAGAGCTGCTAGGGAGATCTGACAACCCAACAATGAACCATACCTGTGGAGATTTCTTCCACAAGGACATTTATATAGCAACTATCACTACCATGACAAAAATGGCTATTACCGATTGAGGTTCTATCAACGCAGTTTTCCCTATGAAGGGAGTGTCCGCTACGGTTAACCCTCTCTAAAGGTGACTCACAATAGTACACCACAAGGGGACTTGGCTCCAGATCTAAGGTTTTGATGCCTCTTCACTTTTAACCCAAACAAAGCAGATAGATAAATCCGACACGCTAAGACAAAGTTTTGCTTCACCAAGGTCTATGATATCAACCCCACATGATCTATCAACCTCTCTAGAGAGAGAATGTATCAATCAATAAAGGAAGATGCACTAACCAATTTTGATTCACCAAAGCTCGTGATGTCTACCCCACGTGATCTATCAACCTCTCCTAGGAGAGAATGTATCAATCAATAAGAGAAGACGCACTAACCAAGTTGAATGTGAAATGCACTAAGTATCCTCCCTACCTACAAGGATTCTGTCGTCAAGAAGGATTTCGCTGGGAATCCAATCTCTCAAGAATCACGAATAGTGTTCATAGGGCCTAATTACTATGTGAGCACAGATGTATGTTTCCAAAAGCAAATCTACCAAAAGTACCCAAAAAGCAGAAAGAGGAACACTTAACGCTTAAAGCGAATATGAGATGAGTCCACAAGGTGGAACACTTAACACCTCACACCAGCTGAAAATGAGTCCCCAACTTAAAAAATAAGTGAGTTCCTAAAAGCACAAAAAGGTTGTCAAGTGGAACACTTAACGCTTCTCTCCTGTAGACCCCTCCCCTTTATGGTGCTGAGATTGCAACCACAGGGCGGAATGAGGGGTCGGCGGATTAGCGAGTCCAATAACCCAAGATAGCAATCAAGATCAATCACAAGTATCTAAGACTACTTAATGAATCTTTAAGGGGTCACAACCTAGTATCAATTATGCAAGTGTGTAGAAATAGGTCAAAAGCATGAAAAGATGCACACAAGCCAGACACATGAGAGATTTGTTTTAGGATCCAAATTGAAATATTATTAGCTTGAGAAGAATACCTTAGGTCCAACGCTCTGCAATCTAGAATTTAGCACACGTTCGAAAGTACAAAATCAAGACAAATCAACAGCAAACTATAAGCATTAGAAATCAATAATCTGAAAGTACAAATATGCAAATTCTATGCCTCTGTAGCAAAATCTCGCACGAGGTAGGATGCGGTCCCGCATGAGGAAACACTATTTTGTGCGATGAAGTATATAATCTCATGCGAGGAAACACTATTTTGCGTGACAAAGGATGAAATCTTGCGCGAGTCAGGATGCAGTTCCGCACGAGGAAGTATAGTCTCATGCGAGAAAGTGATTTTTCGCGCACAAAATGATGATACCAGTGAAATTTTGCGCGACATAGAAAGAAATCTCATGCGACACAATGAAATCTTGCATGAGAATTCATATAGAGATGTACAGAAGTACAGACAGAATGATAAAAATTGCAGTGTACAGACAATTTTGATAGAAAAAGTGCCAAAAAAAAAATGTCCTACAGAGTATACCAGGACCCTTGAAACCCTTAGCCTCAAAAGATAGAAAATTGATAGAAATGAAGGGAAACCCATTTCAGGGCCCCACGGTGGGTGCCAGAAATGTGTGTGTAAAAATTGTATCTGATCTGTAGACACAACACTTCAGTAAAACATTAGAGGTTAGCTATAATCAAAATCGTGCAAAATTGAAATCTAATTTAACCAAGTGATTTACTGCCTTCTAGTAGGTGCAAGATTAATGTTCTTAGATTGTTATCAAGATCAGTGACCTAGATGACACCTAAATGAAGGATTTGAATGTAATTGATCTAGATATGAATTGAATGCAATTAAGCTATTTTTTTGGATTTTCTATGCAATAAGAATGATAAAAACTTGATATGAAATCTAATCTATATGGAATTGATCTGGTAAAATGATCTAACAATGATATTAAAAAGAATCTAAATGAATGTAAAAAAAACAAATTGATCTCACAATAGCCTTGATTCGCAATAAGCTTTGATTCTCCAAATTCCAATTCTCCAATGTGATTGTGCAAAAATATGAGATGCTTTGGGATGACCTGAAGCCTTAATTTATAGACATCCGGGGCTTTAGAGGTGCATGGATAAAAGCCATAAATCACTCAAATAACTCAGCTTGATTTTTGAGTTATTTTTAAATAAAGATAATTTAATTCACAAAAACATGCAAATCATGCAAAAATAGCTTTTTAACTCAAATTAGAAGTTTAGATCAATTTTAAAACTCAAAAATGATGTTGAGTTCCAAAAAGTCAATAACTTGTATTGATTTTTTGATTTGGAGTTTAACTGCTCTTTGATTGTGCACATGGATAATTATGAATTAATAAATAAATAAAGTGATTTATGCTCAACTTAACTGATTTTTGAAAATAAATAATTAATTTATGGGTTAATCAATTATTTAATCAAACTTTTATTAAACATTATATTATTAAATAATGACAACCTGTTTTAATCAATTAAATAAGAATTTAATCAATTATTCATAAGATATTAAATTTATTGTCAAAATTAAATAATACAATTAATAATAGATAGAATTAAATTTAATTACACAATTAAGTGGCAAGATATTAAATATAATTAATTAAATACGAAAATATTCAATTAATCAAACTTAGGATAAATGTGATTTATTTCCAAATAATCATTAAATTAAAGATAATTAAGATAATTAGGAATATTGCTAGGAATATTCCCTGATGCAGAATTTAAGATAATCAATTAGGATTTGATGATGTTTAGATGTGCCTTAGATTAGGACTTTGATGTCGATTTCGTTCGAATTGTTGATATAGGAGGTTAATGAACTTATAGCCCATTTTTGGGGTATTACACCTGTTAGGGGTTAGGCTGCACTATCCAAGAGCTCACTGCTCAAAGGGGTGAAGGTTGCAACCTTCTGAATAACAGATACACACTATATCTGAATCTTGGTGAACTGCACTTTGACCTACTATTTGAATCAATTCCAATGAATAGCATATAATCTTTACTTGGTCACATAGATCTTATGCTGATGGCTCAACACTTCGCACTCACTACTATGCTCTTCACATCTAACTCTGAACCATATCTTAGAAATCATAAATGACTGCCTATAAATATCTTCTCTCTAAATGATATAATCAAGTCAGCCTGTTAGAACCACCTTGAAATCATATTAGAGAAACAATAACACTCTCCAATAACGTTTATGTCAGCTCTACTAAGCATGCAACACAACCTGGGACCTGTCCAAATCAATAAGTGTAGACACACGCTACACACTGTCAGCTCTACCAAATTAACTGAAACTTTCTCCTCAAGCTGAATTACATCATGCGCTCTTAGCCAAACATTCTTAACTCTTCTATGATCACTAATCCAAATGTGCATAGCAAAATGATAGGCGCAACTCCTATACCAATATAATATTTGTCAGCTCTTCTAAATAAACACAGGAAATTGCAACTAGTGAATAGCGACTGCATAACTTCACTTCTACTACACATCTGACTCTATGTCCATGAATGTAACATTACTAACATATCTTCATCACATATCCAAAGGCGCAAGGCTCCATGATAACTGTACGGACAATCACACATAGAATACTGTCTGTAACTCTCTCAAGAACACTGCTGACACAAGCTTCTATACAACTATCTGTATAAACAATTAACCTTTGCATCCATGATATCATGTTGATAACATGTCCATGCTACATATACTCAAAGCTTACTGCATAAGTCTTCCACACATGCTACTTACCATATGTTGTCATCAATGACAAACATACAGTCAGCATTGGCTTGCTAGAAAATCTCCAACATCAACATTAATATATCTTATTTTCTTTTGATTGCATTATGACATGGGTACGACATAGATGATGAATTTACTTAATATAATTTTAGTTAAATTTGCATAAATTTCTCAATTCTTACAAGAACCTAAATAGGAAAGAAGAGAGGGTGAACGAAGGAGATAGAAGCATGATTATAATCAAGGATATCATGATATAGACCACAATGGGGAATGGAGGAGGAAATACCAAAGGATAGTGTATTATTTTTCTTCTATCACACTCACTAATAAATTGTTTACTATTAAAATTGGTGTTATCAAATTTTAATCACTTTGATTGTCCATAACCACATTAATGGTCACATATATTTTTCTACACAAATTTAAATGAACTTGATAATTTCTTTTCTCTCTTGAATGGTAGCTAACTATTTTAATTTGTTCATTTCAAGCCAAATGATGACTATGATGACTATCCTATAAGTATATCTTCTCCACAATTTAAAATTTTCTTCATTAAGAATAATTTATTACTCCATTTTTATGATTAAAAAAATAACGTACCATTGCATTTCCCTTCTCTATAATACACAATCCAAAGATTCTTGGCTAAATAGGTATGTCCCCTTCATTCAATAATAGTTGACTACAATTTCCTTTTTTTATTTCCTTCACATGTCACATAGGTTGACACTCCAATCAAACTTATATTTTGAACCTAGCTATTGAACATCTAAAATTCTTTGATGAATTGTCCTATGAGTTGATTTCTTATAGTCTTTTCAATCAATCAAGAGAGGCAGAAAATGTACTTGTAGATGAACTTAGTGTCTCATTTCAACAATTCTTAGCCTTTTCAATCAATCAAGAGAGATAGGAAATGTGCTTGTAGCTAAACTCAGTGTCTCATTTAAACAACCTGGGGAAGCAGGAAAGAGCATTTTGTAAAAGGATCTGAGCTTTCATAGTTTTTATTTTCTTGAGTTTTGACTCTTGTAAAATTGTGTGTGCTTGAGAGTTTTGATTGTGGGGGCATTTGGAGAGTCAAAGGTCTTTGTCATAGATCAACAGAAGAAACATCACATATGACAACTTTATTTATAGAACATTTCATCAAGTTATTGGATTGTACATTTAGAAATGCAAGTTAAAAAGAAATATGATGAATGTCAATCTAAACTAGACATTGCTACTATAACGAGCGATAATTCTTGAAATCACAATTAAACAAACCATACTTCGTGTTCCCAGTTCTATTGAAAAGGATGCACAAAATAATCTAGAACCCTATGTTGGCCTATCTAAAGAAGAGAGTTATAACAATCATGAACTACAAGATTTTTTTTTTCTTAGAGTGTTAATGCTACACTCTTTAGCCTTTTTTGTTATGTTGAAGAAGGATGTTTTCTCTAATCTGTCTAAACTTTTGGAATCTTCTACTAGATTACTTCTCTCTTATGTTAGCTTCATCTTGGATATTTTTGGGTTTCTCAATAGGTCTCTCAGCCATTACATGATACAAAAGTTCAACCATCAACTTTATTTCCAAATAAAGTAGGCAACATTTATAGAACATCTCTTTATGCAACATTGGCTTTTATTATGCATAACAATCATAGCACACTGGTTATTCTATCTTCTTTGAAAATGATCAAGACAATAATCAGGGGTCTCTTCTTTATAATCCTTGAGAAATGGTGACAAATTTTACTCATGAAGGCCAAAGGGTTCTCATGTTCTCTTGTGGCAGTGGACTTGCTTCTATATTTTTTTCTCTTAAAATTCGAGAAGGTCGGCATCCTTTTACTGTATCAAACATTGTTGAAGTTATGGATCTTCAAAGCAAGCTTGAATCTTGAAATGAGGTATCTTTTTGTATTTTGCAAGATATTTGTCACATAATCATAATGTTAAGGCCTAATTTGAAGCCATTTAAATATGGATTCTTTGAAGATATTAGATGTTCAACAATTTCTAAAATTATATTCTCATATAGAAATAGAACTTTTATATTTTTGATGGTATCAACCTTACTCATGTTTAGGAATCTGAGCTTCGAGAAACAAAGAACAAGATTATTTTTATTTTCTTTTGTTCTAAAGAAGCTAAGAAGAAAATCATTTTTGTTTTCATTTATTTTGTATAAGAAAGAACAAAAAATTAAAATTCAAGATGATTGGCTTAATATTTTAACAGACATTTACGGTAATGTTGCAAGATCTCACAAACATTACCACAATACACTAATAGTAGGTGAATAAAGAATACAAAATAGAAACTAGAGCCAAATGAGGGTAATGTGTCAGATAAATTCAGTACAAAGCTAATATATTTCTAAGAATAGTCATATATCAGTATCAGACACACACAAGATAGAGACAACATAGAGTTGTAAATTTACAAAGACATGAAGTGCAAGTGATATCTAAATTTTGTGCTTAGTTTGGATAAATAGTAAATACTAAAGGTTAAGATATCCATATCTCTTGCCACCAATTTCTATTATTGTCCACAACTAACATTTGGCACTGACTTATTGCTAAGTGTCTTGATCTTGAGGGGAGTGCATGATCTCATGTCTATTTGTTTGAACTTTGAGATTGACTCATAATGGGAATCTATATTCACTTCTTTGACTGATATCATCATTATCATTTATGTTTTGTATCATATTCTATCACTATGTTCTCTCTTTTATGGGCATGGGCTTCATGAGTTGAGTTTGTCCTTAATCTTGTAGCCTATTATAGGATCTTTGCAACTACTCTCTTATGGATCATTGTGATTTCACATGCATATGAATTTTCTTTACTCTCATTAAACTGGTCTCCTCTTTAGGATTTCTTTTTGTCTCATCCTTTTTTCATTAGACCATGGATCTCTAGCACTGTTCTTTTTCATTTAAAATCATTGCTCATTGCTATGAAAACATTGTTTATTGTGAAACCCTCAATACTTTCTTTTTCATTGCATTTTATAAGGATGGACTATGTTCTCCTTAATGCGTTAAGCTCCTTTGGAAATCGTATACCCTGTCCTTTTCTACAGAATTCCTTCTACTTGTAACTATCTATAAAGAAGCTACTACTACAAATGGCCATGGAGGTTAACATTTCTATTCTCTCCCACTATTTTTAGGTTTTAATTGTGGCCTAATAGCTATTCTTGAAAATAATTGTCATCATGCATAGAGATTTTGAGCATATCCTTAACAATTATTGTCTTCTAGCTTTGTCCCTTAGTCTCAATATGACTATAACTCAATTTCCAATAGTGATTTCAACATCCCTATGTAAAGGTCCATAGTTGTGATTGTCACCATTGGCATACTATTCTTTGAAGCTTTCCCTACCTCTAGCCATTTCTTTTGACAATAGTTTGGGCCATTACCCCTATTCAAATTATTTAAGGGCACATTACTTGTAAGAAATACTAGGCCTTAATAGATGTCACCCTATTCATCTCTCTATGTATCCATTGTTCCTTGTGAATTTGGTTGTGTGTGTTTATTTTCTATTGCCATTATATATCAGGACTGTAAACTCAAGCTCTTGATTGTTATAAACTATGTCACCATTCTTCATTTGTTGACTTGATGCCCCTTGAATGTGTTTTTTTCAATCACACTGCAACCTCTAGTTAGTTTTCCTCTAGCGTTGTCAAAGTGATAGGATCCCTTTCTTTCCAACCTCAGGTGAATGTTTGAATATTTTAGAGAAGAACATAAGTCACAACATTTTCAGGATTCAAATAAAAAAGAAGCATTACTGTAAATACCCCTAAACCTATATTTATTTTTTATCTATAAGAAGCAAGAAAACTCATACACACAATCACCATAGGCTTTACTGGAATCTTAACGATGAATTTTAGGGATTCCTTGAGATAGCCAACATGGAAAAGAAGGTAAACCTTGTACACATAATGACTAACTATATGTGTAATGAAATAAGGGTTACTCATCTTATTGAAATATGTACAACCCTCATCAACTAAATGTCCATGGATGCATGCACATAGAACACAAGCAATGTTAGGATATGTTCCAAAGAACTTCATTAATTTAATTTTTTAGAGCATCTTTGCAAAGTCCATTGTGTGCATATCCTGCACAATCATGACATTCCATGAGGTGACATCTCTTTTAGGCATTATGTCAAATAATTCACATGCCTTGTCTATGCTTCCACATTTTTCATACATGTCTACAAGAGCATTTCCAACTACAATGTTTGACAAAATTCCACCTTGCACTATGCTTTCATGGCTATCCATACCTTGTTCCAAAGATCTCATTTTGGCACAAGCACAGAGGATGTTGGAAAAGGTGGTTGGTGTAGGGGCACCAAGGACATCTAAGCAAGCCATGAAGGCCAAGAGGACCTACAAGGAGCAAGAGGATCAACTAGACAATCAGAGGCCAAATCAAATCAATTGGGCCATACTAAAGCCTCTAATGGCTTTTTGACTATATGTAATAGGAATAAATCCTAGAAGTTATTAAAAGTCCTAAATGGACCAAAATTTGATTGTATGAGGACCAAAAGTGTCCAAGAATAAATAACTAGTCTAAAGAGTCTAGAATAAGTTATTGTTGAGGTCTAAGTCTTTAGGAGTCCCTAAGAAAGGGTTTATTGTTCAAATAAAGCCTTTTTGTTATTTAAATTTTCAAATATTCAAACAAAAATGGCTAGTTTAGGGATTTAGAGGGAAGCTTTTGTTTCCTTTAGACTAACTATTCAACTCAACGAAAGAGTTGGTTGAATTAGTTATTGAGAATTTATATAATTTGATAAGAAGTCTCTGTTACAAGACAGAGAAGAGAACCTATGTGTACGGACTGGGAACAGTAAGCAATAAAATTCTCAAATTTTTTGCAATTTCATTCATCATTGGGAGTTTGAATTAGTTGGCTTGGTATACATATGAGGTGATAGAGTTTCCTTATCTATTTTAATTGCTATTTAGATAAGTTTCACATTGTATTGAACTGATTGTTACACCAGTTTGTAGATTAGCAACTTTTCTTTAATTGTTCATGTTCCTGTAGTAGGGTTTTAGGCATAATGGACGTCATTCCATGAACATAGGGGCCTAATATTCATGGAATGACAATTTATAACTTGTATTATAAACTATTAACATTGCATATGCAGAGTTGAGTGGAACAAAGGTGATCACAGTCTGGAAATATTGAAGATATGTGAAAATTGGTGGATCGGGTATAGCAGTGGGTGATTTGTCCGAACAAGGAGTGGATTTTGTGTTTGGAAACATTTTGACATGTTGAATGGATGGTGATTCAGTAACCAAATTGAGGTAGGAGCGTGATGAGATAGAACATTGAGGAAGCCCTAATAAACAAGGGTTTGGAGTCATAAATTAGGGGTGTTGAGATTACAGAGCAGTGGAGACTAATTCCTCTTGTATTTGGTCAATTTAGAGTTTAAACTAATACTGTCCAGGAGTTGGAGTTATCAAGATAATTTTGGTCCATACTTCCTTTGTTAAATCAGTCATTTTCATATACTAAAATAGTGCATCAGTCATAGACAGGGACATTGGTCCAAAACAACCAGAAGGAAGTTTTGATATGTTGTAATACTCTGTAGAGGGTATTTGTAAATGCTTTCACTTTATCAAGTGTCTTTGAAAAAGTCTAAATTATCTAGGTTTGTATCTTGCTGCAAGGCTAATAGATTGCCAATTAGGCCTCTAGGATAGATTGAGAGCACTTTACCAAATGAGGAGTATGGGATTGATATATAACCTTAGAATCCATTAAATCAAAGTCATTAATAGTCTATGACACCAAAATTGTCATTTAGGAGTATTGTGGAAAGCCTTGATAAGTCAGGCCCTAGAATCACTTAAGGGTTTGGGTAGGTTATAGTACCTAAACCTTTGAAATTTCAAACTCTTCTTGTGTTTTCAATACCACCACCCTTCCCTCTACATCAGTGGTAGAATTTGGCTTTACACTTGTCAATTGCATTTTCTTGAAAGTTTCTAAAGCCTTTTCAACAAATCCATTAGATGACTAACTCCTTGTTTGAGGTGTAGTACTATTCGTATTGGAAGTGTTTGTATCAGGTGTCCCTTGGAAATGCAAAATAGGTTGTTCTTTGTTGATATGTTTGACATCGACTACCCTGTCATTGGTGACATTCTTGTTTCTAGACCAATATTTTGATTCATCATATGAAAATTTTTACTGGTCTCTTTTGTTTTTTTTACTATGCTTTTTATGGTAAGGGATCTTTTTTCTTTCAGACCCTGCTCAACGAGTTCCTCAAAGTTGTCAATACTTTATAAATGGAGAGCACACATCATGTCTATTTGGCAGTTCTCTATAAACATTAGGATCTTATCATTTTTTCGTATGTGAAATGAGATTGTTGAAGTCATATTCCTCCAACATTGTAGGAAGTGTTGGAACCTAAAAATTAATTAATTCACACCTTTTTCCTGTCCTCTATCATGAAATTTTTTGATAAGAGCTTGTGGTTTTCTTTTGACATTTTCCTTATTTTTTTGTGCAACTTTTCTACATTGGTCGATCTTTGTGTTAGCAATTATTATGCCCATGTGGACTTAGTAGTTCTGGTTGTTTTTGCCTTTGAATCACTTGGACAGTTGTTGCCTTCTTATTGGTTTAGTTTTTGGTCTAGGTCAAGTGTAAGCTTCATAGCTCATGTTACTCGTGTCCTCATAGTGTGAAGTCTGTCTTTAGGTGTTAAAGTTGCAGGTCGGCAAGAGGCTAACACATAGTATCACAACATCGCAAGGGTTTGACGACCTAGTAGTTTGGGTTTATGAGGAGGCGGTGGAAAGTTTAGTTTGGATTTACGACCTAGTAGAGATGTTTTATATCTCTCGCATCCTCGGAGATGTTCGAAAGTTTAGCGGTTTAAGGGTTGTGAGGAAGCAGTATGGTCTTAAAGTTGTTATGTTAATGTTTACTCGCACCCTCACAATAGTCAAGAGAAAGTAGTTATAAGGGTTGCAAGACTTCAGTAGAAGCCATGATAGTTAATGAAATTATTCCTCACAACCTCTCCATGGTTAGTGAAAAGGAATGGTTAGGGTTGTGAGCACATGAGGAACTACCACATGGTACCTTTCACTATGATTGTGAGATGTTTAGTACTGGTTGTCCGTGTTTCACAAAGATTAAGTCCAATTAAAGTTTAGAGTTGCAAGATTGTGGATGAAGACCAAGGAACTTAACTGAAGTATGATGTCACTACCTGGAAAGGCTCAACGGGGTTAGGAGAAGATGGTCGTAGGCTAGCGAGGAGATGATGTGTGTCATCAGAACTTGTGAATGACTGATGGATTGCATAAAGTGAAAAGGTTTTATGAATGAGATTAAACCTATTGGATTATAAATACATAATTTTGTTGATGTGAATTTCTTTTTCCTCAAATGCCCGATTCAAAATAAATCAATGACCCAGATTTAAAAAAATAAAGATGAACCACGACTAGTTATGAGTAATAGTAGAAGCATGTGAATTAATGACTAAAGAGATGGCTCTAATAACAATGATAATGTGTGCATACATGCATGATTTAAAACTTTTTCATCACACAATTGCATTCAAAAAAGAAAAGTCCAAAGCTGGTAATTGTGCAAGAAGTGGTAAGGAAGATACCGTGTTCACTATCGAAGAAAAATTGTAAGTGGTCTCTCTGTTCCAGAAGAGAAACTTGATTGCTCTGCTTCTAATTATCTACATTGTTCCAATCATGATTCAATGTGTTTCTACAAGTTGTGGTAGGTTCGTAAAAGCCCCATTTAGGTACTTATCGGTAGGAATTTGTAGACTTGTTACCTGGGTCAACAAATAGTCAGTCTGATGAGCCCAATTTTTGGCATGTTTTAGGCTATGTTTTTACTATCTTTATATCTTTTATTATGTTGAAATAGATATTAAGTAGTGATTATAGAAGTACTATATAGACTTTTATGCTTAATATAACAAATTTATTATGATAAGTCTTTGATAGAATTTGCATGGTTATTGCTTGATGTTTTATCAGTTTGATGAAAGATGTGCCTTGTGACTCTATGAGATAAAATGCCTTACCTGCAGCCACTACTGTTCACCTTCATGCAGCCATATGCGAAATGTTGTTTGATCAAAGTCAATACCTAATTAATGTATGAATGAGATAATAGATCATTTAACAATTTGAATGTGTTGATTTGACCCTATATGCACCCTAAAATGGTCGCCTAGACTTTGGGCCTCCATTTAGCAATTTATCAAATCCTTGAATCAATATTTTTCAAATTATATCAATTTCCTTGATCAAATTCTAGTTCTATCATTTATTCGATTATTTTCCATGGGCTAACCATTTTATCCTAAGTCTTTATTTAATTAAAAGAAATTTCCTCCCCTTTTATTAAATAAAAAGCCCCCACTTTTCCTCTTATCCTAAGTTGCACAAATAAAACATTATTCTTATTTTATAAAAAGAAGAAAAGACCTTTTGTCTCACACGGGACACAAAAGTCAACTCTTATTTTCTCATTGGAGGAGATTTGTGCACATGGATTGCTCCTCTTTCAAGCTCCACCCTTGATTAAATATTTTGCCTCTTGATCTCCATGGTCCATTCCTTTTCAATTCCTTTAAAAGGAGAGCTCTTTTCTCATTCTAGGATCCCAACTTTGAATACTAATCTTATGCTACAGGATTTCTTGGAGACTTTGGAGCTTTGGAGATCTTCATGCATTTAGCTTTCATTCTTGCATCTTAGCTTCATGGTTATGCTTTCTAGCTTAGTTTCTTTTATGCTCTAGATTAGCTCACATAGCTTAATTAGCAAGGATTTGTAATACTTTCCTTTCATAGCTTAGATTGCATCTTCATTCTTAGCATAGTTGCATTGCATTGCCATTGTTGATTCTTGAGGATATTGGCATTCTTGCCCTTGTCTCTTTGAATCTCTCATTGTGTGGTTTACTAGCAAGGTTGCATGCTTCAATAGCTCTAGCTAAGAGCACCATCAACATCCTTGTGACTCTATGCCTAGGGAGCTCTAGGTCGCTTTCTCAAAGTTTCCAATCCATGAATTCTCTTGGAAGTAATGACTTAGAGAAGTGCACTATTTAGTGTGTACATTTTTTGCGCCCACCGTGGGTCCGAAAACTCTTGTTTTGTCCTTTTTATGCATTTTCATCAATTTTTCATCATCATTTTAGCTTGCTATTTTGGCTCTCGATTTTTTTGACAGAATCATCATGCGACAATCTTCCAGTGTCATACAATAGTTTCTTGTATATCAATGCAATACTTTACCAGTTAAAGTATCGTGCACCCTTGCAGATTCTGTCGCACTGTCATATTATTCTTTGTCACATACAGGTATCATGAACTATCGCACAGAGATAAAGTATCACAGAAGTATAATGAGAAGTATCGTACGATTCTTTCTTTGATAGAACTATCGCCCAGGCCTACCAGTGAGTAATTTTGCTCATTTCTTTGCAAGATTTGATTTATTTGCTTCGAATTTCTGATTTGTTGTGGTAGAACAGAGTTTGATTTGCAGATTTTATTTGGTTTTGATGTGCTAACCCTTGTAGGGCTAATAAGTTGTGCTTGTAAGTGCTCTCATTATTTTGAAATATTTTCTTAAAATAACATATGTCAAAGCTCCGAATGCACAAGGGCTACTAATGGTTTTTGCAGGGTTGCCCAAAGCATAAAAACCAATCAAGTACTTGTTTAATTGCTTTCTTTTTAAGTGCGGCATATACTAGTTGTTTCTTTTCATAGGCACTTAATATCTTTTTGTAAGAATCTTTTGGTGGTAGGAGAGTATGCTCTTCACCCTTGTCGTGAAATAGAAATTGCTGCAGGAGCATCTTGGGTGTAAGAGCAATCTTGCATCACCCAAAAATATTTTTGGTTTCTTTTCAATAAGGGCTATCTTGTGCACAGCTGCTATTTATGGAAACTTGCTATTTTTAGTAAGTTGGTCATCCGATCTTGGAATGTTCTGATTTCTTCCTTGGAGGTTCATTTTGGTCATATCAGTCTACCAATAAAGTTTCATTGACAGATCAAGTCTAGCTTTGTAGATATTGAAGATTTTCAGTATTGGCAATAGGGTACGAAAACTTTGAACTCAGTTTTGAAGGCTTTAGAGGCCCCGGATGACGTCAAAAATTTGGGTGACAAGCTCTTGCATCAAACAAGCTTGTAGAGCACTTCGTGGCCTTTTCGGAATGGGGTCATAATAGTCAATCGGGTCAACTGGTGATGACTTATGGTCTTCGGAAGTTGGGTCACCTGAAATGGCAGAAAATGATTTTCCTTCAAAAATTTTGTTGGGGTTTCAAAAGCTATTTTGAGCCAACTTTGATGTAATAAATTCTAAAATAAAATAATTCTAAGTTTGGTCGACTTTGTTGGCTAAAATTTTGGAACCTTCCAAGGTGGTGGAAAATTGCCTATATTAGGAAGGATGTAGTGTTGTCTTAGGCAGTTCAAGGCAGTTATGGGTAGTAGATCTAGGTATTGATTCGAGGCTTTGTCCTACAGAATATTGTAAGGTAATGTCCATGTGGCTTTGCATATTGTAATTCTAAAATTTTGAAAGTGCAAGCATTGCAAAATGAGATTCGCAGAGGAATGAATCTTAATGTTAAAGATGAAAGAAAGGATCAAGCCGAAGAAGAAGATCAAGAAGGAAAAATCAAAATTATGAACCAAGAAGAAGAAAGAATTTTTTGGGCCATTTCCAAGATCGGGAAAAGACCTAAAATTGAGGTTCTGACATTTTTTGGAAATCTTAACCTAGAGGAGTTGATCGACTAGATCAATAAATGTGAAGAATATTTTGAGTATGAAGATATTGAGGATCCTGATAGGGTCAAATTCGCGAAGGCCAGACTGAAAGGTCATGCGAAGATTTGGTGGCAAGAGATTCAATTGGAGTGAAATAGAAGAGGGAAAGATAAAATCACAAGATGGGATTGAATGGTGGATAAATTGAAGTGACAGTTCATCCCTTTTGATTATGAGCTTGAACTACTAAAGAAAATGCAAAGTTTGAAGAAAGCGGGATGATCTGTTCAGGAGTATATAGAGGAGTTCTATCAAATCCTCATTAGAACAGGCCATGCGGAAGCTGATAAGGAGAAAGTTTCCCATTATCTTAATGGGTTGAGGCCAAGCATTCAAGAGGACCTAAATCTGGTTTGAATGAACAGTATTGAAGAGGCATACCAGTTTGCCCTAAAAGTAGATGAAAATTTGAACAAGAAGTTTGAGAGCAGACAAAGCGGAAGAGGACTTGATGGAAGATCTGGTGGACAGTCATATGGAGATTGAACTGAAGATCTGAAAAAGCAAGATGAGGCCAGTAACAGTTAGAATCGGAGAGGAGATAATTTTAATCATTTCCATGATTAGAATAATAGAGATCAAAGAGGAAGAGGAAGAGGACAAGGATCTGGAAGAGGAGGCTTTCGTGGAACATGTTTTCACTATGGAGAAGAATGTCATAGGGCATTTGAATGTCCTCAACACCAAGGAAGGATAGATAGGAGGAACGAAGGCCAGGCCAAAGTTGCACATGTAGATGAAGATGTCAGATCATCACATTTTGAAGATGTTGAAAGAGTAGAAAGGTTGATTAACAGAAGAGTCTTGTTAAGTGGTGAGAATGAACCTGAGCAAAGGAGGAGGCTATTTCACACTAGATGCAAGTGTGAGGGTAAATATTGTGATGTAATTATTGATAGTGGAAGCATTGACAATTTGGTGTCAGAAGAGATGGTGACAAAGTTGAAGCTCAAGAGACAGAAAGACCCACATCCATATTGGGTTGCCTAGGTGCAGGATTACCACAAGGTCATGGTCAATGAACAGTGCCTAGTGAAGTTCAAGATCGGCAGGTACCAAGCTGAGGTACTATATGATATCATATCTATGGATGCATGTCATATGTTGTTGGGTAGGTCATGGCAGTTTGACAGATGTGTTGTACATGATGGTTGTGCAAATACCTATTCTCTGACAAAGGATGGAGTGCGACATAAGCTAAAGCCATTAAAAGAAACATAAGAAAAGGTATGTGGTAATGCAAGAATAACTTTTGTTGATAGAGGAAATTTTTTAGATGGTATGCGGCATGAGCATACATGTTTTACCTTAATTCCAAAGGCTAGGAAAGAGGAAGTAGAAGACGTACCTATAGAAGTTGCAAAATTATTGAAAGAGTTTTCAGGATATTGTATCTGATAATGTGCCTGATGGATTACCACTAGTAAGAAAGATTAGTCATCAGATGAACTTGATTCTAGGAGTCAGTTTTCCTAATAAGGCACCACACAGAATGACACTAGCAGAAAGTGAAGAGTTGAAGATAGATTTGAAGTTTAGTTTATCACATCATCCATAGATTGTATATGGAAGTGGTCCCAGAAATGCATCTGAGTTGAGGAAGATAGATAAAGGAGAAATAAGTAGTGTTGAAGCTGAAGATTTTGCAGAACATTTGAAGAACATCCATGAGGAGGTGAGGAAGCACATTACCAAGATGAATGCGCAGTATAAGGCTAAGGCGAATGAGAAAAGGAGGAATAAGGAATTTCAAGTTGGAGATGAAGTCATGGTTCATTTGTGAAAGGAGCGATTTCCAGTTGGTACATATAACAAGCTGAAAATGAAGAAGTTTGGACTATGTAAGATACTGAAGAAGCATGATTCAGGAAATGCATATGAGGTCGAGTTACCTACTGAGCTGAATATTTCACTAGTATTTAATGTTTCAGATCTGATAGGGTATCATGAAGGAGGTGTTGAAGATGAGGTTACAGCAACATAGTGGAGTATTCCAGCAACCAATTTAGATATCAAGGAGATTGAAGACATACTAGATAGTCATGTTGGCAGAAGCACAAGGAACAGGACATATGAAGAGTATTTGGTTAAATGAAAAGGATGACCTGCTGAAGATTCATCATGGCTAATAAAGGAGGAGGTTAGCCATTTTGGTTTTTCTCTGCACACCTGAGTCGTGACAGGGTCACTTCTCAAATTACCCCGAGTGTCTAATGTAGGAGCATCCTAGGTGTAAGAGCAATCTTGCATCACCCAAAAATATTTTTGGTTTCTTTTCAATAAGGGTTATCTTGTGTAGAGCTACTATTTATGGAAACTTGTTATTTTTAGTAAGTTGGTCATCTAATCTCAGAATGTTCTGATTTCTTCCCTGGAGGTTCATTTTGGTCATATCAGCTTGCTAGTAAAGTTTCATTGACAGATCAAGTGTAGCTTTGTAGATATTGAAGATTTTCGGTATTGGCAACAGGGTACATAAACTTTGAACTTAGTTTTGAAGGATTTAGAGGCCCCAGATGAGGTTAAAAATTTGGGTGACAAGCACTTGCCCCAATCAAGCCTATAGAGCGCTTCGTGGCCTTTTTGGAATGGGGTCATAATAGCCAATCGGGTCAACTGGCGATGACTTATGGTTTTCGGAAGTTGGGTCACCTGAAATGGCGAAAAATAATTTTCCTTCAAAATTTTTGTTTGGGTTTCAAAAGTTATTTTGAGCTAAATTTGATGTAATAAATTGTAAAATAAAATAATTCTAAGTTTGGTCGGCCTTGTTGGCTAAAATTCTAGAACCTTCCTAGGCAGTGGAAAATTACCTATATTAAGAAAGTTTTAGTGTTATCTTAGGCAGTTCGGGGCAGTTCTGGGTAGTAGATCTGCATATTGATTCGAGGCTTTGTCCTAAAGAATATTGTAAGGGAATTCTCATGTGGCTTTGCATATTGTAATTCTCAAAATTTGTAATTCCACATTTGTGGAGATAATAACAAGCCCATTTTCTATTCTTGCATATTGTTGTTGTTTCTCTGTTTTTATTATATGTTTGTGGTATTAAGGGGAGCACCCTTCATCAAGTGGTATCAAAGCGGTTGTGGCCCTTCATTAGTGGTATCAGAGCAAGATTTCTTAATTGTGTAAATAGATTGCCTACTGTGAAGCAATTTTCACCAGGACCGTGGTTAGGGTTCCAGCAATATGCATGAAAATGTCTCCACAAAGGGAATGTGGCGGAAGAGCTGGTGTTGTAACACTTGAGGTTAGGGCACTACAAAGACAAGTGAAAGCATTGCAAGAAGAGATTCGTAGAGGAATGAATCTTAATGTTAAAGATGAAAGTGAGGATGAAGCCAAAGAAGAAGATCAAGAAAGAGAAGTCAAAATTATGAACTAGGAGGAAGAAAGACTTTTTCGGGCATTTCCAAGATAGGGAAAAGACCTAAGATTGAGGTTCTGACATTTTTTAGAAATCTTAACCCAGAGGAGTTGATCGACTGTATCAATGAATGTGAATAATATTTTGAGTATGAAGATATTGAAGATCTTGATAAGGTCAAATTCGCAAAGGCCAAAATGAAAGGTCATGTGAAGATCTGGTGGAAAAAGATTCAATTGGAGTGAAATAGAAGAGGAAAAAATAAAATCACAAGATGGGATCAGATGGTGGATAAATTAAAGTGACAATTCATCCCTGTTGATTATGAGCTTCACCTACTGAAGAAAATGCAAAGTTTGAAGCAAGTGAGATGATCTGTTCAGGAGTATATAGAGGAGTTCTATCAAATCCTCATCAGAACAGGCCATGCGGAAGCTGATAAGGGGAAAGTTGCCCGTTACCTTAATGGGTTGAGGCCAAGCATTCAGGAGGAGCTGAATCTAGTTCGAATAAATAGTATTGAAGAGGCATACCAATTTTCCCTAAAAGTAGAGGAAAAGTTGAACAAGAAGTTTGAGAGTAGACAAAGTGGAAGAGGTCATGATGGAAGATCTGGTGGACAATCATATGGAGATCAAAATGGAGATCCGAAAATGTAGGATGAGGCCAGTAATAGTCAAAATCAAAGAGGAGATAATTTCAATCGTTTCCATGATCAGAATAATAGAGATCAAAGAGGAAAAGGAAGAGGAAGAGGACAAGGATCTGGAAGAGGAGGCTTCCATGGAACATGTTTTCACTATGGAGAAGAAGATCATAGGGCATTTGAATGTCATCAATGCCAAGGAAGGACAGATAGGAGGAATGAAGCCCAAGCCAGAGTTGTACATGTAGATGAAGATGTCAGATCATCATATTCTGAAGATGCTGAAAGAGGAGAAACATTGATTAATAGAAGAAACGGTTTGAGTTGTGAGAATGAACCTAAGCAAAGGAGGACCATGTTTCACACTAGATGCAAGTTTGAGGGTAAATGTTGTAATGCGATTATTGATAGTGGAAGCACTGACAATTTGTTTTCAGAAGAGATAGTGAAAAAGTTGAAGCTCAAGAGACAGAAACACCCACATCCATATCAGGTTCCCTAGGTGTAGGATGACCACAAGGTCATGGTCATTGAACAGTGCCTAGTGAATTTCAAGATCGGTAGGTACCAAGATGAGGTACTATATGATATCATATCTATAGATGCATGTCATATATTGTTGGGTAGCCTATGGCAGTTTGACAGATGTGTTGTACATGATGGTCATGCAAATACCTATTCCCTGACAAAGGATGGAGTGTGACATAAGCTAAAGCCATTGAAGGAAACAGAAGAAAAAGTATGTGGTAATGCAAGAATAACTTTTGTTAATAGAAGAAATTTCTTAGATGGTATGTGGCATGAGCATATGTGTTTTACCTTAATTCCAAAGGTTGGGAAAGAGGAAGTAGAAGATGTACCTATAGAAGTTGCAAAATTATTGAATGA
This sequence comes from Chamaecyparis obtusa, assembly GCA_027943335.1. Classification (NCBI taxonomy): domain Eukaryota; kingdom Viridiplantae; phylum Streptophyta; class Pinopsida; order Cupressales; family Cupressaceae; genus Chamaecyparis; species Chamaecyparis obtusa. The sequence continues at coordinate 91,177 of BSBK01010625.1, read as the reverse complement.
GTTTTAGGATATTGTATCTGATAATGTGCCTGATGGATTACCACTAGTAAAAAAGATCAGTCATCAGATGGACTTGATTCTAGGAGCCAATTTGCCAAATAAGGCAGTACACAGAATGACACTAGCAGAAAGTGAAGAGTTGAAGATAGATTTGAAGTTTAGTTCATCACATCATCCATAGATTGTATATGGAAGTAGTCCCAAAAATGCATCTGAGTTAAGGAAGATAGATAAAGAAGAAATAAGTAGTGCTAAAGCTGAGGATTTTGCAGAACATTTGAAGAACATCCATGAGGAGGTGAGGAAGCACATTACCAAGATGAATGTGCAGTTTAAGGCTAAGGCAAATGAGAAAAGGAGGCATAAGAAATTTCAGGTTGGAGATGAAGTCATGGTTCATTTGTGGAAGGAGCAGTTTCCAGTTGGTACATATACCAAGCTGAAAATGAAGAAGTTTGGACCATGTAAGATACTGAAGAAGCATGATTCAAAAAATGCATATGAGGTCGAGTTACCTACTAAGCTGAATATTTCACCAATATTTAATGTTTCAGATCTGACAGAGTATCATGAAGGAGGTGTTGAAGATGAGGTTATAACAGCACAGTGGAGTATTCCTGCAACCAGTTCAGATATCAAGGAGATTCAAGACATACTGGATAGTCATGTTGGTAGAAGCACAAGGAACAAGACATATGAAGAGTATTTGGTCAAATGGAAAGGATGACCTATTGAAGATTCATCATGGCTAACAAAGGAGGAGGTTAACCCTTTTAGTTTTCCTCTGCACACTTAAGTCGTGATAGGGTCACTTCTCAAATTACCCTAGGTGTCTAATGCAAGAGCATCCTAGGTGTAAGAGAAATCTTGCATCACCCAAAAATATTTCTGGTTTCTTTTCAATAAGAGCTATCTTGTGCAAACCTGCTATTTATGGAAACTTTCTATTTTTAGTAAGTTGGTCATCCGATCTTAGAATATTCTTATTTCTTCCCTGGAGGTTCATTTTGGTCATATCAGCCTGCCAATAAAGTTTCATTAACAGATCAAGTGTAGCTTTGTAAATATTGAAGATTTTTAATATTGGCAAGAGGGTACACAAACTTTAAACTCAGTTTTGAAGGCTTTAGAGGCCCCATATGTGGTCAAAAATTTGGGTGACACATGCTTGTGTTGGTCAAGCCTGCAGAGTGCTTTGTGGCCTTTCTGGAATGGGGTCATAATAGTCAATCAGATCAACTGGTGATGACTTATGGTTTTCAAAAGTTGGGTCACCTGAAATGGCGAAAAATGATTTTTCTTCAAAGTTTCTGTTTGGGTTTCAAAAGTTATTTTGAGATGACTTTGATGTAATAAATTATAAAATAAAATAATTCTAAGTTTGGTCGGCCTTGTTGGCTAAAATTCTGGAACTTTCCCAAGCGGTGGAAAATTGCCTATATTAGGAAGGTTGTAATGTTGTCTTAGGCAGTTCAGGGCAGTTTTGGGTAGTAGATCTGGGTATTCATTTGAGGCTTTGTCCTCCAGAATATTGTAAGGGAATGCCCATGTGGCTTTGCATATTGTAATTCTTAAAATTTGTAATTCCACATTTGTGGAGATAATAAGAAGCCCATTTTTTGTTCTTGCATATTGTTGTTGTTTCTCTGTTTCTATTATGTGTTTGTGGTATTAAGGGGAGCACCCTTCATCAAGTGGTATTAAAGCGGTTGTGGCCCTTCATCAGAAATCTTGACCCATCTTTGGATTTTGAAAGCAAGAGGGTAATTGAACCTTTGCTCGGTGTGTTTTGGAGAAATGTTTGAGCTAGGAGAGTATGCTCTTCACCCTTGAGGTGAAACATAAATCTTGAAACTCAAAGGTTGATCCACTCTTTGTTTAGTTTTAGAATCCTTTAGTAGGCTTTCTCTTGAGCAATCAAGAGGAACGACCCATGTGGGGACAAGCTTTTTGCTAGCTATTCCAACCCACTATAAACTCAAGGCTATCAAGGACACAAAACCTTGGTAGACGTAGTACTTGTCTTCGCTTGATGTGAGTACTTTTGGGATTGTCGCCATGAGGAAAATGTTGAGCAACAATGCTTAAGGTACTCTTGTGGCCGTGAGGTCCATTACTTGCCGCAAGGTAAGGAGTCCCTTTGGGGAGCAAGAGGGGTATTATGAACGGAAGCCCTTACTAAGAACCATAGATAGAATCCACCCTATTTTGTCGCCCAGCTTCTTGATGCAAGGATTGATCCTAGTGGACTAACCCAGATCACCCCAAGATTACTCACCATCTGTGTTAGTTTGGTTGTGTCATTAGCAATTCCACGACAAAGCCAATATCTATTGTGGGTAACCACTGTGTGTGAGGTAATGGAGCATCAAGTGTGGGCCAAGTTGTTAAGTATTTAGCCATTGTCTTTTTAGGCTAGTAAGTGATTGAAGTGTTCTAGCTATGATCTACCCATGTAAACATTCTCAAATATCAAACATCACGGTAGCATTCATAGGATTTTATTGCTTTGATATCACAATTGCTTGTCTTGGCAAGGTTGCTTTTGCCCTTGTGCAAGTGTTTTATGACATGTTTGATCACCTACTGTTTGCAAACTTTCTTTGATTCCTGCTAGTACTATGTTTGAAATCAATAAATCCAACCCTCATATTGAAACTTTGACCAAATTGCCTTTAAAACTAAGATTTTTAACACTCACTAGTCAAGAGTCGTACAATCCTCAAAATTTCATCTCACACTATACTGAGATTTATCATGCGATAATTCGATGCTACAAAAATATCGCAGTGCTTGCCTAGATTTTATCACACAGGCTGCCTAGAAACTGTCGAACTGCTTTGTGCGAAATATTGCCTAGTCAGATTATATCGTACTATTTTCCTGGAAACTGTCGCACAGAGTCTTTTTTGTTGTCTGTCTAGTTTATGCAATTTTCAGTCGTCCTTTGGTCGATCTAGATTTTAGTAGGTCTCCTACCCTGCAGCTAGTAGCCTGTTTGTACCTCAGGTTCCTATATTTAGACCCCTTGAATTAGTATTCTTTGATTTTACAAAGTAATCTTGCTTGTCATTAATAAGTTAGGAATCAACCTTGTTGAGAAAATACACCTTTAGACTCTTTGATAACACACTTGGAGAGTTTTAGTAGTCTTTTGTCCAAATCCACTTCCATAAAAATTCAATTTCAATTTCAAATATATTTGGTTAAATCCATCCTCTTGTTCCATATGTGTTAGGATACTTATCATTTTATTATACACCTCTGTGGCAGTGTTGGTTTACACTTTTTCTAGCTTTCTATCTCACCATCTTTTTTTGGATAATTGAACACTTTTACTATCCTAGTTTGGTATTGACATTTCGTTGGGTCATCTTATCACCAAGGGTCTTTTTCTTTCATGTCGGTTATGACAAGGTACCAAGTTAGTCAAGGAAAATGACCTCAAGTTGTCTTTGATCAGTTACCCTTAGTCCAAACTCATCAAAAGTGAAAGGGAAAAGAGCCCATCTTTGATCAATCACCTAGGAGCGAGTCTAAAACTTGGTTTGACCCAAAGAGCAATCCTAGTGAGTTGAGTACCTCTTTAGCACCTTCTCAATCAAATATGGACATGAGTTACACCATGACTAGAAAGGAGAGAGAAGTGATGGATCAAAATCTTGATGATATTTTCCAAAGACATAGGGATAACATGTTATTTGGTGATGACAATCAACCTGAATCACCCCCTATCAACTCAAGATATTTAGACATCCATCAAAGAGCTGAAAGACATTATGGACGAGCTCACCAAGATGCACGGTCACAACATGAAGACCAAAACAATGAATCTAGTGATGCTCATGTGAATGCAACATTTACTAACAACTTGTTCAAACATTCAAGGCCCAACTCTCCGCTTAAAACAACCTCAAGATATGCAAATGAGAGGCTTAAAATAATTGAACGCAAAAAGAAAGCCTTTTTGGACGAACAAGCCACTAAAGAAGAAAGGTTTAGAATCCTAGAGGCGGAGCAACAAGCCTTGTTAGAATTGAAAAGAAAAGCATTCCAAGAAGAACAAGATAGGCTTTTAACCCAGCAACTCAATGACTAATTCAACAATAGGGGTACCAACAGTGGAAACAACTCTCCACCATCTACTCCCTCAAGAACCCCAAGAAGCAGAATGTGGTCAAGGACCCCTTCAAGATCTCCTAGTCCTAGAGGAAGGAGGACACAACATAGGAGACAAACACCTCCTAGGAAGTTGAGACAACCCTCCCAACGAGCTCATCATGGCTCTCAACATGGAGGAAGTAGTGCAAGTTTTGATGATCAAGATTTTATGAGAATGCAACAAGAGCCACTATTCCAACAATATGTGGAGAAGTATCTTTATCAAAACAAGGATAGGTTCCTAGAGAGCTTGATTAACAAGGGTGCCAGAGTCCCTTACAACTTTGATGTGGATAGAAGAATCAAGAAACAAGGACCCTCTCAAGAAGAGGAGATCAAACAACTCAAGTGTATGATGGAAAAGGTGTTGGCACCTAAAATTTCCTTTTCACTTGACTCTATTTGTCCCAATCCTTTCGACAGAAGTGTTAGTATGAAGGATTTTCCTAGAAAAGTTGAAATCCCCCAGTATGACAAGTATGATGACAATGGCGACCCACATGATCATGTGTGTCCGTTTTACATCATGAGTTTTGAGTTTCACCAAGATGACTCCTATCTTATGATATTATTCCCAAGGAGTCTCAATGGCCAAGCCATGGAGTGGTTTACCAACATAACCCCTCCCGTCAAAACTTTCAAAGAACTTGTCCACAGATTTGTTCAATATTTTGCATACAACTTGTCAAGATTAGTCACTATGTTAGACTTGTGCAATTTGAAGCAGAACCAAGGGGAATCCTTTGTTACCTTCTTACAAAGGTGGAGACGATTGTGCTCTCACTATTCTAGGATTATCCCTGAGCATGAAAGGATTGATATCATTGTTAGCAATTTGGTGCCTGAAATGCGGTATGAGGTTCGGAAGATGGTTTTTTATTCCTTTGACACTATGGTCAAAACCGCATGTCAAATTGAGGATGTCTTGAAAGAGCAAGGTGTTTTGACCAAACATAGCAATAACAACAATGGTCAAAATACTAACAATGCTAATAAAGACAAAGACAAGCACTCACACTGGAACAAGAACAAGCAATTAGTCAACGATGGAGTTGTGGACTCTTCCCAACCCAAGGATCAAGGATTCCTCCATTTGTCTAGTGCAGTCCAAGCTATGAAGCTCAACACATCCTCCAACCAACAAGAGCATAAACCAAAGTATCAAGATAAGCCTAAGAAGGAGAGGCGATAATTTTTTAAACTAGGTGACTCCTATGAGGATGTTTTCAAGATGCTTATTGCTAATAACCTTGCACAACCACAAGATCCAGCAAATTTTTGCATACCTAATGTTAAGCCACATTGGTGGAATGAAAAATCTTTCTATAAATTCCACAATAGCATTGGACATGACATTGAACATTGCTAGAAACTTAAACACCTTATTCAGGATCTTATTGAGAGTGGCAAACTTCAGATTGATGGGTTGAACACCAATGCAGATCATAAGGCATTCAAGGAGCCTTTGCCCAAATATGAAAAGGGGAAACCTCTAAACCCAAGAATGGCAAGGCCGAAATCAATTATACCTACACAGGTACCGAAAACGTGGTCAATATGCTTGAGGTTGTCGAGGAAAGTGTCAACATGATGAGAGACAAAGATCCCTATGGTTATGATGTGGGCTCTCCTCCTATATTTGATGAAGTGGTGGTGCTTAGGGGTCCTCACTCTCAAAGTTCATCCCAAGCTCTCAATGTTGTCACCAGAAGTCAAAGCCAAGGTCATGTGCTTATTAGAGGTCCTAGTTCCAACCAGTCTAGCAAAACCAAATAAGTGACATCCAAGAATGTCACCACCAAATCAACAGTCAACCCTGAAATGAGCTATAATCTTGTTGACCAGTTACAAAGAATGCCAGCTCAAATATCAATTTTTGAACTCTTGGAATTGTCTCCAAGACATAAGCGTATTCTTGAGGATGCTTTGCATGCAGAAAATATTCCTAACAACATAGATGTTGACCAATTCTAGAACATGGTTAACCACCTTGCTAGCCCTCATTACCTAACATTCTCAAAAGAAGATGACAAAGCTTTGAGCCATCCACATAATCTTGCCTTTGATATCGAAGTCATGATTCACACGACCCATGTCAAGAATGTGTTGATTGATGGGGGTGTTGGGCTCAACATTTGTTCCTTGAGTCTGCTGAAGATACTGGGTTATTCTGAGCAAGTTATTGATACCCGAAAGAAAATTACCATTAAAACCTATGATGAGGCAGAGAGAAGTTCTAAAGGGTTGGTCATCCTTCCTGTCAGGATTGGCCCTGTTGAAAAGGACATTTTGTTCCAAATTGTTGATGTTGGTCCTCTAGCATATAATATCCTACTTGGTAGACTGTGGATCCATGACATGCAAGTGGTGCCATCCACCTACCACCTGTAATACCCCAAAAATGGGCTATAAGTTCATTAATCTCCTACATCTTCAATTCGAATGAAATCGACATCAAAGTCCTAACCTAAGGCACATCTAAACATCATCGAATCATAATTGATTATCTTAAATTTTGCATTAGGGAATATTCCTAGTAATATTCCTAATTATCTTAATTATCTTTAATTTAATGATTATTTGGCGATAAATCACATTTATCCTAAAAATTTGATTAATTGAATATTTTCATATTTAATTAATTAGATTTAATATTTGCCACTTAATTATGTAATTAAATTTAATTCTATCTATTATTAATTGTATTATTTAATTTTGACAATAAATCAAAATTCCTATCTTTAATTGATTAAATTCTTATTTAATTAATTAAAGCATGTTGTCATTATTTAATAATATAATTTTTAATAAAAGTTTGAATAAATAGTTAATTAACCCATAAATTAATTATTTATTTTCAAAAATCAGTTGAGTTGAGGATAAATCACTTTATTTATTTATTTAATTCTTAATTATTATGCATATTCAAAAGAAACAGTTAAACTCCAAATCAGAAAATCAATGCAAGTTATTGACTTTTTGGAACTCAACATCCTTTTGGAGTTCAAAAAGCTGATCTAAACTCTAATTTGAGTTAAAAAGCTGTTTTTGCATGTTTTTGCATGATTTTGAGAATTAACTATCTTTTATGATCAGATAACTCAAAAATCAAGATGAGTTAATTTGAGTGATTTATGGCTTTTATTCATGCACCTCCAAAGCCCTGGATTTCTATAAATTAAGGCTTTAGCTCTTCACAAATCATCTCATATTTTGCACAATCACGCTGGAGAATTGGAGGCTGAGGAATCAACTTGTGAATTCAAAGCTTTGTGAGATCAATTTCAATTGCATAGTTTTTATATCTTAGCATAGAATTTCATAGTTTTCATATCATTGTTAGAATCTTCATTGTTAGATCATTTAGCATTCATAGCATATCAATTTCATATTAGCATTCATATCATATCAATTTATCATTCTTATTGCATCATAAAATATCCAAAATATAGATTAATTGCATTCAATTTCATATCCATCTTTTGCATTCAAATCCTTCATTTAGGTGTCGTCTAGGTCACTGATCTCGATTACAATCTGAGAACATTAATCTCGCACCTATTAGAAGGCAGTAAATCGCTTGGTTAGATAGCTTTCAATTTTGCATGATTTTGATTATCACTAACCTCTAATGTTTTACTGAGTGTTGTGTCTACAGATCAGGTACAATTTTCACACACACATTTTTGGCGCCCACCGTGGGGCAACCCACCTTTGCATGCTGGTTTTGATTTTTTTTGGGAGCTAAAACCCCAAAGTTTCAAAGATTTAATTTTACCTCCCAAACGGCTTGGAATTTTGGTTTAAAATTTTTTTTGCAGGTTGGTGACATATCATGGAAGCTACAGTAAAAAATTTAGAATTTTCTGAAATGTTTTGAATTTTTAATAATTTTTTCTTGAAATTACGGAAAAAATTAATATCTGACGCAAATCAGCATATTTTTCGAAAATTTTTATATTTTCGGAAATCTCTTTAAATTCTACAAGGGGTCCATTCTTTGTGTTTTAAATTTGGACATGATATCATAGCTCAAATAGTCAATTTACAAAAACTGGTCTGTTTTGATAAAATGGGTCTCTAGGGCACAAATGAAGAGGTTTTTCTAAAAATTTTGCATTTTTGGAAAGCTCTCTATTTTTTAGCAGGGGTCTCTATTCTGAATTTCTATTTTTGTGGCCAAAATCATATCAAAAAAATTAGATCTTGTTGACTAGGTCAAATGCAGCAAAAAAAAAAAAAAGTTTTGTGATGGGTATGCACTTATTTTTTTTTACATGGTTCAATGAATGATATGAGTTGTCATTTGGGTTGATTGCTGGTTATTATTACTGATAATAATTGATTTTTAGAGCTAACCCTATGGTTTTCATAAGTTGAATATATTTTGCATATCTTGTTTGCTTGTTTGCTTGTTGGAGAGTTCGTCACTTGCTTGCATGGAAAAGCTCAACAAAAATTACTAAAAATCAAGTAAAATCTACTAAGCGCGTTGCAAGGATCCCAGGTATTCTCCTTCATCTAATAATATTTTGATTTGGGACTTAAAATAAATCTCTTATGTGTCAAGCTTGTGTGCATCTTTTCATGCTTTTGATCTATTTCTACACACTTGCATAATTGATACTAGGTTGTGAACCCTTAAGGATTCATTACGTAGTCTTAGAATACTTGTGATTGATCTTGATTTCTATCTTGGGTTATTGGACTCGCTAATCTGCCGGCCCCTCATTTCCGCCCCGTGGTTGCAATCTCAGCGCCATAAAGGGGAGGGGTCAACAGGACAGAAGCGTTAAATGTTCCACTTGGCAACCCTTTTGTGCTTTTAGGAACTCCCTTGTTTTCTAAGTTGTGGACTCATTTTTAGCTTGTGTGAGGTGTTAAGTGTTCCACCTTGTGGACTCATCTCATATTCGCTTTAAACGTTAAGAGTTCCTCTTTCTACTTTTTGGATGCTTTTGGTAGATTTGCTTTCGGAACATACATCTGTGCTCACATAGTAATTAGGCCCTATGAACACTATTTGTGATTCTTGAGAGATGGGATTCCTAGCGAAATCCTTCTTGACGATAGAATCCTTGTAGGTAGGGAGGATACTTAGTGTGTTTCACATTCAACTTAGTTAGTGAGTCTTCTCTTATTGATCGACACATTCTCTCTCCGGAGAGGTTGATAGATCACGTGGGGTTGATATCACGAGCTTTGGTGAATCAAAATTGGTTAGTGCGTCTTCTCTTATTGATTGATACATTCTCTCCCCGGAGAGGTTGATAGATCACGTGGAGTTGATATCACAGACCTTGGTGGAACAAAACTTTGTCTTAGCGTGTCGGATTAATCTGCTTGCTTTGTTTGGGTTAAAAGTGAAGAGGTGTCAAAACCTTGAATCTGGAGCCAAGTCCCCTTGTGGTATACTATTGTGAGTCATCTTTAGAGAGGGTTAACCGTAGCGGACAATCCCTTCACAGGGCAAACTGCATTGACGGAACCTCAAGCAGTAATAGCCATTTTCGCCATGGTAGTGACAACCGCTATATAAATGTCCTTGTGGAAGAAATCTCCACGGGTATGGTTCATTGTTGGGTTGTCAGATCTCCCTAGCAGCTCTTGAAGATTAAGTTCTCGGACTGTGTCAAAACCCTGGTGCGCCGGGATTGGAGTTCACCCCTTTGAATCATAAAAGTTGCAGAGTCAAACCATTACTAAAAACCCTAGAGAGGCCAATTTTTCATTCTCAGGTATATGTGTGTTATTGCAAAACTTTTCAGAACATACACAATTAGTACTCTCAGGGATTAGCACTATTTGGTCACTTGATTGTTCATGCGCAAGGTTGCTTTTGCCCTTGTTCATTGTTTTCAGATGTGCTTGGAATCACTTGCTTGCTATTCTGCGTGCTTATTTATCTACTTGGCTATTAAAAACGATCAAATCTGGTATAACCTTCAAAATCTGGACAATACAATTTGCAAACAATCCAAAACTGAAGACCTTAAATTTTGCAAAAATTGACGTAAAGTTCTTTCTGGAGTCAAAAGTCATTTCAAGAAGTCAAAAGTCGTATGAATTTTTGTAAAATGTCATTTCAGTAAAGCCCATATGTCGTATGATTAAGAACCCAGTGTCGTACGAGTCTGCAGAGTGTCGTTTGGAAAAATTTGAGAGAGTTGTCAGAAATTATCAAATTGCAAGATATCCAATGTTTCCAGCCTAGTTCCAGAATCTGTCAAAAATATCATTGTGTCAGGAATAGAGCAATAGCTATTGAGAATCAGTACACATGTCTCAAAGAATCAGTAAACAAGAGGAAGAAGCTCTGATCGCCACTATAATGAAACAGATACATGCTATGCAAGTCCAGCTTGACAAACTTGGGAAAGAAAAGAAACCTCTATACTCTTTTCCATTTGATAAAGACTTGTACATGTCACCATGCCCCCAAAAAAAAATTGAGCAATATGATACCTCTTCCACGGAGAGTGACACATCTAGTTTTGAAGACTATGATGACTATGATGATAGAAAATGTAATGATACCTATGACACCTCTGTTCCTAAGAGTCCTCCTCATCGTTCATTCCTACTTACTACAAAGGGGCCGTCACATTGGATAGATCGTGATGGTGATCCATATGATTCTGATTTTGAAAGAGATTTTGATGGCTTTTGTGGACAATACCTTGATGATTATCCATCTACTACTGCTGAGGACTATAAAATACATCATGCTAGCTTGAAACGTCAATACTATAAGGATCTCTCCTCTCAAAACTCTCCAGCTGAAAATAAAGATTACACTCTCAAGCAAGATCATGTTAATGTTGAACCTTTGTCTGGTGATGGTTCCCTTCCATCCCCTACTTCCTCCAATACCCATACATTTCCTAAAGCTTCCGAGTCTTTCAAATCTTTCACAGAACTTTCATTTGACACAAGCCCTGCTACTTTTCATGTGGTTCCCTATAGTTATCCTCCAGGGCTGCCCCTTAAAGAAACTCAAGCTAACCTTCACTTGGCTACAAATACTTTCAATAATGATAAACCTAAAGAGCCTAAGCCTTCATATGCTATAATCCCTACTTCAGCTAGTCCTCCACCATCTCTTCCAAAGTCATCCATACAATCCCAACATGCTTCCTTGTCCTTAGAAGTGGCTCCATGTCAAGAGGACTCTAAAAATGATAAAGAAAAGAACATAAAGAAAGATCAAGATCAAGAACCCTCCATGTCATCCGCTCCTTTTCCCGATGTCTCTTATCCGCTTCATGGTTCTTTTGATCCTATACCCCCTTTTTCATGCATTCCACCATATCTTAAGTCTTCTCTTAAGCAAGATCAGGCTACTACTTACACTAATGAGCTTATTGACAATCAAAATAACCTTACTACGCTTGCGCTTTCCAAAGATGATACTTCCATTAAGGTTGGTAAAAATGGTGTTCCTTCCAATGTTAAGCCTATTGAAAATCAAGAGATAAATTATGCACTGGTGCTATCCAAAGATCCTTGTCAAGATCAAAGTCTTCCATCTTCTTATTCTACCACTCCATGTTCACTTCCACTTTCTACTCTTCCTAAGTCTTCGCAAGCTTTGAATGATCCTATCAAAGAAAATGCTCTTATTCAAGATGTCCATGATTCTATTGAAAATTCTAATGCTCACTCTGAAGTTGCTGATATCCTTGGTTGTCATATAGATGCTGATGAACTTATTGATTATCCTTTTGCGTCTTCCACTTCCATCCTTGGACCTCTTCCACCACTACAAAGATCTTCACGCCTTCCTTCCATCTTGGGTCCTTATGTCCCTTCACTTTCCCCTCCTAACTCTCCTAATTTTCCATCCATCTTGGGTATTTACATACCTCCATCTCCCAGCTTTCCTCAAGATCAACATAGATGCATACCCTTGAATCCTTTTCATCCACCCACCCATCTAAACCAGTCATATCCTCCTCTTTCTTCCACAAGTCCCAAGTCCTTTGGAAGTAACTTGAATGTTCAATACAAGAAAAAGAAGCAATACAAGAATCCATCAAAAAAAGAAGATCAACATGTCTCCTCTAATAGACATGGAAACATAAAGTCAAAAGAAATATCTAAGAAGAAAACTACAAGACAAGTATGGGTTCCAAAATCCATCATTCAAGATATTCTCTCTAGATCATCAAAAGGAAATAAAAAGCCTACAGCTATATGGATTCCAAAGTCTCTCTTGAAAGAGTCTGGTGTTGAACAAAAAGTGAAATTGACATTCAAGCTTCCAAAGGCTTCCACTTCATCTCCCTCCAAAAATATTCTTCCATTCCATGTGCCTAAACCACAACCTCTGCTAAATATTCACCATATTCCTTCACGTATTCCTTCATTCACACTTCCTCCACCCTCTGGCCACCCTTCAAGGTGTGTATCGATGTTGATCTTGCCTTCCTTTCCATCTACCCTTTCACAATCCTTCCATGCATTATCCTTCTACCTTCTATCTTTTTTCCTCATTTGCCTATTCCTCCTATCTTCCAACCTCACTCGCTTTACATAAAACCTTATCCTCCATTTTTCTCTTCCATCTCCCTTTCGCTATCAGCATCTTTGAGTGTGTCATTTTGAATCCTTGACATATCATGGTTTATCCTTTCAAGGAGCATTATCTAAAAAGCTTGCCTTCTTCTAAAAAAATAAAAATAAAAAATTTGAAAATGTGCCCTGGTGAAAACCTGGAAACAGGCACCTTGGTAGCAAAACTAAAGAGAAATAAATTCGTCCTATGGTGAAAACCACTTCCTTGTGGCACCTTGGATAAGTACCATGATGAAAACCTGGCAATCAGGCATCATGCGTAGTTCTTCTACATATTTCATCCATTCCATCTTCTCTCTTTGATCTTGACAATGTTGATCTATACACGAATATTTGGCTATTTTGTGAGCTATTTTACGATGATCTTGCTTTCATTCCTTCCATGTTTAGCCTTCATATCCATCTTCCTCCATTCATTTTCACCTATCGCTATCCTTTTCCCCTTTGGTCTTGATCTAAGAAAGGAAGAGTAAAACACAGTGCTATGAAGCCTCTTGACATGTCTACTCCTTTGGATTACATCCTTTCCTGCTCTTGCATCATGCTTTTGTGACTTATCCTATGCTAGCCTTTCATTACTTGTCCAAATGCACTTTACATGAAAATTTTTCCCTAGCTTGAGTATTCTTGAGGAGTTTGCCCTTGAGGATTTCTTCCCTTCATTTTCCTTCATTCTCTTATCTTCCATCTCTTCCACCAGCTTGCTAATCCCTCTTGTTCTCCACCTTGCTAGACATTGGGACTGCACGATATGATCTTGCTTAGGAGTTTGCAAATGGAAAAAGATGCTATCAAGTATACCAAGTATCAAAACAATTATCAGAATCAGTATCAGAATCAGTATCAGAACCAGTATCAGTACAATTATCAGAATTAGTATCAGAATCAGTATCAGAACCAGTATCAGAACAATTATCAGAATTAGTATCAGAACCAGTATCAGAACAAGTATCAAAACCAATATCAGAACCAGTATCAGAAAAAGTATCAGAACAATTATCAGAATTAGTATCAGAATCAGTATCAGAACCAGTATCAGAACAAGTATCAGAATAAGTATCAGAATGGACCTACAAAACAAGTATCAGAACACCTATTGGGGCTACACCTTTCACTTTAGTTTATGGGTCTGAAGCAGTACTACCTATTAAGGTTGAAATCCCATCACTTAGAATCAGAATGCATGGACTTGTCACTGATGAAGACTACAGAGTGTCGAGGTTACAAGAACTTGAACTACTAGATGAGCGCAGACAAGCAGCGTATGATCATCTCAGAGTGTATCAGAAAAGAATGTCTAGAGGCTACAACAAGAAAGTCAGACATAGAGAATTTTAGGTTGGCGATCTAGTGTTGAGAGAAAATCCTAAAAATCAATCACATCAAGAACGCAAGGGGAAGTTCAAACCCAACTGGTTGGGTCCCTTTGTTATCACTGCTACTTTTGGCTTTGGTGCTTATCAACTCTCAACGACTGAAGGAGAACAGCTCCGAGAACCAATCAACGTTCTCCATCTGAAGAAATTCTATGCCTAAGGCATTCAGTGCTTGGTAAATGTCCTGAAAAAAATCGGAAAAATCGGAAAAAGTCCTGAAAAAATGAACATCTTGGTGAAAACCTAGCAATAGGCGCCTTGATGATTCACAAAAAAATCAAAAAATATCAAAAGTACAAAAAAATTGAAAAAATGAAAAATACAAAAAAAAAAAAGAAAAAAGAAAAAAAAAGTGCCTTGGTGAAAACCTGGAAACAGGCACCTCGGTAGCAAAAATAGAATCTCTACCAAGATGGTGAAAACTCGGCAAACGGGCACCACTTGTTCCAAAATGCTCCATCTATCAGCACAATCTTGGTCTTTCCCAGCTTTCCGTCTTGCTTTAGTTTGTACATATCTCCCGGTTTGTTTCTGCATATCCTGGTTTCAATAAGTCGGTCTGTACACCAATCAGCTCAAGCGTCTGTATCCTATCAATGTTCAAACTTGGGGGCAATCAATGTCATATCTTATAGTCTCCAATGTATCTTAGACATGTCATATCCACTCAGAGTCCTTTGAAGCTTCAAGTTGAGTCAGTCAGTCTGTCTCATCTCCAGAAAGGATTTTGCATCAACAACAATCAAACATCAAAACTCAACTGAAAACAATCTGTGCTTTTCATGCTTTTATCTCCTTGTAGGCTTACTGATTCGCATTGAGATTTTTGCATATTGTGTCCCTTCGAGCTCTTCGATGATGTCTTTTATAGGATTTAGAGAGTGATGACTGGGGGCATAATCTTTTCTTTGTCTTCTACTTGTATGTGAAAATCTAACAGCTTTGGAAATTCTGGATTGAAATGGTGTCCGACTGTAAGAGCCTCTATCTCGAATTGGATGGCCATGCGTACCTCGACCATTGATACCCAAAAAAATTCAAGGATGTTTGATCTAATTATTATCTTTTTGAGTAAGTTCTTTCTCCTACTGTGAACGCAATCTTGCCTAAGGATGTGAATGATAAAGGGTCACTACGGGTAATTCACATTGGATTTAGAATGATCTCTTGACTGTTTGATGTGTTTGTAATGCAAGGCGTACTCAGGTCATCACAACGTTTATGTTTTGATGCTTGTACAAATTGCTATATCAAAATGGACATGATATTTAGGTCATCCTGGCGTTTGTGCCTTGATGCTTATATTTAATCCGACATTTCGAAAACAAAATCAATATTCATATATCCATGGTTGTTTGACCAGTGGGTGTTGTATTGATTCTTGCGCATACAAATCGATATTCATATGTCTATGGTTTCATGGCTAGTGGGCATTGTATTGATTTATCCGGTTACCTAAAAGTTCAATGATGATAACAAATCGACATATGATCAGTGACTAAGTCCTAGGTCTTAGGTTGCATTTCATTTTGCATGTCTCTAGGCATTTTGCATGTTTGCATGATCTCACAATGATTAAACGAACTTCAATGCTTAAATGATTCTTCAAAATCGCATCTTCAAATCTAACAAGAGCTAAATCTCACATGAAGGTTCCTCCAATGAAATAGCAAGTAGAATCCTTTTTTGAGATCAAAATTCAAATCTGAGATCATTCATATTATTAACTACTTGCATATTCGACCTTCAATCATCACAGAAATCTAGTATTCAACTTAATTGATTATCTTACATCAAACTATCAAAATTTCAACTTGGTCAACCATGGTCAACTCATGGTCAAACCTAGTCAAACTTGGTCTTTTGGGACCTTCCAATGATGTAGAATGCGTTCTCGGATGTAAATAACCACTTCTCAGATCAATTAACATGCTTCTAATTATAACGCTGACTTTTCTTGTCAGATTTCAATTTTAATCCCGAAGGGGGCATGGTATTTCACATCATTCAAAGTCTGTCAATCAAATCTATCAATATCTTTCATCAGTAATCAAGACAAACAATCACATCTAGTCGCTGATTCATCAAAAGTCCTCATCGCTCGGGGCAAATCTATCATCACTTGGGGCATATCAGATTCAAGATCCATATCAATCTGGTATTCTCTTAATCTTGTAATCTGTATCAATTTTTGCAACCATCAGATCATAGTGTTATTTCCTTGGTTCTTCGGCAACTGAAGGATTCGGATGTGATACTTGCTAGTTCTGCTAAGACAATCGAGTCTAGAACGGGTCACTCACTTCTTATCAATCCTAAGGTTCAGAATCAGGCATTTTGACACTTTTTCGCAATCATAGGTTCATTTGCTTCTACAGTGAACATTATCTTTGGTCATTCAAGACCTATTATCTCCATCTCAATTCAATATCAATCAGCTTCTATCTCATATAAATTATCAATCTCAAACATCAGTTTCATATCTCTATCAAACACAGACTATCTTTGAACCACTGCGCTTCGCACAGTAATTCAAAGAGGGGCAAAATGTAATACCCCAAAAATGGGCTATAAGTTCATTAATCTCCTACATCTTCAATTCGAACAAAATCGACATCAAAGTCCTAACCTAAGGCACATCTAAACATCATCGAATCATAATTGATTATCTTAAATTTTGCATCAGGGAATATTCCTAGTAATATTCCTAATTATCTTAATTATCTTTAATTTAATGATTATTTGGCGATAAATCACATTTATCCTAAAAATTTGATTAATTGAATATTTTCATATTTAATTAATTAGATTTAATATTTGCCACTTAATTATGTAATTAAATTTAATTCTATCTATTATTAATTGTATTATTTAATTTTGACAATAAATCAAAATTCCTATCTTTAATTGATTAAATTCTTATTTAATTAATTAAAGCATGTTGTCATTATTTAATAATATAATTTTTAATAAAAGTTTGAATAAATAGTTAATTAACCCATAAATTAATTATTTATTTTCAAAAATCAGTTGAGTTGAGGATAAATCACTTTATTTATTTATTTAATTCTTAATTATTATGCATATTCAAAAGAAACAGTTAAACTCCAAATTAGAAAATCAATGCAAGTTATTGACTTTTTGGAACTCAACATCCTTTTGGAGTTCAAAAAGCTGATCTAAACTCTAATTTGAGTTAAAAAGCTGTTTTTGCATGTTTTTGCATGATTTTGAGAATTAACTATCTTTTATGATCAGATAACTCAAAAATCAAGATGAGTTAATTTGAGTGATTTATGGCTTTTATTCATGCACCTCCAAAGCCCTGGATTTCTATAAATTAAGGCTTTAGCTCTTCACAAATCATCTCATATTTTGCACAATCACGCTGGAGAATTGGAGGCTGAGGAATCAACTTGCGAATTCAAAGCTTTGTGAGATCAATTTCAATTGCATAGTTTTTATATCTTAGCATAGAATTTCATAGTTTTCATATCATTGTTAGAATCTTCATTGTTAGATCATTTAGCATTCATAGCATATCAATTTCATATTAGCATTCATATCATATCAATTTATCATTCTTATTGCATCATAAAATATCCAAAATATAGATTAATTGCATTCAATTTCATATCCATCTTTTGCATTCAAATCCTTCATTTAGGTGTCGTCTAGGTCACTGATCTCGATTACAATCTGAGAACATTAATCTCGCACCTATTAGAAGGCAGTAAATCGCTTGGTTAGATAGCTTTCAATTTTGCATGATTTTGATTATCACTAACCTCTAATGTTTTACTGAGTGTTGTGTCTACAGATCAGGTACAATTTTCACACACACACCACCAATGTGTTAAGTTCCCCTATAATGGATTAGAAGTTTGTAAACCCGAGGATAGCACATTATCTATAAATGCAATTTCAGCAGGGATTCATGTTCCTCTCAACAGGGAAGCAGAGGATTTTGATGCAACCCTAGCACAATGCAAGAATAAGTTCAAGTCCATAGACCTTGGTATGGGGGGGTATCAACTTGACTCCTTTACAAAACTACCAGTCTCACCTAGGTCCTATGGAAAACCTTCACAAGAGATTTCTCCTTCATCTTCAGCCATGACTTTGTTTGGTACATTTGTAGAATCCTCAGTGCCCATCCAGGATGAAAAAGAAGAGGTTGTTGTCAAGGACTGGATCTATAGAGAAGACAAATACATGCATAATGAGAACTTTTCTCACTCTCCTAAGACATATGGAAGAGGGTACACTCTTGTCAAAAGTATGGGCTATCAGGGTCATGGTCCTCTCAGTCACAGATTAGATGCTAGAGCCGAACCACTCAATCATGCTCTTTTTGGACGCAGGTCTAAAAAATGGTTGGCCTAGGTTTTGAAAGTCATGACAAGAAAATTGCTCCTATCCTTGTTGCGATGGATAGTGATGATGAATCAAACTACATACCCAATTTGACAAATCAACAGGACATGTGTGAAGATTGGGTCCCTGCCACTAATCTCCTTTGGGGAGATTCAAATATTCTAGTTGCCCATCCAACAGTTTCAAGCCTAGAACAAGAAGAATCCATCGTTGAAGATCATGTTGAGGATCCTATTCAAGAACATCAATACACAAATGGAATTCAAGAAGGTGTTACCCTTGGTGACATTGGAGCTTCCACATCTAGACATCATAAATATGCTTGGTGTAAACATCCCATCCAGGATTCAAATACGGACTCACATGAGTATGAATGGGAATCTCTCTCTAATTATTCTATAGTTGACATGGACATTGATGTTGTCCATACATATGGTTCCCAACCCGAGGTAGCTAATGAGTCTAGTGTAGGATTAGTGGATTCAAATTTGAAAGTTGCTTTAGTGGATGATGCTTCACTTGGTAGGATAAATCTTGATTTGGGTACCTTAGAGGGATACTTGACGGACCCTAACTCGGCAATCACTAGAGATGATACCATTCATATCCACAACGTTGAACCCGTCATTGACCTACCCCTTGCCAATCCCCATCTAATTGATTGGTCTCAATGCTATCAAAAGCCTCAGCTTTAACTTTCCAAAATGACTATGAGATAGTATGTTACCTAAATGCCCTTGAGCCCGTAGCCTCTTCCACCAGCAAACCAACTACAAGCATGATGGAACCAGATATCAAGTACCTTAGTCGCAAAATGAAAAGAAAAGAAAAAAAGAAAAAGATTTCTAATGGTGAAAACCACTGTGTGGTGGTGTCAGAACCTAAAAAAGTAAAAATAAAGGATGTATCCAAGGGTGAAAACCTCTCTGAGGCACCTAAGGATGAGGTACTTGATCATCTCACAAGTTACTTTCAAGATAGATCTTCAGTGCTTGTTGAGCCTACACAACTAGTTAATTTGGGTATAGTAGAGGCCCCACAAATAGTGCATTTAGCTCAGCCTCTATCAACACAAGAAAAAGAAGCATATACCAAGTTCCTACAAAGTAAGAAGATTAATTTTGCTTGGACTTACTCAGACATGCCAGGGTTGGACACCAATCTTATTATGCATCACTTGTCCATAGCTCCAGGAATAAAACTAGTGAAACAAAAATTGAGGAAAATGCATCCTCACATAGCTCTTCTTGTCAAAGTTGAACTAGAAAAACTCCTTAGTGCAGGATTTATAAGAGCCATTGATTATGCCGAATGGATATCCAATATTGTACCAGTTTCAAAACATGACAAGTCCATTTGCGTCTGCATAGATTTTAGAGATCTTAATAAAGCATGCCCAAAGGATGATTTTCCACTTCCAAACATGGACATGATAGTGGACATGACCGCGGGTTATGAGATTTATTCCTTAATGGATGATTTTTCTAGGTATAATCAAATCAAAATAGCTCCCGAAGACCAGGAAAAGACTGCATTCACTTGCGCATGGGGAACCTATTGCTAGAATGTCATGCCACTTGGATTAAAAAATGTAGGAGCTACTTATTAAAGAGCTATGACAGCTATCTTCATTGACATGATGCATAAGAATATGGAAGATTACATGGATGACACCTTGGCAAAATCTAAAAAAAGGGATACACACCTAGGCGATTTGGAAGTCATTCTAGATCGTATGGGATAGTCTCAATTAAGATTAAATCCCAAAAAGTGTGCATTTGGAGTCACCTCTAGAAAACTTCTAGGGTTTATCATTTCAGCCAATGGAATAGAGGTGGACCCAGAGAAAGTTCAAGCAATCTTTGATATGATGCCTCCCAAAAACATCAGCCAAATGAGGAGTCTCCAGGGACGCCTTCAATCTATACGGAGATTCATTTGACAACTGGCTGATAGAGCTCAACCCTTCAATAAGACTTTCCATAAAGGGGTTCAATGTGTCTGAAATGAGGATTGTCAAAAAAGCATGAACCAAATCAAGCAATGCTTGGCTAATCCTCCAATCTTAATGCCTCCTATCCCAGGTAAACCACTCATATTGTATGTTTCAGCAACAAAATCTCCCTGGGGGCATTGTTAGCTCAACTTGATGACACTGGAAAAGAAAGTGCTATATACTACATCAGTCGTACTCTTGTGTCATATTAGGTTAATTACACTAGTATTGAAAAATCTTGCCTTGCAATGGTGTTTGCTTCCCAAAAGTTGCGACATTACATGCTTGCACATGCAATACACCTCATTGCAAAGATTGATCCTCTCAAATATTTGCTAGGTAAGGCTGCTCTCACAGGTAGACTTGCTAAGTGGATGATGATCTTATCAGAATTTGACATAGAGTATGTTGAGCGTAAAGCTATAAAAGGACAAGCCATTGCAGATCAATTGGCTGATTTCCCAATTCAAGACAGCATGCCTATTCAAGTTGAATTTCTAGATGAGCACATAATGTACATGACTACAAGAACATGGAAGATGTTCTTTGATGGCTCTTTCATGCAAAATGGTTCAGAAGAAGGAGTGTTATTTGTTTCTCCTCATGGGTACAAAATCCCTAAGTCCTACAAACTATTGTTCCCATGTACAAATAACATTGTTGAGTATGAGGCCTTGACAAATGGACTAAAATTGGCAATAGAATGGAGAATTATAGAGTTGCATATCTATGGGGATTCGTAATTAATAATCAACCAAGTTAATGAACAATACCAAACAAAGGATGAAAAATTGGTACCCTACAAGAAAATGGTTGATTCATTGAGACGATATTTCACCTTTGTTACATTTCAACAAATCCCTAGAGCAAAGAATAAAGCAGTTGATGCTATGGCTACATTGGCTTCACTTCTTCAGCTCAAAAAGCATGAGTCCAAATTTGAATTCCTGGTGGAAGAACTACACTACCCTATCTATGACTCCCAAGAAAGCCAAGTTCTTTGTACCCTTGTTGGCCACGATTCATCCCGCTATGGTGCCATTTACTCATACCTCCATGATGGCATTATTCCTAAAACCTTCAATCATTCTAAACAAAGAAACTTGACCTGAAATGCCTCTCGCCACACCCTTATCTCTTGTGATATGTATAGGAGGGGTTTAGATGGGACACTTCTTAGGTGCTTGGAAAAGGATGAGTCTGACCAAGCGTTAGCTGACATTCACGAGGGCATTTGTGGAGGACATTCCAATGGTCTTGCCATGGCTCAAAGGTTGCTTAGGGCTGGGTACTATTGGCCTACCATGCATACAGATGTAGTAGCTTTTTCTAAATCATGCGAAAAGTGTCAGAAACATAGTAACCCGATACATGCTTCAAGCAGGGAGCTTATTCCATCTATTTCTCATTGGCCATTTTAGCGATGGGCCTTTGACCTTGTTGGGCATATTCATCCCAACTCATCAGGTGGACACAAATTTATCATCACTGCTACTGATTAATTTACCAAATGGGTAGAAGTTGTCCCACTTTCTCTTGCCTCGGGCAAGACAATTTCTCTATTTATTTTGAACCATATCATCTGTCGGTATGGAGTGCCTTCTAAAATAATCACTGACAATGGAGGTTAGTTTAAAAACAAGGACCTTAAAGATCTCTGCAAGAAATTCAAGATAAAATAGCATTGGTCCTCCATTTACTTCCCACAAGGAAACGGACAAGCAGAGGCTTCGAATAAAACCATTCTCAAAATTCTCCATAGAATAGTTCACAAGAATGGTAGAGATTGACATCTACAGATAAATTCGGCCTTATGGGCCTATAGAATGAGTATTCGTACTCCAATAGGGGCTACTCCTTTTTCCCTCACTTATGGCATTGAAGCAGTGTTACCTTTAGAGGTGGAGATTCCTTCCCTTAGAGTCTCCCTTAAAGGTCTAGTGACAGATGAAGACTACCACACCATGAGGCTCCAAGAACTAGAACTTCTAGATGAAAAGCGTAAAGAATCATTTGATCACATGAGGGTCTACAAAAAGTGTATGTCCAAAGCATTCAACAAGAAGGTTCGCCCTAGAGGATTTCAAGTGGGAGATCTTGTCTTATGAGAAAACCCTAAAAACCAACAACATAGAGAGCAAAAGGGAAAATTCAAACCTAATTGGCTTGGACCATACATTATTACTGTTGCTTTTGGGACATGTGCTTATTTGTTGTCTACTGAAGAGGGAGAGCAGCTCCCTGATCCTATTAATGTCTTGCACCTAAAGAAGTTCTATCCATGATGTCTATTCTATCGAGGGGCATCCTTTGTACATATTTATTGATCCTGAAAAAAATTCCAAAAAAAATTCATATATGATGCTGAAAAAATCTTTAAAAGCATATAAAGTCTTGAAAAAATACAAAAAAATCAAAAAATGCAAAAAATTCAAAATAGTTTTCGATGATGCTAAGCTAGAAGACTGGGGGCATGAGGACATGTTTTATTGTTTTTTCTGCTTGTGGGTATATTTTGTTGGTCCTAACTATCATTAGCATTTATGCTTGTTCCACCTGACATTAGGGTCTACAAGGTATTATCCTTGACTATTTTCACAAGTGCATGCTTATAGCCATCTTGACTTTCCTTGTGTCTCGATGCGAGTATAATCTTGCCATATTAAACTTAGGAAACCTCACTGCACTAGTCATCTTGACCTATATGTCTTTTATGCCTAGGTGGGATTCCCACATACCTATCTGATATAGATCATATTCAGATTCACATAGTTATACTAGTGTGCATTATATGATCTTGCAACGCTACCAAGAACGCTCGATGATGAATATTAGAGTCTAAAAGCTTTGTGACCTTGCAAGTAAACCACTTTTCATAGTAACTTGCATTTTTAGGTTCATGTTAGATTAATTTTGCATCTTGCATATGGAGAGAGCTCTCCTTTCATCTTTTGTGGACTTGTCGGTCAACTGCGCTCACCTTTCACTTTTTCTTGATCATGTCTTTCACTCCTTGTCTTTCACATCACATTCTTTTCTTGTCATCACAAGGGGTTAATCTTATCATCATATCTATATCATAAAGAGATCATTTTTCAGAAACATGAGTCTATATCATAAACATGAGAACTAAACATACATCTATGAGAGAGATTATACATGACCATATATCATACAATTTGAGCAATATGACAAGACAATATAAAACTGAAACATCCATCACAAGTGGGAAAAATACAAAAGATACATCGCAAATCCAGTAAATCTCATATATATGATGAATGTCATGATACAAATACAATGTGGGATCCAAAATCTGGATAATGTTCTAGGATATGTCTCTATACATCTATCACCCTAGACCTAAGTCTGACTCTCCCCATCATGTGGTGGTGGTGGAGGCAGTGTTGCTGCCTTGTCTAGTACCATATCGGATCTCTCAACCCTCTCAGAGTAGAGTGGCACTCTCTGTCCCTCAGGTATAGCCTATATGTAGAGACCATGATAGTATGCAACTTGTGCAGCCTCTCTCTGAATCTTTGTTGCATCTATCTATGCTGCTCTCTCCCACCGATCTATCTCGGCTCGCAGATCCATCAGCTGCTGATCTCGCATAGCAATGGTAATCCTTAGCTATTGCATCTCCATCTCCAAAGCCTAGATCCTCGCCCTAAGATCCTCTCCTCCTCCCCCTACAGGTTGATCCTACCCAGCATCCACTCATCGGTGAACTAATCTCATCGCATCATCCCCCTCATCCTCAGAAGCCTATCTTCGTGACCATTTTTAGCCACCAGATCGAGACCCATGTCCTCTCTCTCTAACCCTCCCTCCATCTCCCCCATCTCTGTCATCCTCATCACCACCCTGTGCCGTCAGTTGTGCATCAGGTACAGTAAACCATGGAAATGGATACCTTCACCACTCTTCCCTGTAAGTTGCATCTGCATCTACATCCGCCATATCTGAGAGATAGTCCCATGGCTCCCTATGTATACCTATGGTATCTTGTACTGCTTGCTGGTAGTCCAGCATCGGCAGCCATCCCTATCCCTCCTCATCTCTGACCTGAGCGTATGTGGTCACCTCTGTGGGCACCCTCTGCTACCGCCCAAGCTGTCTCCAGACCTAAGTGATCATGAAGTGCTTTACTATCTCAGATGTCGACCTAATAGTGGCCGACTGCATAACATGTATCCCAGCTCCCACTCTTGATCACTCCATAGCTCACAGGCCCTATATGGTCTCCACTAAAATGATGTGAGCTTGTCTAGAAGCCTCTGATAATATGTCACATCTCTGTTATGTGGCTGTGAGATGAATCCTATGTACCTATAGATATGGGGGCATCTCTACTCCCTAGGCTGCACATGTGGGCGCACAACGGCGATGTGCTCCCATGCCCATATCTGTGCTAAAATAGCACCGCATGCCCATGTCCTTCTCTCCCTATAGACAATCTCGTGGAGCTCATGGTACATGTCTGCTAGGATGGTTGGGCCCCATGCCATCCATCGTAGGTGTGCAACCAAATCTACCACCAATCTACCCCAACCAAGTGAGAAACCCTTCTGACTCCTATCAGTAATGAGGGCCTGTGCTACTATAGAACATACAATGCATGGAACCGAGAAATCTTGACCAAACTCCTCCATGTGTCGGTCCCAACTAAGGTGTCTATCAATAATAGTAACATCCCGGAACATGTCCTGGATGGCCTATCACCCCTCAATCGGATCCTGATCATAGTATACTTGTGTCAACAAACAATCATGTCAGTTTTCATCATATCGAAACTTTGCATCTATGAACATCTATAAACATGATTATACTCACTGGATCTCTGTGGCTAGGCACTTGAAGGATCCGATAGACATCCTCCAAGGTAATTGTGGCCTCTCCGATCGGCAAGTGAAAGGTATTATGCTCACTATGCCATCTCTCAGCCAAAGTTGTCAGTAATCCATGGTTCGCCCGTATATGGGGCATCTGCAACAAGTAGCTAAATCCCATAGTGATCAGATCATCTCATCCAGGTGTATAAAGATCTCTAATGCACCGTAGCCCGGTCACTCTCGGCACTCTAATGAGGAGCACTAAGAAGTTCTCCTGCAAGCCATAACCCCAAGTCAAATGTTAGAACATATCATGATGGATGTCAACAATTAGTATAAATAAATGCAAACATTGTCTAGACCCATGTCATATTGCTCAAAATTTAAAACATGTCATATTTCTTACACTAGTGCGATACTATTTTTTGATAAAGTATCGTGCGATATTTTTCTCAATAGCAGTGTGATAATATTTTTTAGTACAATAGTTCACATAGGATTGCACGATGTTTCATCCCGTATTGTGCGATACTAGATTGAACATCTGTGCGATACTTTTTGGACCTATGAACTATTGCACGATAAATAATATCAAAGGCGTGCGATACTTTTTTAGTATCGTACGAACTTTTGCAGGGTTAAAATTTGAAATATTTTTTAAAAAATTAAAAACAAGTGTTTAAAAGTAATAAATGCTCATAAATGACTCAAAAAGCAAGTTTTTCTGAAAACTTACCGAGGCACCATAGTGAGGAGGCCGATTGTGCAACCGACCGCGCTTGAATTGATATGTGTGGACTAGAATCATTGCTTGTTGGGCCATTTTCTCTCTCTAAGCTCTCAAAGTTCTCAGAATCACAAAAGAGAAATGAATTTGAAAATGACCTTTTTACCCCCTTTTATAGCATTTTGACTTTTTGACCAATTTTCAAAACCTCTCAGAATTTTGCAAAAATTGCACCCCTGGCTAATTTCGACTTCCTGGATCCATTTTCAAGATCGAAATTGAAATCTGAGTTCATCTTGATATTGAAAATCATGTTTCAAAAATTTATCCTTCTTCTACGCAGTTGGCCGACCATTTGTGGCTTGATTCTTCGATCTTTGTTGGGGCATCTTCATTTCTTCATCCCAATCTCTTTCAACCTTCTAGTTTTTCATTCATTCTCATTCGATCCATCTCTCTGAGGTTTGACTTTATCTTTATCCTATATCTTTCCTAGTCAAACCTAGTCAAACTGGGGCATGTCTTCATTGCTTGATGGTTATCCTATCACCTTTCATCTTCGATTGTGATTTCTAGTGATTTGATCAAGTTTATCAATTTATTGTTTCTCCTCTACCTGATTTCAATTTTGATTCTGAGGGGGTAGTACCTACCATCTTTAATCCTTGATTCATCTTTTTCAATCAAACCTTGCTTGAGATTCTTATCTTTTATTTGAGACTTGACAATTTCCTATTTACAGGTATGTTGGTCTTGTCTTTCAACTTATCTTTGTCAGCTTATGCTTATCTTTTTCCTGATGTGTTCCCATCCGTCGAACACGCATCTGGGTTGTTTTGTGATCTCAAATTGATCTCACATTTCAATTCCATTCTTTGACCACATGTGATCCCAAATCGATCTCACATTAGTTAAAGAGGGGCAAATGTATGCACCATAAAATGGTCGCCTAAACTTTGGGCCCCCATTCAGCAATTTATCAAATCCTTGAATCAATATTTTCAAAAATCAATATTTTTCAAATTATATCAATTTCCTTGATCAAATCTTAGTTCTATCATTTATTCGATTATTTTCCATGGGCTAACCATTTTATCTTAAGTCTTTATTTAATTAAAAAAAAATTCCTCCCATTTTATTAAATAAAAAGCCCCCACTTTTCCTCTTATCCTAAGTTGCACAAATAAAGCATTATTCTTATTTTATAAAAAGAAGAAAAGACCTTTTTGTCTCACATGGGACACAAAAATCAACTCTTATTTTCTCATTGGAGGAGATTTGTGCACATGGATTGCTCCTCTTTCAAGGTCCACCATTGATTAAATTGTTTGCCTCTTAATCTCCATGGTCCATTCCTTTTCAATTCTTTTAAAAGGAGAGCTCTTTTCTCATTCTAGGATCCCAACTTTGAAAACTAATTTTAGGCTGCAGGATTTCTTGGAGACTTTGGAGCTTTGGAGATCTTCATGCTTTCTAGCTTAGTTTCTTTTATGCTCTAGATTAGCTCACATAGCTTAATTAGCAAGGATTTGTTATACTTTCCTTTCATAGCTTAGCTTGCATCTTCATTCTTAGCATAGTTTCATTGCATTGCCATTGTTGATTCTTGAGGATATTGGCATTCTTTCCCTTATCTCTTTGAATCTCTCATTGTGTGGTTTACTAGCAAGGTTGCATGCTTCAATAGCTCTAGCTGAGAGCACCATCAACATCCTTGTGACTCCATGCCTAGGGAGCTCTAGGTCACTTTCTCAAGGTTTCCAATCCATGGATTCTCTTGGAAGTAATGACTTAGAGAAGTGCATTATTTAGTGTGTACAGACCCTTTTTCACAGGAATAATTGTTAGTTATTGTAAGTACCAAGGCTCAAGGAGAATATTTAGTCTTCACTAGATCGTTGCAAGACTGATTCAAAGAAGACCGATCCAGCATCAAGAAATGAGGAGACAGTTGAGAAGTTATCTACCATGCAAGGGGAGCATTCCAAGAATCCAACAGAAGGCGTCTTGATGACATACAAATCTAGGATAGTGGTGCATTAACTCTTTCAAACTGATTTGACTTAGTTCTCCCTCTTGTGTCCACTTCTTCAATGTAAAGGTCGAGATATAATAAAGGTTTCCCATTTATGTGGGAAAGGTTAGTTAGTTGTTAGGTTTCAACTTTAAATAAATAGCTACATTCTCCTTCAGAGAAAAAGCTAGAACTTTACTATTGTATTAGCTTTAGTTGCAAGTTGCAAGTTTTGAGCAATGTACTTTTCAATTTCAATTCAATAAAAGCATTTCATGGAGTTTGCAGTTTAATCTATTGTGTACTTGAGACACTACCTAAGGGGGCCCACATAGGGAAACTGTCTATCTTTTCCATTTTTATAATTAGAGTAACTTTACTTCATTTTCCTAGAACTTAGGCGTGACTATTCCTGCAACTGGTAGAATTATACAGCTATCAACTGTTCCTATAGCCACTAGGGACAGAGTAGTTCTTGTCTTCAAAACTGGGTTTAGTTTTCATTTTGGGAAGTAGATGTTACCTAAAGTTTGTTTCCAGCATGGCATTTTCAAGGAAGAACACATGTTTGAAATAGGTTGTTAGTGCACATACTGTGCAGGCCCATTTCAAGTCTAACATCCCTAAGTTGACAATTAAATAATGTCCTTAAGTAGATTATAAATGCCAATTGTGATATCTAATCCCTAAGTAGAGGAATATGTGTTCCTACTTATCAACCTAATTAAGGACACTACATTTTTGGCACTGTTATCGGGGATCGTGTCAAGCTAAGAACCTGTTGTAGGCATTGTAGTAGGAGTTTGAATTTCAATCGTAGCATTTAGCTTAGAATTATGTATTCCATCATTTTCCATAGTTTAGACTTACTTTTTGCTGTATGAATAGAAGAAGAGATCAATTTGGAAGATTCCTTCCTAGAAGATTAGATACACAAGAAATTGAACCATATCTTTTCCAAGAAGAACCATATGTGGATGCTAGCCAAGACATAGTTACCTCATCTTCTTCCTCAAAGTTAAATTTGAACCTGTTTAATGAGCCACATGACCATAATCCACTCATTCAGCATCTGAATAATCTGCAAGCTTTCAACAACCAAGACCCATATAATAATCATCTTGCCCTTGTAGTTTATCAGCCAAGAGTTCACCTAGGAGGACCACCAAGGATGACAAGGCCTACTTTTTCCTTTCCATTTCCAATCCCTTATCTATATGAAAATAATAACCTCAAGAACATCCCTACCTCATTACTCCCAAAGTTCTATGGATGTATTATAGAAGACCCTGATACATTCTTGTTTAAGTTTGACATCCTTTGTAGGAGTTATGACTACACCACTAATGCACACAAGTTGAAGTTGTTTCCCTCTACCCTAAAGGAGTCAGCCTTGAGGTGGTTCATGGGATTAGGTGGCAATGCAATGACCACTTGGGATGAAATGAAGAATATGTTCTTACAAAAGTATAAAGAATATTGTAGGGAGAATGATATGAGAAGAGATGACATCTTCAAGATGTCATAAAAAGAGGATGAAACCTTGGAAGACTATGTCAAGGTTTTTGTTCAGTGTGCAAAAAAAACACTCAACACCGTTTAATGAGGAGTTAATGAAACATGCATCGAGGCACTAGACCTCATGGCTGGAGGGGATATCACCCAAAGCAATTGGGATAATATTAAAAAGATATGTCTCAACTACTCCAAAGCAAGTGTGAAGAAGGGTAGAGGGTTTAGATCCTCTATTGCAAAAGGAAATGGCTCAGGATTGTCTAAGGGGGAAATTTCTAATCTATTGTCTGACTTCAAGCAAGATATCATCAATAATGTAGCTACTCAATTGGACATTGTGCAAGCTACGAGGAAGCAAGATGAAGTAGATGCAATGCTAGCTAAATAGTACCCTCACTGCAGACAAAAGAAAAGGGATTGTAGATGCAAGGTGGTGGATAATTTGGAGTTGCAACATCTTGTAATGCCCCACCAGGGAATCCAAAAGAACTTAACCTAAAACATGCAACTAAGTTTGCAGAATTTTTTTTTTTTTTTTTAAGTTAACATTCAATAACATCAAAGTTTACAATGCGGAAGCAAAGCAAAGCATAAACAACCAACATAGGTTACAACTCTCAAGGGTTCCTTGACATAGATTACGAAAGAGTTAACTAATTAATATAAGATAAAGATATGAATCCCAAGGTTACATTTGAATGATAAATACAACATCATATGCATGATTACATAAATACAATTGGTACCATAAGGTAACCATAATAATAAGCATCCACTGCACATGTCGCAGGGTATGTGAATACAATAACTGAAAAGAAATACAACATGATAACTTTGAATAATAGATACAATGATTCAAGATCACAAGAAGAAGAAGATCACAAAAGAACATCTGCAACATGGATCATCCAGCCTCGGTGCACGAGCGTCAGAGTCTCAAATGGTAAAAGAATCACTACCACCCGACCTCGTTAACCTAAATGGTCCACTCCCACCGTGCTGAGGAGATAACATCAGAACCCACTCGAATAAAAAACAACAACAACAATCCAAGGAAGAGGTTCTGAAAGCTTCTAAAACAAAGGATACCAAAAGTACAACAAGGTCTAACAAAACATTACCAGAGGCAAACAGAAAATGTAGGAAACCTAAGATGCAAACAAGAAGTGTCATCACATAAGTCAACTCTAAGGTTATCCTGGTAGTCCCTTCGGACCCCGGTGCCCTAGCGACTCTATGTGGTGATAGTAACCTCTCATGTAGACAAGGTACTACCTATGTCATATCTAGTCCACGAAGGTGGCAAGCATCATCTCAACTCCCATCCTAGTCAAACTCAATTAGGAACTCGGGCATGGGCGAGGCACAAATATCTTTTTAGGTTCATTTTAGATTCCCAATGTTTATTAATTATCACTTATTAAACTACTTGTAATTGGATCTCCTGGTAGCCACTTCCGGGCCCCGGCACCAATTCACAAGCCACTTCCTGATATACACTTAGAAGACCTACTCTAGGGTTTCATATGAACAAAATGAACTCTGAGTTAACACAACTCTTGAATCTCTACAACTAGATTCAACATGCAAAACTAGAAACATGCATAACCAGATACTTCATAGAACAAGTTACCGACACAACATAACATGCATGGCAACCAAACATGATAGAAAGAATATCCAAAACCTGCCTCTGGATTTTAACCCCAAAAGATGACTACAACCTCTAAAAATCATACAAGAAAAATAGACATAGGGCTTCAAAAGTCTTCATAAAAATCATGAACGTTAAAGATAGCATCATTTAATTCTCACAGGAATAAATACTCCATAAAAAGAAATATCTCTAAACGCATAATAATCCAATTAGATTTATAATTAAATAGGGAAGTAAATTACTAACCAATTTAATATAAACATCCTAGATCCCTAAACCCATATCATCAAACAATCTTTATAATAAACATCTAAATAAGAAAGAAAATTAAATTGAAATTAGTTTATACTAATTTCCTTCAATATAAACTTAATCAACTAACTCAAATATATAACAAAACTAATTCTTATTAAAGAATTAATATTTATTATAAATTGAAAATAACTAAATACCATACGAAATTAACTAAATAATAAATAAATTAAAAATAAAATAAAAATAAAATAACAAAAACTAAATTAAATTACAAATTAAAAAACAAAAAAAGCAAAACGCAAAATTTAAAGGGGGGGGGGGGGGGGGGGGGGGGGGTGACCGCGGGTCCCCACACCCCTGTCACATGTCCTCTGCGGCCGGCGACAGTACCGATGGTACTGTCGCATGACAGTCCCCTCGGGGACTGTCGTGCGTTAGTACCACCAGGTACTACGTTGACAGTGCTAGAGGGCCCGCACTGCAATGGGACCTTTCAAAAAGCCCAAAAAAAAGATATATTTTTAATAAACTTTTTCAGATTTAAATTTTATTTTCTAATATAACTTTGAAACATCAATCTCATTTATTAAATTTTGATAAATTGCTTTTACTATATATATATATGTATATATTATCAAATATTTAATATTTGATATATATATATATATATATAAATTTTAAAAGATTCATCCAATACACATATTTTTAAAAATTTACATAAACAAATATTTTCAATATATATATATATACCTCAATAACAACTATACCATAACATGGATAAAAGAAAATTCTAATAATTTCTGCAAACTTAGTCGCATGTTTTAGGTTAAGTTCTTCTGGGTTCCCTGGCGAGGCATTACACATCTCCCCACTGAGTTTAAAGCAATAGAAAGAGATGAAGTGTTCTTTATTGTTCAAAGCATGCCTTGGGCCCCAAGACAAAGTATGCCTCAAGACCCTTTGCAAAATTTTGGTTCATATAATAATCAATGGCAAAACCAGTACCCTCCAAATTATGGCCCATATTCCCAGCCTAATTGGAATAATTCTTGGCTAAAGGTTCAGCAAAACTGGTGGCAGACACCTCAGCAAAATCAATGGTAGCAGCCCCAGAATTAGTGGTCGCCTTCGTAAGGAAATTGGCATCAATCTAACCAATGGAGGGGAAGCCAGCAATGGTCAAATCAACCCACTAGTTTCCTTTAGCAATCCCAACAATAGTCAATCATGCCACCTCTTACAGAAAACCAAAGCCAAAATCCTAAACCAATCTAGCTACCTTCTCAGCCAACACCTAACCCAAATAGCTAGCCTCAACAACAACAACAAGTTTATTTCACCGATCCTAATCAACAGCCTTCTTATTCTCTCAACTTGAGTAATATTAACTTATGGCCAGGGACAATGTTACCTACACCTTCTCCTCTCATAATCACAAATTTTCCATCTGAGGGGAATGAGAAAGAAGACATTAGTGACCTAGTTCCATCCAAAGAGTCCATGCAAAATCCATCTTTTCCTAAAGTGTCCAATAAAACCTCACCTCCTTTTCCACAAAGGTTAGAAGGTGAAGTTGTTCAAAAAAATGAATAGCCTACCTTTGACCTTCTAGAACAACTGAATCACATATGTATAAAAATACCCTTGTTCCAAGCAATAAAGGAAGTACCTATCTATAGAAAAGCTATTAAGGAAGCATTATTGAAGAAACTAGGTAGGAAAAATGACCCTAAAACTGTTCATGTCTTGGATTAAGTCTCTCACTTGATGCTAGCGAAGCTTACCATCCCAAAATATTCAGACCATGGCAATCATGTTGTAGAAATCATTATTAATGGAGTTCAGATTAAAAATGCTTTAGTAGACCTTAGAGAAGCTATTAATGTCATGACTAAAGACCTTATGGTACAACTAAGTATTTCAGACCTAAGAACTACACCTAAAATCCTGCAGCTCACTGATAGTTCAACTGTCAAGCTTGATGGGGTAGTAGAAGACATGGTAGTCACCCTAATTTCATGGGACTATCTTGTTGATTCTATGGTCTTATCTCCAAAGGCAACACTAGGAGGATATCATGTAATACTAGGAAGGCCTTGGTTAGCCACTGTAGATGCTTACATAGGATGTGGGTCTAGTAACATGACTATTTCTAATGGATATAGCACCAAGAAGCTCACCCTTTATGCTCTAGCCCAGCCTCAACTTGAGTCTGAACAAGTAGTCTGGCTAGATTTAGGAGAAGTAGAAGAAGTGAATTATGTGGAAAACTTGATGATGATTAGAAGAGAGCCTTTTATTGAAAAAAAAGAAGAGGAAGAAGTATTGTCTAATGTCATTTAGAACAACTATGGCATAGAGTACCCCCTTTACGAAGAAGTTCCATGTTCCTTGCAAACAATTCTTCCCTCATCTACTTCAGCTCATTATCCTACAACAACTGACGGTTTTCACACTGTATTGCCCCATGAAGTAGAAATGCCTTTTTTGTTAGAAGTATCAATGCTAGAATTGACCTCACAAGTGGAAGTAACTGCAGGAAAAACCTTGAATATCAATAGTAAACTTACCATTGAGCAACAAGAGTCAATTTTCCAAATGCTTACTACCCACAAGATAACTTTTGTCTGGGATTACAGTGATATGAAGGGGCTAGATCCAAATTTATGTACACCGAATTTTCATCAATAGTGAGTTTAAACCTGTTAGACAATCCCAAAGGAGAATTAATCCAGACCTAAGAGAAATAGTTAAAGAGGAATTGCAAAAATTGTTGAATGTTGATTTTATCTACCCAATCCCAAATAGCCAGTGGGTTTATCCACTGGTTATTATCCCTAATAAAGGGGGAAAATGGAGAGTGTGTGTCAATTACAGGGAGCTCAACTAAGAAACTAAGAAAGATTTTTTTCCTCTACCCTTTATTGATCAAGTCCTGGATAACTTATCAAGGAAAAATTATTTATCTTTCCATGATGGTTTCAGTGGATATAATCAGATAAAGATTGCTCCAAAGGATCAACAAAAGACTACCTTCACATACCCCTGGGGAATATTTTCCTATTCAGTCTTACCTTTTGGTCTTTGTAATGCTCCTACAAATTTCCAAAGAGCTATGATTAGTATTTTCTTAGATATTTCATATGATTGCATGGAAATATATATGGGTGGCTTTATTGTTTATGGTGCAACATTTGAGGAAGCCAAAGATCATTTGGAGAAGGTACTATAAAGGTGTGAAAATCATAATTTGTCACTCAATAGTCAGAAATGCTTCATGATGATGCAAGGAGTAGTGCTAGGTCACTACATTTTTGTTGCAAGAATATAGGTAGACACTTCCAAAATTAAAGTCATTTCCAGTCTACCCTCTCCTACCAAGAAAAAAGGACTCGGAAGCTTTCTTGGACATGTTGGTTATTATAGGAGATTTATTAAAGATTTTAGTCAAACAATAGGACCTCTATATAGTTTTCTAAAGAAGGATGCAGGTTTTTCTTGGACAACAGAATGTGAGAAAGTATTCCTTGATCTTAAAACTGCCCTCACACAAGCACCTATTTTGAAAGGACCGGATTGGTCACTTCCATTCCATATTCATAGAGATGCATCGGATTATGCTATTGCTATTGTCCTAGGACAAAAGAGTGGTTCAATAGAGAATGCAATTTATTATATCAGCAAGAACTTACAGGGGGCTGAATTCAACTACACAGTTATGGAAAAGGAAATGTTAGCAATCGTCAATTCCCTCAACAAGTTCAAGAATTATATTATAGGCTATCAAATAATTGTCCATACTAATCATGCAGCAATCAGCTACCTCATGAACAAGAGTTCAATTACAGGGAAACTAGCTAGGTGGTTTTTGTTGATGCAATAATTTGATATCACAATTGTAGACAAACTGAGTAAAGCCAATGTGTTGTTGATTTCCTGTCTAGAATCTAGAGGCAAGATGATCCTACACTCATAGAAGATTCTTTCCCTGATGAACATTTTTTTTCCATCAAAGTCATTCATCTGTGGTATGCAGACATAGAAAATTAGTTAGTTGCAGGAAGAACTCACTTCTCACCTAAAGAGAAGAGATTTCTAGTAGAGAAAAGCTTTAACTTCTCTTGGATTGCACATTACATGTTTTACATGGGGCTAGATCAAGTAATGAAGAGATGTGTGAGAGAAGAAGAAACTCATGACATACTACATGCATTCCATGATAAACCTTGTGGTGGACATTTTTTTGTTAAGAGGACAGCCATGAAGATCTTAAATAATGGATATTATTGGCCAACACTACATAAGGATGCAACCAGGTACACCAAGAGGTTTTATAGATGTCAAAGGATGGGGAGGCCAACAAGATCAGATGAAATGCCTTTATTTCCACAAGTTATTGTTACACCCTTTGATAAGTGGGGATTGGACTTTGTAGGCCCAATTGATCCACCTTTAAATGGTAAGTCTTACATTCTTGTGTGCACTAATTATGTAACAAAGTGGGTTGAAGCTAGGCCTATGAAGCATGCTAGAGATTATAAGGTAGCAAAGTTCCTCTATGAAGAAATCTTTACTAGATTTGGGGTTCCTAGAGAAATAGTGACAGACCAAGGGGCACAATTTACTTATACTTTTATCACAACCTTAGTAAATGAATACAACATAAGGCATAGGAAGTCCACCACTTATCATCCTCAAGCTAATGGCCAAGCAGAGATCACTAACAGGGATATTGAGGCCATTTTGACAAAAATAGTAGACCTACATAGGAAGGATTGGGTTGTGAGGCTACCTGAAGCTATATGAGCCTATAGAATTACTTGGAAGACTACAACGGGTTTTACACCTTTTGAAATGGTGTATGAGAAGAAAACTATAATGCCTATAGAGTTTGAACACAAAACTCTTAGAACAACTTTGGAATTAGATATGGATTTACCATCTACACAAAGAGATAACAATCATGCAATTCAATGCCTTCGATGAGCTAAGGAAGAGTACCTTGCAACATACTAAAATAGTACAAAATTAGAGAATCAAATGGCATGATAAGTACATAAAGGAAAAAAAATCAAAGTAGGATATTGGGCTTTGCTATATGATTCAAGATACAAGGACAATCAAGGGAAGCTACAGACCAGATAGTT
This sequence comes from Chamaecyparis obtusa, assembly GCA_027943335.1. Lineage (NCBI taxonomy): Eukaryota > Viridiplantae > Streptophyta > Pinopsida > Cupressales > Cupressaceae > Chamaecyparis > Chamaecyparis obtusa. The sequence goes on along the minus strand of BSBK01010625.1, from coordinate 54,540 downwards.
GGGACCATACAAAAATTGCAAAAGTATTTGATAATGGTGCATTTCAATTGAGCACAATTAATGACATCAAATTCAAATTATTGGTTAGTGGGCATTGGCTAAAGCCTTACCTAAATCCCATTGATAGGGAAGAGTTCCTAAAGTAGTTTCAAGTTGATCCCTACAGCTGAAAGAGTTGAGTCTCGACTCAATTCCCTAAGCAATGCATGAAAAGTGCATAAAAGACCATAATAAAGGGGTCATCCTTGTGGATCCCCATTCCATACAATCATTTCATCTATTATTTGTACCATTTCCTCTTCTGCCACCTCATCCATCATTTATTCATCATCGTTTCCACTTTTCTAGAAATCAACTTTTTCTATAAATGAAGTAGAGAGTCACATCAATCAATTGCAGCGCATCATGGCAGGTAAGCTCCACTTAACTCAAGAAGTGATTAATTATTTCATTATTATGTTTAAGTAGGTATTAAATTATATGGTAGATTTCCTATATGGTTGTAATCACATTCAATCTTTTCTGGACATTTGAACTATTTTCTTTAATTTGTAACTGATGGCCACGTCATTACCTTCTACTTCCAAGAGACTTGGTCACATCAAGTCTACTGTCCTTTTTGCCACACTAATACATTTGGGGGCTTTTTCCAATGATAACTTCCGACGGAGGATGCCCTTTTAGTGAATTTGGCATTTTTTTTGTAATTCTCCTCGATCAAGTCGCAATTCTAATGGTAATGTCTTGATTACTATTATACTTCTGACGGCGTCGAGCAATATAATAAAAAAAATACAAGCAAATCATTTTTTCATGGATGTAGTGCAAAAACACAGTTCACGTGGGAGCAAATAGGAGCAGAAGGTCTGACATTTTCTCATATGCCTGTAGACGTATAGAGCTCAAACTTCCATTTTGTCACGGTTAAATTCTCTAACTGGGTTGTCAATAATTTCACTTTCAAGGTTGTAAATCTGCCTGCAATTTCTAGGTGACTTATCTAGGTAAGTTTTATTTTAGCCCTTAAAATTTATGGTAAAATTTTAGATTATTTAGATTTCATTCGTGTGATTTAGAAATTTATGGTCACAGTTGTATTTTTAATGTTCATACATTTGTATCAGACATTGTAATCAATTGAATCAGGCTCTACAATCGAAGTTGGAGTATTTGATATGGTAACTGAACCTCATAGCTGGAAAACAAAACTTGTTTGAGGTTCTGAGGTTGTGTTTGGAGGGGATTAGAGTAATTTTTTGCATTTTGAGACGTAGCAGACTTAGTAACTAGGTTTTTTGAATTCTTTTACTTAGATCTCACAAACAAACCATTTAAAAATCCTAAAATTTAGTTGTTTGTGAGTTCAATGAGTGCCCTTTCATTTGAAATAGGTTCCAGGGTAGGAGGATGTAGAGTAACAGAGATTTGGATCAAACCCTATGCCAGGCATCGAATGTGACTGGTCACATTATTGATTTTTGTTACATAACTCCCAGCTGGGTTCGAGTTTTGACTTGAAATTTCATAATTAACCTTCTTAGATATTGCAGCAGAGATCCCAATCGATTTGAAGGGATTCAAAATAGTTTTATGGGTGTTTTGGTTGCAGATGGAAGCCTAAAATATAGTAGAACTGGTGAGTACCAAGATACAAATAGGGGTTTAAGAGATTGTTTGAGTCTTGTATTTTTGTAAACAATCAACTCATGATCTATGGAGTGTGTAATAGAACTAAATGTTAACATGGTCGAGGTCTGTAACCACTAGAACTCAAGGTGATTGTTGGGTACCCTAATAGGTCTGTTGTAGCAGAATTGTGACTCTATATTTCAGAAGTGTAAATGGCATCCTTTGATGATTAAAAAGTCAATTTTTGATAGTTATTAGTTTCTATCCACTTTCAAACATATGGGACACTCATACATATGATCTCATTGAGCCTAATATATATGGGACACTCATAGGCAATGTGGTTTCTCCTTCTATGAGTAAAACCTATGATAAGGAACCCAATCATATATTTTGAGATTCCAAAGATTTTGCACAATCTATGATAAGGAACCCATCATATATTTTGAGATTCCAAAGCTTTCACACAATCTATGATAAGGAACCCATCATATATTTTGAGATTCCAAAGCTTTCTTGCTTTAGTGCATTATGTGATATGACAAATTATCTCCAATTAATTGTCAAATTTGTAGTGTTGGATTAGTTGATCCTTAGGAAAGATTGTGAGTTCATTATTAATCCTTTGCATCACTCGTCATGTTTCTTTTTGGGCTTTTCAATCATTTATATGTTTGTTCCATTCTTAGGAATTGATTAAAACTTCGGTAACATCCCCTTCAACCAATCTTGGTCAATTTGAAAGTGGATAGTGAGTGGACATTAATATATGGATAGTAATATAATACTCCACTATGTCCATATATTATTGTCCACTCACTATCCACTTTCAAACATGAGCAAAAATATTGTCAAATTAATTTGATTCTATTTTGAAGGTATCTTCACAATTGAATTCTTGTTCTAACACAAGGAACAATACCTTTACACCTTATAGGAACTCGCCATTGGAGTCTTCTCTCATAACATATGGACAGTAATATAATACTGAATTATGTCCATATATTATTGTCCACTTACTATCCACTTTGAAACATGAGCAATAATATTAGTTTCATTATCAGAACTAATGATTTGTGTGTGCAGGCAGGGTGATGGAATGTAGTAGAGTTATGAGAGAAGACTCCAATAGGAGTTCCTCCAAGGTGTAAAGGTTATAATGAAAGTTGATAAAAATAATTGATGATGATGATGATTATTATTATTATTATTATTATTATTATTATTATTATTATTATTATTATTATTATTATTATTATTATATATATATATATATATATATATATATATATATATATATATATATATATATATATATATATATGTATGTATGTATGTATGTATGTATGTATATGTATGTATGTATGTATGTATGTATGTATGTATGTATGTATGTATATGTGTGTGTGTGTGTGTGTGTGTGTGTGTGTGTGTGTGTGTGTATATATATATATATATATATATATAAGATAATTAAATTAGTCATCTTATAATTTATTGGATTCATATAATAAGGTCGTATAGTACATATATGAATGTATGTGTGAATAATAATACTCAGCATAGTTTATAGCATTGAGCCATCCTTAGAATAAATCTATGTATGTGTATGTGTATGTATGTATGTATATATGTATGTATGTAGATATATTTATGTACATATATACCTATACATACATATCACTAAATTTTTCCAATATACTATACATTATGTTGGATACTATTATTAACACACACATGCATATGTGTATCATACGACCGAAGCTACAACATTAACACTCCCTCTTAGTTAGGGAGGATGATCACAATTTACACAAGATGTTATTTCACAAAATGCAATAAAAATATCAACCATGATATTATAATATATGGACAGTAATATAATATTGAACTATGTCCATATATTACTATCCACTCACTATCCACTTTCAAACATGAGCAATAATAGTGAGTTACTACAAGGTGTAAAGGTATTGTTCCTTATGTTAGAACAAGAATCAAATTGTGAATGTTTGAATGTGAATTACCTTGAAGTTGATACGAATGAAGAACCCATCATATATTTTGAGATTCCAAAGCTTTCTTGCTTAAGTGCATTATGTGATATGACAAACTGTCTCCAATAAATTGTCAAATTTGTAGAGTACTTGGATTAGTTGATCCTTAGGAAACATTGTGAGTTCATTAATCCTCAGCATCACTCATCATGTTTCCTTTTGGCCTTTTCAATCATTTATATGATTTTTCCATTCTTAGGAACTCATTAAAACTTCTGTAACAATGCCTACAACCAATCTTGGTCAATTTGAGAGTGGATAGTGAGTGGACAATAATATAATACTGAACTATGTCCATTTTTTTATTGCCCACTCACTATTCTTGTTCTAACATAAGAAACAATACCTTTACACCTTCTAGGAACTTGTATCAGGTTCATAGGGACATGTTTGCAATTTCAGTGCTATAGGCATCCCAATTGAATGCTAAAGGTATCATTCCTTATGTTAGAACAAGAATCAAATTGTGAAGACACCTTCAAAACATAACTAAGGATTTTGGAGTAAGTTTGAATGTGAATTACCTTGAAGTTGATAGGAATAAAGAACCCATCATATATTTTGAGATTCCAAATCTTTCTTGCTTATGTGCATTATGTGATATGACAAATTGTCTCCAATAAATTGTCAAATTTGTAGTGTTGTAACAATCCCTACAACCAATCTTGGTCAATTTGAAAGTGGATAGTGAGTGGACTTTAATAGATGGATAGTAATATAATACCTGAACTATGTCCATATATTACTATCTACTCACTATCCACTTTCAAACATGAGCAATAATATTGGTTTCGTTATCAAAACTAATGATTTGTGTGTGCGGCTAGGGTGATGGAATGTAGTAGAGTTATGAGAGTAAGACTCCAATGGTGAGTTCCTACAAGGTGTAAAGGTATTGTTCCTTATGTTAGAACAAGAATCAAATTGTGAAGACACCTTCAAAATAGAACTAAGGATTTTGGATTAAGTTTGAATGTGAATTACCTTGAAGTTGATAGGAATGAAGAACCCATCACATAGTTTGAGATTCCAAAGCTTTCTTGCTTAAGTGCATTATGTGATATGACAAACTGTCTCCAATAAATTGTCAAATTTGTAGAGTTGGATCAGTTGATCCTTAGGAAATATTGTGAGTTCATTAATCCTCTGCATCACTCATCATGTTTCATTTTGGCCTTTTCAATCATTTATATGTTTTTTCCATTCTTAGGAACTCATTAAAAAATTTCTAACAGTCCCTACAACCAATCTTAGTCAGTTTGAAAGTGGATAGTGAGTGGACAGTAATATATGGACATAGTTTTGGATAGTGAGTGGACAGTAACATATGGACAATAATATAATAATGAACTATGTCCATATATTACTGTCCACTCACTATCCACTTTCAAACATGAGAAATGTTGCGGATAGTAATACAATACTAAAACATCATTTCATAACTAACTTTTCAATATATATATATATATATATATATATATATATAAAACTAGGTCTTGTATGCACCCTAAAATGGGCACCAAAGGAGTGTTTGACTTTGTCCTTATTAGCATTGTTAGTATTCTGACCATTGTTGTTATTGCTATGTTTGGTCAAAATGCCTTGCTCTTTCAAGACATCCTCAATTTGACATGCGATTTCGACCATAGTGTCGAAGGAATCAAAGACCATCTTTCGAACCTCATACCGCATTTCAGGCACTAAATTACTAACAATGATATCAATCCTTTCATTCTCAGGGATAGTCCTAGAATAGTGAGAGCACAATCGTCTCCATCTTTGTAAGAAGGTAACAAAGAATTCCCCTTGGTTCTGTTTCAAGTTGCACAAGTCTAACATAGTCACTAATCTTGACAAGTTGTATGCAAAATGTTGAACAAATCTGTGGACAAGTTCCTTGAAAGTTTTGACGGGAGGGGTTATGTTGGTAAACCACTCCATGGCTTGGCCTTTGAGACTCCTTGGAAATAATCTCATAAGATAGGAGTCATCTTGGTGGAACTCAAAACTCATGATGTAGAACTCATGCACATGATCATGAGGGTCACCATTGCCATCATACTTGTCATACTGGGGGATTTCAACTTTCCTAGGAAAATCCATCATACTCACACTTCTGTCGAAAGGATTGGGACAAATAGAGTCAAGTGAAAAGGAACTTTTAGGTGCCAACACCTTTTCCATCATATGCTTGAGTTGCTTGATCTCCTCTTCTTGAGAGGGTCCTTGTTTCTTGATTCTTCTATCCACATCAAAGTTGTATGGGACTTTGGCACCCTTGTTAATCATACTCTCTAGGAACCTATCTTTGTTTTGATCAAGATACTTCTCCACATATTGTTGGAATAGTGGCTCCTGTTGCATTCTCATAAAATCTTGATCATCAAAACTTGCACTACTTTCTCCATGTTGAGAGCCATGATGAGCTCATTGGGAGGGTTGTCTCGAGTTCCTAGGAGGTGTTTGTCTCCTATGTTGTGAAATCCTCCTTCTTCTAGGACTAGGAGATCTTGAAGGGGTCCTTGACTACCTTCTACTTCTTGGGGTTCTTGAGGGAGTAGATGGTGGAGAGATGTTTCCACTATTGGTACCCCTATTGTTGAATTGGTCATTGAGTTGTTGGGCTAAAATCCTATCTTGTTCCTCTTGGAATGCTTTTCTTTTCAACTTGTTGCCTGACTTTTAGTCACCCATTTTTTTGGCAATATTGGTGTCATATGGTCATGTCAAGTCGGTCTTTTCAAGTCTGGTGTCTAGGTCTAAGTCTTCCCTAGGACAGGAGTCTTTGTCGGGTCCCCCTTCATTTGCCATCTTGTTTAGCCGGGTGGGTTGTTATCAGAGTTTCATTACTTTGGGTAGGTTGTAGATCCTAACCCGATAGAGACTCATGCTCCTGTTGATGTTCTTTCTAAGATGAAATGATGATTCTAGATCATGATATCTAGGCACTTGCAAAGCATCGGAAGAAAGTTTTCATGTGACTGATATTATAACAGAATTGGCATTGAAAGATTCAGATTTTATTCTATGTGATATTCTGTGTATTCAGTTGTTGAGGCTTCTCTTATACTAAACGAATGCATTGATAATAGAGAAGCAGAGATTGCAGCAAAGACTTTGTTTTATATTAAAAATCTGCAGGTTAAGAAGATTATTAGACATTGTCCTAAAAGATTGAAGAATTCGAAGATAAAAGAAAATGGAATTAGATAGTGAATATGCGACTGAGATGAGTTCTTTTGAACTCGGGTTTCGCCTCTTCCAGTTTAGCAGAGTCGAATACACATCTTTGCAGTGTATTTTCAATTGGCAATAAAGTGTGATGTTTTTATGATGCAAAAGTATGGATCGAATCTTTGAGTCCTTACGAGCCTAATGCAAAAAATGGCAAGTGATTTAGCTTTGAAATCTACAAGATATAGGATGGTAGGTTTTCCAATTCTGGCTGCTCCAAGGCAAAGGCCGCACTTCATCAAAGCGCATCCGATGGTCCTCGCAAAATCGTGACTCCTGCCAAATGCTTTTGCAAATTTTCAAGATGTGTACGCGTGGCAGTGGGACCTGAGTCATGGACTTACCTATGGTGGAACAAAGAAAAGGATCCAACGGCCCTCGCATAATCGCGATCCCTGTCAAATGCTTTTGCAAACTTGCGAGATCTTTCCACGTGCACCAATGAGAGAGTGATCGCATGATCCCATGGAATAAAATAATGCTATGCGATCATGCGACAATGGAGTTCGGGCAAGTGAATGTGCTCTACTGGGACCCATGTATGCCAACAGCGCAAGTGCGATGATGAGATGGTGACGAGTGTGACTGGTCAAATAATTGATGTGGCAGCTCCTGATTCATCGTAGTATTTCATGCAGGAGATCTATGGCTGGTGCATGATCGTGAGGAATATTCTTTCCTCTCGCGATCATGCGACCACCATCCAATGAGAAATTTTTAGGTGGGGCCAATGTTTAAGGAAAATAAAGGGATTAAAAGATGACGTAATCCAATAGAGTCTGTATTCTTGCTTGAGAAGATGATCGGAGATAGGAATTTCAATTGTCGCAGTAAGCCATTGCTGTAAAGTATAAGAATTTCAGTTCATCCTGATATTAGATAAAGCCTTGCTCCAATGATCCAATAGTTTTGTCGACCAAGACTGAAAATAATGTTATTGAAGAGTGATGATTGGCGGCTTTTTACTTTATGTTTTATTTTGTATCTAAAGTTATGAGCATAGATGATTATGTTTCGACTCCAGAAGCCCAATGGACTCAGCTCAAATGTTGGTTAGAAATGAAGAGTTTCAGATTGAGAAGTCATTATCCTTGTGTCTTCTATATTCCTATATCCATAGTGATTGTTCGAGTTCTCAGATTAGAAAAGTCTCTTTCTTTGTATTTTGTCTCTTTGAATTCAAAGAAGAGGGAAGGTCATTGGCTCCTACGAGCCTGATGTATTGTAAAAATCTATAAATTTTGTAAAGAACTCAGTGTAGGAGGTCGGAAAACTTGTAAGGGTAGCATAAGTGATTCCATTTACTTTGCTGGGTTTTCATGTTTGTTGAACCAGTAGTTTTCATTTGCATGTGAATAGACATGACAGTTATAGATGAAGCTATAATTGCTTGCTGGATTCCATTTCATGTTTGTAATTGCAGTGAAAGTAATTCCATTTACCTTTCATGTATGATTCTTCTCCTATTCACCCTATTATTTAGATGCATCTGAATGGAAAGTACAATTGTATATGGAGCTATAATTTCTGCTTGAATTCCATTTCACGTTAGTAGTTGCAGTCTAAGAAATTCTATTTGTTGTCTGTATATGATTCTACTTCTGTTCTCATTAGTAGAATATGCATTCTTAGAATAGATAGGTTTAGTTAGAAGATAGTCTTTATGATAATCTGTGATCAACATTCCATTGGGGATTATAGGTTATCCACTTTATCCTTGCCTGAATTGTTTGTGCCTACAAACAATTTGGTTAAAACTCATAAGAAGATAATCTGATGATCATAAAGAAACAAATTCATTGAAGATTAAATACAATCAGGGAGTTGTACCTGTCAATTCAGAGGGTAGTGATAGAAGACATACACTGACCCAATTGTTGGTGACATCCTTTGTTCTCTCACCTTGGGTGCTAAAAGAGTCAGAGATTACAAATCTAACGGGAGGACAAACTGTTAACCAACACAACTCTAACAAGGCTTGTTGTTCTGCCTCTAGGTGTCTAAACCTTTCTTCTTTAGTGTCTTGTTCATCCAAAAAGGCTTTCTTTTCGCGCTCAATCCTTTTAAGTCTCTTATATGCATATATTGAGGTTGTTTTGAGCAGAGAGTTGGGTCTTGAATGTTTGAACAAGTCGTTAGTGAATGTTGCATTCACATGAGCATCACCAAATTCATTGTTTTGGTAATCATGTTGTGACCATGCATCTTGGTGAGCTCTCCCATAATGTCTTTCATCTCTTTGATGGGCGTCTAAATATCTTGAGTTAATGGGAGGTGATTCAGGTTGATTGTCATCACCAAACAACATGTTATCCCTATGTCTTTGGAAAATGTCATCAAGATTTTGATCCATCGCTTCTCTCTCCTTTCTAGTCATGGTGTAGCTCATGTCCATATCTGATTGAGAAGGTGCTAAAGAGGTACTCAACTCACTAGGATTGCTCTTTGGGTCAAACCAAGCCTCAGACTCGCTCCTAGGTGATCGATCAAAGACGGGTTCCTTCCCCTTTTTCTTTTGACAAGTTTGGACTAAGGGTAACTGATCAAAGACAACTTGAGGTCATTTTCCTTTACTAACTTGGTACCTTGTCGTAATCGACATGAAAGAAAAAGACCCTTGGTGATAAGATGACCCTATGAAATGTCAATACCAAACTAGGATAGTAAAAGTGTTCAATTTTCCAAAAAGAGATGGTGAGATAGAAAGTTGCAAAAGGTGTAAACCAATCACTGCCACGGAGGTGTCTAATAAAAGGATGAGTATCCTAACACATATGGACCAGGAGGATGGATTTAACCAAATATATAATTTGAAATTGAAATTGAATTTTTATGGAAGTGAATTGAACAAAAGAGTACTGAAACTCTCCAAGTGTGTTACCAAAGAATCTAAAGGTGTACTTTTTCAACAAGGATAATTCCTAACTTATCGATGCCAAGCAAGACTACTTTGTAAAATCAAAGAACACTAATTCAAGGGATCTAAAAATAGGAACCCAAGGTACAAATAGGTTTTTAGCAACAGAGTAAGTCACCTACTAAAATCTGGTCGACTAAGGAAAGACTGAAAATTGCATAAACCAGACAGATAGCAAAAAGACTCTGTGCGACAGTTTCCAGGCAAACAGTACGATAATTTATGATCGGGCGATATTTCATGCTAAGCAGTGCAACATTTTCCAGGCAGCCTATGCGATACTTTCTACGCAAGCAATGCGATAGTTTTCCAGAAACAAACTATCGCACGATAAATCTCAGAACAGTGTGCAATAAAGTTTCAAGATAGTACGACTCTTGACCAGTGAGTGTTAAAAATCTTAGTTTTAAGGGCAATTTGGTCAAAATTTTAGTTTGAAGGTTGGATTTTTTGATTTCAAGCACAGTACTAGCAGTAATTAGACAAGTTTACAAATAGTAGGTGATCAAACATGTCATAAAACACTTGCACAAGGGCAAAAGAAATCTTGCCAAGACAAGCAATTGTGATATCAAAGCAATAAAATCTTATGAATGCTACCGTGATGTTTAATGTTTGAGAACGTTTCCATGGGTAGATCACAGTGAGAACACTTCAAGCACTTACTAGCCTAAAAAGACAATGGCTCAATACTTAACAACTTGGCCCACACTTGATGCTCCATTGCCTCACACAAAGTGGTTACCCACAATAGATATTGGCTTTGTCATGGAAGTGCCAATGACACAACCAAAGGAACATAGATGGTGAGTAATCTTGGGGTGATCCGGGTTAGTCCACTTGGATCAATCCTTGCACCAAGAAGCTAAGCGGAAAAATAGGGTGGCTTCTATCTATGGTTCTTAGTAAGGGCTTCCATTCACAATACCCCTCTTGCTCCCCAAAGGGACTCCTTACCTCGCGGCAAGTAACAGACCTCACGGCCACAAGAGTACCTTAAGCATTCTTGCTCAACATTTTTCTCGTGGTCACAATCCCACAAGTACTCACATCAAGCGAAGACAAGTACTATGTCTACCAAGGTTGTGTGTCTGTGATAGCCTTGAGTTTATAGTGGGTCGGAATAGCTAGCAAAAAGCTTGTCCCCACTTGGTCATTCCTCTTGATTGCTCAAGAGCAGGCCCACTAAAGGATTCTAAAAGCTAAACAAAGAGTGGATCAACCTTTGAGTTTTAGGATTTCTGTTTCACCTCAAGGGTGAAGAGCATATTCTCCTAGCTCAAAACTTTCTCCCAAACATACCAAGAAAAGGTTCAATTACCCTCTTGCTTTCAAAATCCAAAGATGGGTCAAGATTTCTATTTCACCACAAGGGTGAAGAGCATACTCTCCTACCACCCAAAGATTCCTACAACAAGATATTAAGTGCCTATGAAAAGAAACAACTAGTATATGCCGCACTCAAAAAGAAAGCAATTAAACAAGCACTTGATTGGTTTTTATGCTTTGGGCAGCCCTACAAAAACCATTAGTAGCCCTTCTGCATTTGGAGCTTTGACATACGTTCTTTTGGCAAATATTTAAGCAATGAGAGCACCTACAAGCACAACTTGTTAGCCCTACAAGGGTTAGCACATCAAAACCAAATGAAATCTGCAAACCAAACTCTGTTCTACCACAACAAATTAGAAATCTGAATCAAATAGATCAAATCTTGCAAAGAGATGTCAAAGATTACCCACTGCCAGGCCTGGGTGATATTTCTATCAGAGAAAGAGTCGTGCAATACTTCGATGTATACTATTGCCATACGTTATCCTTGTGCGATAGTTCCTGATACATGTGTGCGACAGAGTCTGTGAAGGTGCGCGATACTTTAACTAGTAAAGTATTGCACTGGTATATAAGAAACCAGAATTTCTGGATCGTATGGAACAGTTTCAATTGAGATTAAATCCAAAAAAGTGTGCATTTGGAGTCACCTTTGGAAAACTCCTAGGATTTATCATTTCAGCTAAAGGAATAGAGGTGGACCCAAAGAAATTTCAAGCAATATTGGATATGTCGCCTCCCAAAAACATCAGCCAAATGAGGAGTCTCTAGGGACGTCTTCAATCTATAAGGAGGTTTATTTCACAACTGGCTAATAGAGCTCAACCCTTTAATAAGACTTTGCACAAAGGGGTTAAATGTGTCTGGAATGAAGATTGTCAGTAAAGCATGGACCAAATCTAGCAATACTTGGCCAAACCTCCAATCTTAAAGCCTCCTATCTCAGGAAAACCACTCATATTGTATGTGTCAGCAAAAAAATCTTCCTTGGGGGCATTATTGGCTCAACTTGATGATACTGGAAAAGAAAGAGCTATATATTACATCAATCGTACTCTTGTGTCATATGAGGTCAACTACACTAGTATTGAAAAATCTTGCCTTGCAGTGGTGTTTGCTTCCCAAAAGTTGCGACATTACATGCTTGCACATACAATACACCTCATTGCAAAGATTGATCCTCTCAAATATTTTCTAGGTAAGGCTTCTCTCACATGTAGACTTGCTAAGTGGATGATGATCTTATCAGAATTTGACATAGAGTATGTTGAGCGTAAAGCTATAAAAGGACAACCCATTGCAGACTAATTGGCTGATTTTCCAATTCGAGATAAATCGCCAATTCAAGTTCAATTTCCATATGAGCACATAATGTATATGACTACAAGAACATGGAAGATGTTCTTTGATGGCTCTTTCATGCAAAATGGTTCAGGGGCTAGAGTATTATTTGTTTCTCCTCATGGGTACACCATTCCTAAGTCCTACAAACTATTATTCCCATGTACAAATAACATTGTTGAGTAGGAGGCCTTGACAAATGGATTAAAAATGGCTATAGATTGGAGAATCATAGAGCTCCATATCTATGGGGATTCACAATTGATTATCAACCAAGTTAATGAAGAATACCAAACAAAGGATGAAAAATTGGTGCCCTACAAGAAGATGGTTGATTCATTGAGATGATATTTCACCTTTGTTACATTTCAACAAATCCCTAGAGCAAAGAATAAAGCAATCGATGCTATGGCTACATTGGCTTCACTTCTTCAACTAGAACAACATGAGTCCAAATTTGAATTCCTAGTGGAAGAGCTACGCTACCCTATCTATGACTCCCAAGAAAGCCAAGTTGTTTGTACCTTTATTGGCCATGAGTCATCCTGCTATGGTGCCATTTACTCATACCTCTATGATGGCATTATTCTTGAAACTTTCAACAGTTCTAAACAAAGAAACTTGACCCAAAATGCCTCTTGCCACACCCTTATCTCTGGTGATCTGTATAGGAGGGGTTTAGATGGTACACTTCTTAGGTGCTTGGAAAAGGATGAGTCCAACCAAGCGTTAGCTGACATTCGCGAGGGCATTTGTGGAGGAAATTCCAATGGTCTTGCCATGGCCCGAAGGTTGCTTAGGGTGGGGTACTATTGGCCTATCATGCAGACAGATGCAGTAACTTTTTCTAAATCATGCAAAAAGTGTCAGAAACACGGTAACCTGATACATGCTCCAGGCAAGGAGCTTATTCCGTCTATTTCTCATTGGCCATTTCAGTGCTGGGCCTTTGACCTTGTTGGGCAGATTCATCCAAACTCATCAAGTGGACACAAATTCATTATCACTGCTACTGATTACTTTACCAAATGGGTAGAAGTTGTCCCACTTTCTGTTGCCTCAGGCAAGATAGTTTCTTTGTTTATTTTGAACCATATCATCTGTCGATATGGAGTGCCTTCTAAAATAATCACTAACAATGGAGGTCAGTTTAAAAACAAGGACCTTAAACATCTCTGCAAGAAATTCAAGATAAAATAGCATTGGTCCTCCATTTACTTCCTGCAAGGAAATGGACAAGCAGAGGCTTCGAATAAGACCATTCTTAAAATTCTACATAGAACAGTTCACAAGAATGGTAGAGATTGGCATCTACAGATAAATCTGGCCTTGTGGGCCTATAGAATGAGTATTCGTACTCCAACAAGAGCTACTCCTTTTGCCCTCGCTTATGGTGCTGAAGTAGTGTTACCTTTAGAGGTGGAGATTCCTTCACTTAGAGTTTCCCTAAAAGGTCTAGTGACAGATGAAGACTACCACGCCATGAGGCTACAAGAGCTAGAACTTCTAGATGAAAAGCGTAAAGCATCATTTGATCACATGCGAGTCTACCAAAAGCGTATGTCCAAAGCATTCAACAAGAAGGTTCGCCCTAGAGAATTTCAAGTGGGGGATCTTGTCCTAAGAGAAAACCCTAAGAACCAACAACATAGAGAGCAAAAGGGCAAATTCGAACCTAATTGGCTTGGACCATACATTATTACTGTTGCTTTTGGGATAAGTGCTTATTTGTTGTCTACTGCAGAGGGAGAACAGCTCCTCGATCCTATCAATGTCTTGCACCTCAAGAAGTTCTATCCATGATGCCTATTCTATCTGGGGGCATCCTTATACATATCTTATTGATCCTAAAAAAATTTCAAAAAAATTCATAAATGATGCTGAAAAAATCCCAAAAAGCATATAAAGTCCTAAAAAATTACAAAAAAATCAAAAAATGCAAAAAATTCAAAAAAAATAGAAAAAGTGCCTTGGTGAAAACCTGGAAACAGGCGTCTGGATAGAAAAAATACAAAAAAAATTGAAAAAATGAAAAAAATCTCCAATTGGTGAAAACCTGAAAACAGGTGCTACTTAGGGCCTTTGCACCCTTGTTTCTTAGCATGTGTCCTCAACACTTAGCCTTTCTCCATCATACCTTGTCCTTGTTGCCTTGGTTTGGAATTGGTCTTTGTCTTTGTCTAGGGAGAATAATTGTGTTAGCTTTGGTCTCTAGGATGCGTTGGTCTTTAGGACATCTTGCAAACGGTGTTTTTCAACACCACCCCAACTGTGTTTTGCAACACTACCCTAGCATCAGGTGTTTCTCAACACTTATCAGATATCTTACCCGCAGTCTAGCATGATATGATATTTTCCACTGGCAGATGTGATACTCAAAGTTTGACTCTATGACCTACACACACGCACTTAAACACTCGACTCGCTGAGACTTGTTTGACTTTATTTCTTTGTGTGTTGTCTATGATGATTACTTTGGTGAGTGTTCTCTCCCTAATAGTTTTCGATGATGTTGAGCTAGAAGACTGGGGGCATAAGGACATGTTTTATTGTTTTTTCTGCTTGTGGGTATATTTTGTTGGTCCTAACTGTCATTAGCATTTATGCTTGTTCCACTTGACATTAAGATCTACAAGGTATTATCCTTGACTGTTTTCGTAAGTGCATACTTATAGCCATCTTGACTTTCCTTGTGTCTCGATGCGAATATAATCTTGCCATATCAAACTTAGGAAATCTCACTGCACTAGTCATCTTGACTTATATGTCTTTGATGCTTAGGTGGGATTCCCACATATCTATCTGATATAGATCATATTCAGATTCACATAGTCATACTAGTGTGCATTGTATGATCTTACGACGCTACCAATAACACTCGATGTTGAATATTAGAGCCTAAAATCTTTGTGACCTTGCAAGTAAACTACTTTTCATAGTAGCTTTCATTTTTAGGTTCATGTTAGATTAGTTTTGCATCTTGCATATGGAGAGAGCTCTCTTTTTCATCTTTCGTGGACTTGTCGGTCAATTGCGCTCACCTTTCCTTTTCTCAATCATGTCTTTCACTCCTTGTCTTTCACATCACATCCTTTTCTTGTCATCACAATGGATTAATCTTATCATCATATATAAAATGACCCTTTTTGCCCCTTTTATAGCATTTTGACTTTTTGACCTAATTTTTGAAACACCTCAGAATTGCGTGAAAATTGTACCCCTGGCTAATTTCGACATCCTGGATCCATTTTCGAGATTGAAATCAAAATCCTAGTTCATCTTGATAGTCAAAATCATATTTCAAAACTTTCCCCTTCTTCTGCGCAGTTGGCTGACCTTTTGAGGCCTAATCCTTCGATCTTTGTTGGCGCATCTTTATTTCTTCATGCCCATCTCTTTCAACCTTCTATTTCATTCGATCCATCTCTTTGAGGTTTGACTTCATCCTTAATCTATATCTTTCCTAGTCAAACCTAGTCAAACTTGGGCATATCTTCACTGCTTGATGGTTATCCTATCGGTCTTTCACCTTTGATTATGATTTCTAGTGACTTGATCAAGTTTATCAATTTATTATTTATCCTTTACCTGATTTCAATTTCGATACCGAGGGGGCAGTACCTATCAGCTTCAATCCTTGATTCAGCTTATCAATTGAACCTTGAGATTCTTATGTCTTATTTGAGACCTTACAATCTCCTATTTTACAGGTGTGTTGGTCTTGTCTTTCAGCTTATCTTTGTCAGCTTATGCTTATCTTTGTCCCGATGTGTTCCCATCCGTCGAACACACATTTGGGTTGTTTTGTGATCCCAAATAGATCTCACGTTTCAATTTCATTCTTTGACCACATGTGATCCCAAATCGATCTCACATTTGTCAAAGAGGGGAAAATGTATGCACCCTAAAATGGTAGCCTAGACTTTGGGCCCCATTCAGCAATTTATCAAATCCCTGAATCAGTGTTTTCAAAAATCAACATTTTTCAATTATATCAATTTCCTTGATCAAATCCTATTTTATCATTTATTTGATTATTTTCTATGGGCTAACCATTTTATCCTAAAGTCTTTATTTATTTAAAAGAAATTTCCTCCCCTTTTATTAAATAAAAGCCCCCACTTTTCTTCTTATCCTAAGTTGCACAAATAAAGTATTATTCTTATTTTATAAAAAGAAGAAAATCACTTTTTGTCTCATATGGACACAAAAGTCAACTCTTATTTTCTCATTGGAGGATATTTGTGCACATGGATTGCTCTTCTTTCAAGCTCCACCCTTGATTAAATCTTTTGCCTCTTATTCTCCATGGTCCATTCCTTTTCAATTCCTTTAAAAGGAGAGCTATTTTCTCATTCTTAGATCCCAATTTTTTATGCTAATCTTATGTTGCAGGATTTTTTGGAGACTTTGGAGCTTTTAAAGATCTTCATGCATTTAGCTTTCATTCTTGCATTCTTAGCTTAGCTTTCATGGCATCTAGCTTAGTTTCCTTTATACTCTAGATTAGCTCATATAGCTTAATTAGCAAGGATTTGTAATACTTTCCTTTCATAGCTTAGCTTGCATCTTCATTCTTAGCATAGTTGCATTGCATCTTCATTCTTGATTCTTGAAGATATTGGCATTTTTGCCCTTGTCTCTTTGAATCTCTCATTGTGTGGTTTACTAGCAAGGTTGCATGCTTCATAGCTTTAGCTGAGAGCACTATCAAACATCCTTGTGACTCCATGCCTAGGGAGCTCTAGGTCGCTTTCTCAAGGTTTCCAATTCATGGATTCTCTTGGAAGTAATGACTTAGAGAAGTGCACTATTTAGTGTGTATAGGTCTAATAAGATTTGTGTACTTTCTGCATCATTTTATAAATATAGATACATGGGATCATATATTCTCTATCCTACCATAAACATGTGTGCGTTCCTAGTAAGACTTATAGTCACAATATCTGAGAAACATTGTAGGCATCATTGCAAACACAACATAATTGATTTGTATACCCAAACTATGCAAATCAACCTTATCTCCCCCTTATTCCAAACAGACACAGCAGGTTCCAAAACTATATTTAAGTTTTGGACCCCTTAAAGATGGTTTTGAACCCTGATGTGTTTATCTGGAATTGGGGCAGATAAGGTTGATTTGCATCATTTGGGTATACGAATCAATTATGTTGTGTATGCATAAATTTGTGACCATGACACCTATAATCTTTCTCATATGTTGTTTCCTAGAACCCCTTATGACCCCTTATGATCCTTAAGAATGCACAACCCTTTAGGATCCCTAAGAATACATCTTAGAGGTCTTCAAGGGTAGTAATTAAGGGGTTATAAGGGTTCCTAGGAGGGGCCAGATGATCAGCATCCACCTTCATGTGGTTGGCCCTGGTTAGTAGAGAATATTAAACTATTCTCGAAATAAAGTGAAGCATTTTCTCACTTTCTTAGGAACCATAGTTGAAGTATTCCTTGTGATAAATAGTTTTATGTATCATGCAGGTGCGATCTATAGAAGTCAATGAATCATTCAAAATTCAAAAAGAAAATGGATATGTTACTGTAGATATTCGTCAAGAGGCAGAATTCAAATTAGTAGGTACTCTGAATGTCATTCTCGCCTCTTTGGATTTTGAGGATATCTTGTACTTTTTTATCTTAATTAGTAAGTTCTCATTGCTTGAAATCCGTAAATACATTGCATTGACCCTGTAAAACATTGCAGAACCTATACTATAGTAAAACATTATTTCATAACTAACTTTTCAATATCTATATATAACTAGGTCTAAGAATATATGTGTACTTTCTGCATCATTTTTCTTAGTTTGTGAAGGTTATAGACCAAAGTTTCCAAACCCAAATTTTTGCTTCCTGTGAAGAAGGATCATGTCAGGTAATATAAGTGAACAACAAAATAGGGATCAGATGATCACTAGAGAACTGTAGTCTAACTTGAAAAGAAAAGGTGATGGAAAATGTTATTGTCTCTGCAAAAATTGTAAGGGCTTAAACCATAGAAGATTGATACTCAAAACAGCTAAGAGACATTGTTGCAAGGACCATGGTCACATTGAAGGGGGGCGTGATTATCATCCACTAGTAAGTTGTTAAATATATCATTTTAACAATTGATATACATATGAAATCACTTGATGATGAGATGATCATGATCATGGTTTATTTATGTTCAATTTTATATAGGTCGATCTCCCTAGGGAAGTACATGATATGGACCATGATCCCATGGAAGATGATGATCATGTGCCAGAAAACACAATTGAAGATGATGGTACAAATATATTGATCCATGACACATTTAGTCCAAGCGCAATTGATCATGATGATAAAGATGACTTGGATTTTGTTCACGATATACCTCTGCTTGAGAAGGCAAATGAGCCCCTTTACCAAGGCTCCCAAACAACTCTTCTCTTTGTTGTATTGTTGTTAGTGAGCTTGAAGGTTATGAATGGTTTATCCAACATAACAATGTCACGTATGCTAAAGTATGTCATGTATGTTATTATAGTTAACAAAGGGAAAATAATGTACCATTAATATTTCTTATATTAACAACTTATGCTTTTTGTTGTAGATTGATAGGCAATTTTATATTACCATCACCAAATATCCTACCTTTCTCATACCGAGAATTATGTTCTGTTATGAAAGATATTAGAATAGAGTATCAAGCAATAGATGCTTGTCCCAATTATCATATTATATATTATAAATAACATGAATTTGCAGCAAAATGTCCTGAATGTCACACAAGTAGATATCAAACAGATCAAATAACAAAACAAGTTCCTCACAAGGTTCTTCTTTACATCCCCATTATTCCACGTCTACAACAATTTTTCCGGTGCACTAGTTTGGCACAATTTATGGATTACCATGCACGTAATAGAAGTCAATATGACATTATTCGAATGCATGTGGATGGTTTGGCATTTATGCACATAGAGGAAAAGTGGCCACACTTCAAAAAAGAACTTTGTAATCTCATGTTTTCATTGGCAGTGGATGATGTCAAACCATTTGGAGAGATGAGATCTGTTTACTCGATGTGGCCTATTTTTGTTATCAACAATAATATTCGTCCATGGATGTCAATAAAGAGGGAGCACATTATGTTGGCAATGATCATTCTAAGCATTTTATCATTTAATAGTTATCAACTTGTACTTATAAATCTTGCAATAAATGGTCACAATAACTATGTAATGTTGTTGTCCATTCAACTAGGTAAGCACCAAGTGAAAGATATGAATGTATATATTGATCCTCTTATCGACGAGTTGTTGGAGTTATGGAATGGTGTCACTATGTATGACGTCTCTAGACCAATAGGACAAAGATAATTTTAATTCCATGCAATGCTTGTATGGACAATACATGATGCCCCCGGGCTAACACATTTTTGTGGTATATATGTTATAGTGATTTCAAGTTGCGTGTGATAATTCTAATTATAAGAATTAACATATTTAATAATCCAATTATATCATTATCATGTAGGTCTTCAAAAAAAGGGAAATTTTGCATGTCTAGTTTGTGGTCCAAAGATGAAATCTCCTCATTCAAAAAGTTTACATATCATGATATTTTTAGCTAACATAAGATAATTGAATTACATATGTAGGCATCGGAACCCCTTTTTGCAAGAGCATCCCACACAGTCTCATTCATTGACAAGTATAAGTGAATACACCCTATAGAGATAGTTTATTTAATACAGTTATCAATAGTAAGATTAATGTCTTGTAAGATATCTCTCCCATTTGCAACATATCTCTCTCATTACCAGCTATCTCTCTCATTTGATTGAGTGAAGGTAACAACAAATATGTATTTTTTAGATGTGTCTTCCACAAGTGAGGGAAGTATAGGAATAGAAGATGAAAGTGAGATATGTACTAGGTCTAAAATATGGAGATCAACTAGAGGTCAAAAGACTAGAAGGAAATTTAATAAATGTGTGAAATTTTTCCTTTCTCAAGGAAGGTCTTGTTCTTACGATGATGAGACCAAAGGCGACATCGAGGTCCCCTTGAGGTACCAACATCTACAGAAACAATGGGTACCCAAGGAACTTCCTCCAATAAACACTGGTTTTTATTTTAACAACAGGATATATCGCATAGCACCATCATCATTACATGGTTTGGGCCTTTTCTCCATGGATGGCATCAAAGTCTCTTACAACAAATTTTCCAAATTGATGGAGTATGTCAGACCTTGTTATGATTACAAAAGTTAGATGAATATTATTTGATAGAAAAAAAGTATGCGTAGGTATGCACTCTCAAAAAATTATATGCAACAGAAAGACAATAATCAAAGTAAAAGAATGGCTACATACATTGACCGAAGGCCAAAAGAAATAGGGAATATTGTAGGTTTTATAAATAGTACGCGACCCGAGTCAACTAGTAAGCAACCCAATTGCATATTTGAGGTGCGTGAGGGAAATTGTGTATTTGTACGTGCGATAAAATCAATACGTGCAAAGGAAGAGTTGCTTATCGATTACAATTTGAATTGCATAGATACAAATAAATCTACTACCATGGGGGTGGTACGTTTTATGCACCATTTAAACCAACCTCCAATCAATGACTCCAACACACTATTTTATTATTAAGTCTTTTGCTAACATTTTTCATATTTTATCTTATTCACAGGGCACCATGGAGCATCCACGTGAAGGGGATGATGATGACCATCCCCAATCTTCTATTGATCATTAGGTACACCTCATTATAATTGTACAAATTAGATAGAAGCAAAATGTTTTTTTATTATGTTCTTTTCTTGATTGTTTTGGAGTAATTTTGATATTGCTAATAATATTGTTGTCACAAATGCAGGGAAGGAGACCTGGAAAGGAATCTACAGTCACTAAGGGTGACAAATTTGGTGACAATGACCTCATGTATGTTGATTTCAGAAAATCTGATGACCCTATTAGCTCCATAAAAAATACTTTGAAAAGAATTAGAAATGAAATTAATCATTTTTTTTTACATTTTTCCTTCACCTCCTCAAGTAAAAGCAAGGGTAGTTAGATTGATGCACCATGCATAAAACTTGAGAGTAAGTATTAATGAAATTTTTAATTACAAGAAAAGATCAATAACGGTTTTTATTTTATGCTCTTTTATGTCATTAAGTAAAATACAGACGTGTTTTTTTATAGGCTTTTTTACCAAAATTTTAAACTTGTCAAGGCCTTGATGACTGCAATATTGCACGTGCTTCAAGTAGATCACATGTTCTATCCCCCACTTTTTTTTTCCATTGAATACATAGGAATGATCATAATCAATGACAATATGTTGTAAATATTGTTTTTTTATGCTCTAACAATATTGTCCATGCTATTCCATGCTTTTGTATGCTCTAACAATCTTATTCTTAAGGTACTATCAATGAGCCTCTAGTGGATACGCCACATTAGAGGACATCCTCAAATGTATTGCCGACCTAAATATCAGCAACATGTAGCATGCACACATCTGCTATTGCACCACCTATTGGTATGTAGATCCATCTTTTTTTCTCTCTTTTGTTATGTGTTTATTTTTCTTGAAGCATTCTTTCTTGGGGCATTTCATAATGGATTCATTTTATGCAGTAGGAGATGACAATGCAGTGCTAATTCCTAATTGTTCTCGTACTCATAGTATGGGAACGATAGACTACATATTGCATGTGTCGGAAGAAGATATGCTTCCCTTGAAAATTTTTGAGGTTCCAAGTACTTTAAAGTTATTATGATACATAGTGTAATAGTAATTTACTTATTGATCACTCTTTTTTGAATATTAATGATCCCCTGATTTTTTTGCAGGGAATAATGTTTTTTGGAGAAAACATAATGACTTGAGTTTGAAGATATTCGGGCCCACCATATGTGAATGGTGGAACATCATATCTAAACAAACCCCAATTCACTATTTTGATTTCATATCATTGCTAGAATAGTTTTCCTTTGATCCATTTCGTGGACATCGCTGAAGGTAGCTTCACTTCATTTATGAATCTAACAGGTTTTTTTTGCTAACAAGGTGGAACAAGCGAGATATGAACTGAAAGAAACTTTTCATATAGAATATGACTGAGTGTTTTGGAGATAAAGCATTTGACCAAAATAGGATCCTTGAGAGAACTAGTGTATATTTGTAGTATTTGAGGGACAAGTAAAGGACCGCATTAGCAAAAGACTCTAACTACGAGCATCCCCCCAACATTCCTGTGAAAGAGTGGGAGGGTCTAATTTTGGATGCGGAGGATAAAATTGGTAGGAAAGCAGGAAATACACCACCAGACACCACAAGAAGGTATGTGATACTCTTAAGAATGTAATTAATTATGTACTCATTACTCTTTACACTTATACGATCTAACATATTTTAAACTTTTCATAGGATAAATGACACATCAAAGGCCACCAAGGCAAGACTAGAAAAGGATGACCAACACAAGCACGAATCTGGTGATTATTCAAAACTTATTGCACGAGTTATAAGTATTAGTAAATGAAAAATCATGTCAAAATATTTATAAATTGCAAACAATTTTGTTTTGATGAAACAATGCAAGAAAAACTCACAAAACCAAGAAAACATGCAGGGCTCTCAATTCAAAAGGGCACTTATAGTAGAAGATAATAAAATTGGCTACTAGCAAGGCTATAGAGCCATTGCTGAATAGGTACGAGAATTGAGTGCGCAAGATTCTAGTGATAGATCCATTAAACAGGTAAATAAGCTAAATGAAAATTATTTCAAATTAAATACTATACCAATTAGTCTATTTTATGTTAAGTTCCAACATAAAGCGACTATATTTGTTTTAAATAAACAACCAATGATAACAATGTGCATGACATTGGAATGCAGCCTGCCAATCCTATAACACAACACATGGATGATGAAAATTTGAATGCAGTGCATACCAGTGGTGGAGGTATATATTTTCTATTCAATTTTTTTATGTAATTATTAATACAAGTAAACATCTTGAATTGAAATTGGTGTTTAGATTAATGCAACATTTCGTATTGCAACTCTAGAGGATCTAGTTGAGGCTGGTGTCCATGAGAACGTAGAGGTTGAGGCCACACAAAATAATGTGGCTAGATCAGGTAAAGAGAACCATAGTTATGTTGTTTAAATTAATGAAATACAAGTATAACAATTATAATAAAATATTTTTAATTTAACCCTTTTATTTGTTATTGCAGAGGACCCCCCTTTGCATCAGCATAGGACTAGGCATACATCGAGAGTACGAGCTAAGGGTAGAAGAACTGATGTGGGGGGAAATGATGATGACACTGATGATGTTCTTAGAAAATACATAGACCAAAAAAACAAGAGAAAAAAGAATGAACTTAATCTACCTTATTTGATAATGACTGAATTTATTGTGTCAATGAATATTATTATGTGATAATGAATGTTCATTAATTTTATAATTTTTTAATGAATATTAATGAACGTTTATGAATATTGATGAATCTTATGTGTTAATGAATGTTATGTGAATGAATGTTACATTTTATTAAGGAATGAAAGAATGAATGAATTGTTAGATGTTAACGGGGAATTTAGAGTGATGTTAGAGGGGGTGGAAAATGAGCTTCCACCTTCACGTGGTTGGCCCTATTTAGTAGAGAATATTAAATTATTCTTAAAAAAAACTGAAGCTCAATTAGGTTGTTTCTTATCTAGGGTCCCAAATGTACCTGATAGGTTATCCAAAAAATCTCAATCACTCTCTCTTAGACACCAAACCAATCATAACAATCACTGACACCAAAACAGTAACAAACCCTATGTTACAAAAATCAAGCCTAGTAGCCCTCATGACTTCATGACTTCACAATTTAGCCCTCATAGGCCATGTTGCCATCATTGGCATTACAATACATGTTTATCTTTATTGTGCATTTCATTGCATTCTATAGGGTGCACTAATGGCCCAATTTACAATGTTTAGATACCTATTAGGTCCCTGATGTCTTCACTTGCTCAAGTTTAATGTTATCACTGGGGATTGCACCCGTAAGAGCTAAGTGTGAAACCTATAAATCTTGTAGATCACTATTTGAAAGAGAAAAAGGCTAACTGTTACGTACATGTGATCATACTTCCTCTGTTTATGATGCCCCCCCCCCCCCCCTTTTGATTGCCTTGGATGCTTGATCTTTATGTAGGATCGCATTGTTTGGATGCTTATGTGGTACCTGGCATCATTTATCATTTTTGTCTTTTCTATTATGATGGATAGTTCTCAGATTGCTGCATGGCATGTCCTCATGATGATCTTTTTCTCCATGTCATAGAATCACTTCTTAAAAGATGATCACCTCATACCTCTTATTGTGATGTTGGCCTTTTGCACATGCTTTACCCCTGGCTCTTCCATGCTTAATGAACTTTTCCGATAATGGATTGTAGCTCCATCTGAATGATGCATAACAATCTGCCTTCCTTTTCTCTTGAATGTTCCATTGAGTATTGTTCCTTTATTGATTACCCTTCTCTAGATCGGTGCTTCTCCTTGAAGTTGTGAGGGAATCAAAAACTTTGTGGAAATGGAGCTTCTTATACCCCTCACAGTTTCAATGTGTGGTACTATTAGGGCTTGGAACCTAATCATAAGTGTCTTTGCTCTGCAAATTGGGTTTTTCCAAGGAGCTTTTTGGAGGGCCTCCTGGCTCTGCCCACTTTGTAGAGCAACATCATTTATTGTACTTGGGGATACAACATCTTCATAAGTTTTTTTGCTCAAACAATAGTTGCCCTTCAAGGGTGTCTTTGTGATGGTTGCCCTTGAAGGCTTCCTATTGTTTGAGCAAGGGAATTTATTGCAAATCAACACAATGTCATAGCTTCTTTTGCACTTGCACATGGAACAAACAAGTTAAGTGAAAACATGGTAACTTTTCCTCCTTGCATCGATTCAAGTTTACACCTATCTTGAGCATGGTTTACTTTGATAGCTTATGGCTATGCATATACACGCATAACTGTAGATACAAATAGGTCATTGGATATCAATTATTTCTTAGATCTTCTAGATCTAACCCATCTTCATTAGGTGGGCTCTGAAGCGGGTCAGGAATTGGAGTGGACTAGATCTAGGAACAAGGAGAAAAAATCTTTTCAATAAAAGGCAATGACTTGTACCCCATTATCTATTTATATTTACTTATGTAGGGTATATGTAGCCTTAGATTATTTAAGGCTATGCTCACAGCCTGTGTGATCTCATATGATTTTCTTTGCTTTCTTTTTGACACATGCATGCCATTCATGTTTAGATTATGTCATACGATCCAACATGTGTATGTTATTTCATTTCATAGCTTATTTTCCTTTCTTTCCTTTACATGCACTTTCAGCTTAGCTTAAGAAATGAACTCGAATCTTAATCAGAACATTAATAATTTTCAAACTAGGGTATCTTAGCAAATCTTACTTAGTAAATAGGCTACCAATTGAATGAACATGAAAATGGGTAACAGTTACTTCACGTCTTCAGTTACTAAGATGGTTAAGTGATGTAGAGGTAAGGGCAAATAGGTCCCAACACAAATGGACTTGTGATCCATCCATTCATAACACAAATTTTGATTTCCAACTCCACTCCAGACCTTGGGCACAATCCTTATTCCCTTGACTGACCCAATACTTGACTCCAGCATACATGGATGCCTCTAATCATCCTAAGTGTCTTAACATACTCCAAATAACATAAACACAAGTTCCCAAACCCTACTAGGCAATGTTTTAATCCCAAAGACCAAATTGCTCTTTCTAGGCATGCTCCTCTCTAATTCCCTTAAGGAACCTATCTCAACCCAAGGATTCAACAAGTGACTTGGAATTCAATCAAGGATTTAGACTCAAATCAAAGGTTTAATAGGAGGCTCTGACTTTAGGTAACCAAAACATCTTACTTTTGAACAAATTCACTTCCATTCACCATCCAAACAAACTTCTCACATCACCATCCTAATTGATTCCAAACTTCATTCTCAGACTTGGGCACAATCCTTATCCCCTTGACTGACCCAAAACTAGACTCCAACACACATCATTAAACATCCCCGTCCTTTGGAGAATATGTTCAAACTAACAACTAGTGTTGTTCCATGCACCCTTTCCTACACTTTTCCACACTGACAGTCATTGTCCTCTATTCTCTGTGTCTTCCCTGCATTCAAAGCATAATAAAAGGCGTATAATACAATAGTGGATGTCTCCCACAAGACACAGAAGTCACAAACAGTGGGAGTGTCCCTTCAACAATTATTTCGTTTCCAATTTTGTTGTGTATTTGTAGCATTTTACATCAAAATCAAATCAGGAGTTCAAGGTACTTCAATTATAAGAGTAAAAAAGGTATCATTCCAACTTTCTTGACTTTTTTGGTTACTTTCTTGCAACTGGTATTGACATTTCACCTCTCTTTTTTTTATGTTTATATCAATGCATTGAATTTTGACTTCATGTACACGCACACAACTTAGGTATACAATGTTTAGTGCTAGTTAATCAAACATAAGTACAGGTACAAATCTGATTATCTTGCCTTCTATTTATGTTGTAACAAATAATAGTACATAATGTTGTTTAAAATTAAAGTAGTATATTTTAATCTTTCAAAAAAAAATTATTTTGTATGTTTTGTTGAATAATTATGTTTTAGACATTGAATCTTGAAGTGTCTTCACAATTTGATTCTTGTTCTAACATAAGGAACAATACCTTTAGCATTCAGTTGGGATGCCTATAGCACTAAAACTGCAAACATGTCCCTACAAGGTGTAAAGGTATTGTTCCTTATGTTAGAACAAGAATAGTGAGTGGACAATAATATATGGACATAGTTCGGTATTATATTATTGTCCATATATTACTGTCCACTCACTATCCACTTTCAAACTGACCAAGATTGGTTGTAGGGGTTGTTACAATACTACCAATTTGACAATTTATTGGGGACAATACCTTTACACCTTTGTAGCAACTCACTATTATTGCTCATGTTTGAAAGTGGATAGTGAGTGGATAGTAATATATGGACATAGTTCATTTTTATATTATTGTCCATATATTATTGTGCGCTCACTGTTATAGAAGTTTTAATATGTTCCTAAGAATGGAACAAACATATAAATGATTGAAAAGCCCAAAAGGAAACATGATGAGGGATGCATTTTCTCAATCCTATGTTGATGTAGATTTAAGTACCTAAACATTGTAATACATTGATAACCTAAAATAATGGACTATAAAATTACTTGCTAATTCTAGTTGAGCTATGAATGAGATCATATGTATGAGTGTCTAGTGCAGGGCACCTTGGCAGTCTAAGATACACTTCCTGTAGTGCACTTTGCATCAGTGTCCCATATGTTTGAAAGTGGATAGTGAGTGGACACTAATATATGGACATAGTTCACTATTATATTACTGTCCATATATTATTGTCCACTCACTATCCACTTTCAAACATATGGACATGTTTGAAAGTGGATAGTGAGTGGACAAAAATATATGGACATAGTTCACTATTATATTGTTGTCCATATATTACTTTCTCAATGAGATCATATGTATGAGTGTCCCATATGTTTGAAAGTAGATGGTGAGTGGATAGTAATATATGGCCATAGTTCAATATTATATTACTATCCACTTTCAAACATATGGACATGTTCGAAAGTGGATAGTGAGTGGATAGTAATATATGGGCATAGTTCACTATTATATTATTGTCCATATAATATTGTCCAATCACTATCCACTTTCAAACATATGGACATGTTTGAAAGTGGATAGTGAGTGGACAGTAATATATGGACATAGTTCACTATTATATTACTTCCCATATATTACTGTCCACTCACTATCCACTTTCAAATTGAGGAGTTGTTACAGAAGTTTTAATCAATTCTTAAGATAAATTATAATACATGTGGGGAAGAATATCTCTACACAAAGGAACCAATAACCATAGTGAGTTAAATTTTGAAACTAATTGAAAAAAGAACAAGAAATCATACATGACGTTTGCTTAAAGTTGGAATTAAGTGACTTTTGCACTGAGTTTCCAATGTTGAGGTCCCCGAGTGTCTAATTTGTTGGGTTGAACTCCATTGATGCACTCTCTGCATGAGGGATGAGGATGGAGAAGATGTACAAGATGACATGGATAGGAGTTTAAATGAAGTCATCCGTGAATTTGCAAATGCTCCTCACAGAAAGAATGTTGAACAACAAAGTACAATCCTCCTCATAGAAAGAATGTTGAACATGTCCTAAATAATGGATATGCTAACCCACTATTCAAACATAATAATGAAACATGAAAAGCCCAAAAGAAAACATGATGAGTGATGCAGAGGATTAATGAACTCACAAATTTTCCTAAGGATCAACTGATCCAACACTACAAATTTGACAATTTATTGGAGATAATTTGTCATATCACATAATGCACATAAGCAAGAATGCTTTGGAATCTCAAAATATATGATGGGTTCTTCATTCCTATCAACTTCAAGGTAATTCGTATTCAAACTTACTCCAAAATCCTTAGTTATGTTTTGAAGGTGTCTTCAAAATTTGATTCTTGTTCTAACATAAGGAACAATACGTTTAGCATTCAGTTGGGATGCCTATATCACTAAAAATACAAAGATGTCCCTATGAACTCGATACAAGTTCCTACAAGGTGTAAAGGTATTGTTCCTTATGTTAGAACAAGAATAGTGAGTGGCCAGTAATACATGGACATAGTTCACTATTATAGTATTGTCCACTCACTATCCACTTTCAAACTGACCAAGATTGGTTGTAGGGGCTCTTACAACACTACTATCTTCTTTACTAAGTTGAGGTGGGACAAAAGTGAGGACAAGGGTTTCTAGATTGAATACCAGTATAAAATTCCTTCAGGCCTCCAGTATTGATGAGTTGCACAAGTGTAAAAGGTTTTTGCGAGACTGGGATCAATTATTTGGTCAATTATGAGAAGGTAAACAACAAGATAATATTATTGTATCTTATGTTTCTTTTATCCATTCATATTTTTTGTCTTCTCTTCATCTTTAGTAATATATTGGATACTGTGTAGTGTACATAAAGGCAAGGCAGTGATTATTCTCGATGATCGGCAGGTATAAGTCTTCCAGGCCTTACCCAGTAGCTAGGACTAAAGATAGAAGAGCTCAAGAGACCATAATAGTTGGTCTTCGTCTTTGGTCCATACGATTGAGGAAACATTTTAGCTTTCGTTAGCTCATCAAATGCGGTGATCTAAAAGAATTTAATAGATAATATTTTCATGTATAAAGTGCATTATTTTAGTTTGACGCTACACAAATTTATCTATTTCCCACACTTGTCGACAGCAGAGACAACGATAAATAAGCATCCCCTCTCGTGGACTGAGTAATGCAGGCCACGGGAGGAGATGCTTCATTATCGTTGTCCTCGTAGTCGACAAGTGCGTGAAGTAGATAAATTCGTATAATGTCAACTTAAATAATATATGTCATCATGAATATATTCTATTAAATTTTTTCAGATCCCCACATTTGATGAGCTAATGAAAGGTAAAACATTTTGTCAGTAATATGGACCAAAGGTCTCTTTAACTCTATTATCTTTAGTGCGCCATATCATCACAATTATGACAACTATTACTTCGAACAATGCAAACCATCAAAATGTCTATCAGGATGCGATGAGTATACCGTCAGAAAATTTGTCGAATTCTGACAAATTTTACGATGGCATGTCGAACCTCCGACGGGACACGTTGTCGGCTTACGACGGACCAGATCCGTTAGAAATATTTTTGAAAGGTGACGAGGACACCGTCAAAACCTTTGTTGGTTTGCGACAATAATTGTGACGGTATGATGCACCTCTGACAAGACATGCTATCAGACTTTAACGACACTTGTCGTCGGTATACAACGGCTATTCTGACGGTTTATATGTTGTTTTTCTGATGATTTATGATGGCATGTGGCATCGAAAAATACCCCCTTTGTATGGTGCATGCGATGCGGGGACCATCGAAAGTTGTGTCAAAATTGCGACGGTTATTTCTAGCAACAAATTTTTTGACGAAATTATACCGGTGATGGTTTCCATCATGATTATGACGGAGAGCGTCGAAATGGCCATCAAAAAATTGCCCCAAATGTACTAGTGCCAAAACTCAGGATTTTGAGGAGTTGGCAGTTGTTGCAGAGAAGATGCAAGAAGGGTTATCAGAGCAGCTGCAAGAAGGGGTAGTGTAGATTAAGGAAGAAGGAAAAATAATAGCAGATCAATCAAACGAGGGAGGTAAAAATGATGAAGGGATGGATGAGTCACAAGTTGTTCCAGAAAATACACTAGAATCTCATATGCTACAAGAACAACAAGAGAACAAGTAGCAAGTTATCGAAATGGAACAGGAAGTTCCTAAGCAATTATATAAAGAAACAATAGACATAAGAACACCCTATTTATGCCTCAGAGCATCATGGAGATGTTGGTGTACCTAAAGAAGTTCAGGAACCATTTGCAGCAAATCAACAACCGAAAGTTAAACCTGAACACAAGGAGTTGCAGGATGAAGGTTAGTAGAAGGCAGAAGAAACACAGCAAGATGGTGCAACGATTGTTTCATCTTTTGTCGAGGTACCAAAACAAGATAACCATAAGCCTCTTCTTAATTTCACAAGTTTTGTTGCAGGGGTGTCATGTTATAAAGAACTTCAAGATCAGAAGACTACCTATGAATTGGAGATAGAGAAACTTAAAAGCATAATCCAGAACAAAGATGTAGAAATTGCTAACATTACGGAAACCCTCAATCAAGTAGTCAAGTTTGTTCCATAGATAGTTCAGTGTAAGTCTCCCTCTCCAGTTTATGCAACATATTTAAGGGAGTTGTATTTGAATTTTTAATTAATAAGAATTTGGCAAGGTCATAACCCCTCTTTGAGCACTCCCCAGGAATTCTATGATGCATACCGGAAGTCACCGCAACACATTAGACACCTCCTGTGTGAATTCTATTTACACAATTTGGTTATGCCTCGTGAAACAGAGTGGAATCCTCTGTGTTATATAGGAGACATACACATTAGTGCTTTGATCTCTTGGATGAAGAATGAGATGAGAAGAGGAGAACAGTTTAATAGTTATAAATACAATGAAGCTAACATGTCACTGGCAGTAAGGAACGAATCCAAGAAGGGGATGAGAATTTATTTTGACTGGAAGAAACTGTGGGCTGATACGAGGGCTAGACCAATAATAGAACCCTTAAGGCAAGAGGTTTTTTCTCAATACTCTCAGATTGTGAATGATGACCTTGATACTGCTACATAGCACAGTAGGACAAGATGGGAGCAGTTTCCATTACAGTTAAAGAGGGTAGAGCCAAATACTCCACACAGCCTATATGTAGCCAGTAGAAGATCATAAAGGTACATGAGGAATGCAAGGACAAAGAAGGAGAATTGGATACCATTGGTCATGCAGCCACCCATTCTCTTATGGCCACTTTTGGCCATGCAGGGAGAAAACAATACCTATAATAGAGAATCAAAGGAAAACAGGTGGGAATGGTTGGAGTCTATGAGGGCTCACTTCTGGAGCTTTCAAAATGGAGAATGTGGATAGTAGTTGAATACAGACTTGAGATAATTTGCACGTAGAAAGAATGTTAGGCTTGCTGAAGGGACCAACAAGTAGTAGGTTGAGGGGAATGATGAACCCGATTTTTGGCATGTTCTAGGCTATGTTTTTAGTATCTTTTATATCTTTTATTATGCTAAAACAAACATTAAGTAGTGATTATGGAAGTAATATATAGACTTTTATACTTAATATAACAAATTTATTATGATAAGTCTTTGATAGAATTTCCATGGTTATTGCTTCATGTTTTATCAGTTTGATGAAAGATGTGTGCCTTGTGACTCTATGAGATGAAATGTCTTTCATGCAGCCACTATTGTTCACCTTCTTGCAGCCATATGCAAAATGTTGTTTGATCGAAGTCAATAACTAATGAATGTATGAATGAGATAATGGATTATTTAATGAGTTGGATGTGTTGAGTTGACCCTTTTCCGCGGGAATAGTTGTTAGTTATTGCAGGTACCAAGTCTCAAGGAGAAGATTTAGCCTCCACTAGATCGTTGTAGGACTGATTGAAAGCAGACCGATTGAGTAGAAAGAAATGAGGAGACAACTGAGAAGTTATCCGCCATGCAAGGGGAGTGTTCCAGGAATCCAGTAGAAGACGTCTTGATGACACACAGATCTAGGATAGTGGTGCATTAATTCTTTCAAACTGATTTGACTCACTTCTTTCTCTTGTGACCACTTCTTCAATGTAAAGGTTGAGATGTAATAAAGGTTTCCCATTTATGTGGGAAAGGTTAGTTAATTGTTAGGTTTCAACTCTAAATAAATAGCTATGTTCTCCTTTAGAGAAAGAGCTGGAAGTTTATAATTTTATTAGCTTTAGTTGCAAGTAATATAGTTGCAAGTTGCAAGTTATGAGCAATGTACTTTTAAGTTTCAATTCAATAAAAGCATTTCATGGAGTTTGCAGTTTAATCTGTTGTGTACTCAAGACACTACCTAAGGGGGGCCACTTAGGGAAGCTGACTATCTTTTCCATTTCTGCAATTAGAGTAACTTTACTTCATTTTCCTAGAACTTTAACGTGACTATTCCTATAGCTAGTAGAATTATAGAGCTGTCAATTGTTCTTGCAGCCACTAGGGACAGAGTAGTTCTTGCCTTCAAAATTGGGTTTAGTTTTCATTTTGGGAAGTAGATGTTAGTTGAAGTTTGTTTCCATCAATTTCAATTCCAACATGGTATTTTCAAGGAAGAACACATGTCTGAAATAGCTTGTTAGTGCATATATTGTGCAGATCCATTTCAAGTCTAACATCCTTGAGTTGACAATTAAATGATGTCCTTAATTAGATTATAACTATCAGTTGTGATATCTAATCCCTGAGTGAGGAATATATGTTCCTAGTTATCAACCTAATTAAGGACACTACACAGTCTACAAATGAATTTGAATGGAAAGATTCATGTAGTATGTGTAGAAACCCTCATACCCTAATTTTGACTGGTTCTACAAATTTCTAAGACAAAGTACAACAAGCAATTGCTTCACAAAAATAGAGCATATGCAGCTCAGAATTATGTGAATTGTATATCAAAAACATGCAATTGTGTAACAAAATTATGCAATTGTGTTGAATGGTCTGTTCAATAAATTATGTGTTGTACACGCAAATCAAGGATCAACTGCATTGTAGGGACTAACAATTGTGCTTTTCTATTCTAAAATGTCTGATTTTTAATCATTTTTTTTGTAAACACACACAAATAAGACAATATGGTTGTTGACAGACTTTGGACTTTACCAATTTGTGTATGTTCAAGGACTTTTTCAAGCCCCGAGATTTTTACTAGTCTTTATCACAATCGAAAAGACTTGAAAATATTCCTTCCCTAAGGTCAAAGCTCATTACAATATCACATCCCACAACTTGGTATTTTGTCAACTCAAATAGCCTTGTCACACCCTAGGGTGAGCCCTTTTTTTTTGCCTTTTCCTTGAGTTTGGTCAAAGAAGATTTCTTTTCAATTGAGTCAAGCTCCTAGGAAACATATGGTGAGTATCTTGGGGGCAGATTCTTCCCTCCCCTTGCACTTAGAATATTATAATGTTTGGAAAATAAAGGGTGGCTTATATATTATGGTGTCTAGTAAAATCCATGGAGCTAGCCACGTTCACCTAATTTGAGCTATTATTGACACGCCCATCCTAAGATGACTAGTGTAAGACTAGGGTTTGTCTAGAGTCTTATTTATATAACAGTCAAGGGGATTTACCACTTTGAGGTTGTTCCCTGATGTAATGAAAACCCTAGGCAAGCCTCTCTAAAAAAGGAAAAAAAAGGGTTCTACAAATAAATTGTGCAAGTACACCAAACATGCCAAACAGAATTATTAATTCTTAATCCCAAATCCAAAGGTGATTTAATCTACCAACAAAAAGAACAAAAAAAGTTAGCACCAAACAAAGTGTGACCTAATCTAAAATAAACAAGAGTCGATTCCATGTCAAATGTTGTGAATCCAATATCAATAACAAAAAGCCCTAGATTCAAAATTCATCTGGATAAAGGTTACTAAGATTGATAACCAAATTGTATTTTTCACAATAAGCCAATACCCACTGATAATACCTATTTGAGGCTTCTTGTTCCAATATATCCTTGTGATCTTCTTTGGTTGTCACTGTGTGTCTTCCGTCCTTGTTGATTTGGTTATGTTCCTTCTTTTGTATTCGAGTAAAGGATTTAATTTGACTTTCTTATGCCTTTCTGGCTTTGGCATCTTTCAAGCGATTACATTGCTTTATCGATAGATGTGCATCTATATTAAGTGGATGTGGCTTTTAATTTATTGATTAGGTCTCTGTTTTAAGCAATTGTGTTCTTTAGTTGTCAATTGTGTCAAAAGATCTTGCAAACACAAAAATAGAAATAGAAGCCTATCAAAAAATAGAATAATAGTGCATCAATAAAGAAAAATTGCATATTATAAGCATGCAATTACATTGTTAGGTCTACAGTTGCAACGAATAACCCTACACACAAAAAACAAAATAATGAGAATATTGTCAAAAAGCACCAAACGATTGTGGCAATTAAACATGCACTTGTGGCGATTGAACCACAATTGCGTCGAATGATTCTAATCCTACACAGAATTAAAAATTAGCTCCAAAAACATAAAATAAAGCAATTCACATTGGGTTCACCAAATGTCATAGGTTATCAAATTTCGGATTCTTGTAACCTGCAATAGGAAATGTAAGATCCAACCACCAAGATCTATCCTACTACAATCCTACACCTATTCAAGAGAGAAACATAATTGAATGCATCATAAAATAAATAATGAAAATGCAAGCATTCAAACCAATTAACCTCTCCCTTGATTCTCTCTTTCTCAATGCAATGTTGGCTCTCAGATTCGCTCAAATGTGATAGCATGAGAATTCAAGAATTGTGATTGTTAAATTATGAGAATTGAGCCTCATTATATAGAATTCTAGACTTCAGTCAGGGCTTGGTTGATTGGACATATACTGAGATTGATTGGACAGATGACTAAGCTTAATTACACAGATGACTAGAGTAATTGATAGTTAAGTGGTTGCATGACAGAAATGATTGAATAGTTAAGTATTAATTATAAGAGGTGGAACTAGAGGAATAATTACCATTAAATAAATCCAAAAATAAAAATGTGTATGAGAGAATAAATAAATTAAATAATTTATTTATTTTCAAAAGAATAAGTTCACATTTGGGAAGTGGAAAATTAAATAAAATTAATGATTTATTTATTTTTTGAAGATAATTAAGTAATTGAAATTATCACTTAAACATGGTGATAGTAACAATGAAGAGTATTTTTAATTATTTACTTAAACTTAGAGAAAGAGATCAATTAAATAATAAAAACTATTTATTATTTTATAGAAGAAAAATTAAGGAATCTTGACAGAATATTAATTAGAAATTAAATAATTAATTAAAGTTATTCAATTATTAGAATTAAATGAAAATGATGATTTTAAAATTCAAATTTAGAAGAATGATATGAATTAATTAAATAATAAATTTTATACAATTAATTAAGAAGAAAGTAAAATTGTTACTTACATACGTGAGATAATTTTAGGTGTCTACGACAACATTTACTTTTCCTAATTTGAAATAGAAGCCACAACATATAGTCTCTCTCCCCATTTAAAAGGATTGTGAATTTTTAAAGGTCGTTGAAATTTTGAACCACCACTTAATGATTTTCAAAGAAAAAAAGTTTTTTTTAAGGGAAAGTCATGGAGGAATGGGCAATTGTGATATTTTGTGTTGCCACATTATGTGCATAACATAGGAGTTTACCGACTGTAAGTGGTGAGAAGGATTTCCCGATGGCGTAAGTGTGCTCTTAGATAAAAGTCTAGCAATTGGATTTATTGGCCTCCGAGAAATTTCTTCGATCCTCTTAAACCAAAGTTTGCTTGTGAAACAAAGACTTGGAGGAGGAGAAACAGAGAGTCCAAAATTTATGAGCACATAATATGCAATATTCCACTTCTATTGTAGCTATAATTATTGGTTTCTCCTTTACAAGGTTTGGCCAACCAAGCCATCGATCTTCAACAAAAATAGCCCAAATTATTCAACAAATGTTAAGGCAATGTCATAACAGATCAAACAGGGCATAATCCACACGATTGAATAGATTCATTTAAATTAGTAATCTTATTAGTTCTTGCATGGAACTATACCAAAGAAAATTTCCCTAAACAATGATTGATCGATGATGTGATAGACCAATCAAAATTCAATTGTCTTAAATATTTATCCCCCTTCCCTAAGTTGACAGGGTTCACATGCAAGTTTTTTACGTGAATATTTATCAAATATGTTTCGTCATTCTATGATTGGCTTTATTTTCGGCTCAGGCTTGTTTTCAGCATAATGAAGTGAGAGAACGCGTGATTACTTAGGTGTGGAGGCAAATTGTCAGGGGAAAATGCAGTTATCAGTCTGGTAGAATTGTCCTTTTTTGCCTCGATTACAATGATGCCTTCCTCCAACTTAGCGGCCTCAACCTGTCATTCCAACGAATTTAGTGTTGAAGATCCAACACCCTAAACGTGAAAACCAACAGAATCAACAGAAGTGCTGGAAATAGGGCCAGCAGTAGTAGGGACAACATCTTCCGGGATACTAGAGCCAGCAGCTACCGAGGAGCCAGTGCCAACACCGCAAAGGGAAGAAGAAGCCCTACTGCCAACAGAAACCCATTCACTAGCTAGCAGCAGTATTTTAGACGACAAAGGTACTACAACAACAACACCATCCGTCTCAGAGACACCACAAAGGGAGGAAACCTCGCCAATTGTGGGAGGCACGCTGGCCTCGGAACACCCAACAAGTTGAGAAGAAACTGCACGACAATCTTGAGCCACCCCCTGGGAGAAACTTATGTGGGAAGTATTCTTCACAACAGTATAATGTTGGGACGAAGCACCCTTCCATCATAAGGCAGAATTTTTAATCTTCTTTAAGCTACATTGAGCTACCACATGACTTGTTTTAAAGCATCGTCTACATCTGAAGGGAATCTCTTATTAATCCAAAGTTTGGATCCAAAGGCCCTTAGAATGCTCCAATTTAATCTTTGTTGGAAGCCCCTTGGATAAATCCAAATCAACCATAATTCTAGCATAAGTGGAGTGAAAAATATCAGAAGATTCCTCATCCACCATCAAGAAGTCCCCAAGAGCCTCACCCACAACCTCTAACAGGGAATCAACCCATAAATAAAAGGGAAGGTAAGGGTACCTTGTTAACTATTTCAGTAGAAGGATCAAAAGGGATGCCAAGGCTTAATCATCAGCATATAATGATTATGCCAACTAAAATATTGATCACAAAGAATCAACTTCCTATCATCCGCATTCTCAAATTTAGCTATAAAAAATCCCTATGTCATAGGGAAGATTTGAACAGTACCCGAAATAATGGGTTCCTAGTGATGAGAGATCCACTTATGAAGATTAGGAAGGCTTGGCTAGAATCCTCTGAATCTGTAGATTACTCAAAGAGCAGAGACAAAGGCAGTGTTATCTATATCATTCTCAACCTCCTCATCCAAAGTGATAATAATAGGAGCAGAAAGAGGAAAGTGATCGGTTTCAAACCCATCAAACCACTAGACCCCGGAGAGGGGCGATGAGAGGCAGAAACCATTGTTTTCTCAAATGCAACACACTCAACAGGAGACAAACTAGACACTGACAACATGGGAGAAGAAGCCAGGGGCGCAAGAGAATGCTGAGGGGCGCAACCGGTAGGAGCAAGGTCGACGACCTTCGAACCAGAAGCAAGCGATGAAGTAGCAGCATGCCCTACACCCACGGAAACCCCACGACCAGAACCCGCACGAACACATGACAGACCCAACAGCGGGTGGAGGGAGCCTAGCATCCTTTGTCGAACAACCCAGACTAGGCAATGACAATCGAAAAGCAGAAGTGCCCTTTAGAAGAGAAACCCTAGACGCAGGAGAGATCATCTTTTTTAGTTGTCTCTTTTTTCACATTTAGAATGTTGAGTAGTATTCTTTTTTTAAAGTACATATAATTATGTCTAGATAGTGATACTATAGAATCACACCCACACACAAGCTATTTATATTTATGGGGTTTGAAATTGCTTTATTTATTTAGACAAATTATGTATAATAGTATCTATATTAATCACCGCACACACCATGACCTGATGAGCTTTTGGTTGTTTTCAATTACTAAAAAGATTCTAGATTTGACTACCTAAATATTTTTTCTTATCCACAAACTTTCAACAAATTAAGTACTATAGAGTCCGAGACTATGAAAATTTAATGACTTAATTGTTTTTCTAACTTATATGTTCCATGGAGGAACATTGCTAAATTCTTTCCTCTTTTTACTACACAGAAAGTCTTGGAATATGGTTTTTTAAGAAATGAAATCTTTAGGTTAGCTACATTTTTTTACAAGCTTGAAGTATTCTGGATTAATATGATCTATTTTAAAATTGAATCTTAGGCTGGGATGCTACTTATTACAGTTCAATGCATTTTGTAATAATACTGAAACTTTACCTTAACTACTACTTGTTTTATTTAGTTTAGTGGCTCGATTTCAAAGTCTTCTATGGATTATTTGCCTAATGATAGATTTTAGGTAGAAGTTAAATAGTTGATTATTTATTATTTAGTTTTGTGGATTTGGTATCTGAAATTTTATCTTATTAGTTCTTATATAGATATTTTATGTCATAGTTCAAAAGATAAAATATTCTTTATCGTTAAAACAAGTAAGACATTTTGTTTAGAATACGGTTACAAGTCAATTATTGTGTCAAGATGCAAAAGTGTCAAAAATTGCTTCAATTGTAATCAGACACACTATCACTTATATGTAATGTCCATCCTCTGAAGACATTCTAAAACTAAAATTCAAAGACAAATTTGCTAATTAAGCAGCAAACCTCTTGGAGGCAGGAGGCAATGGAGGAAGCAGGACACTCAACGTTGTCTCTTTAGTCAGCATTCTATCAAGCTTAGCTTCAGCTTAGGGATCTACATAGTTATAGTTGATAGCCTCACTCAAACTTGGAGTCTCAAAAATTGATTGGAACAAACTACAATGTTTGGAGTCATAAGATCCTGACGATTTGTGAATACCCTTGCAAAGATTCTACTAAAAAAAAGGATAGAACAAATACCAATGTTGAAAATTATGATAGACTCTGATAGACATCATAGGGAAGTCATGTTGATATTGAAGTTGTATGTTGGAGATGACTTGGTCCCAGAAGTTCACAATGAGGAATCTGTTGCAGATTTGTTAACCAAGTTATTTTTGAAGAATCAATTATATTCCTCTTTATTGCAAGGAGGTTCAATTTTAGACTATATCATGTGTCTAAAGGATGTGCGTGATCAATTAGTATTTATAAAAGAAAAGATAGACAATGAAGATATGGTCACCATAGTGCTAAGAGGGTTGTTAGCATCTTATGGAGCTTTTGTTGAAAAATTAATTGATTGTACAAACTAGCAAAACGAAAGAAGACAAATGCAAGTTGAAGGTTTTCATTCACAAAACATAAAAAGCACTTTTGTAACTCAATTCAAAGACACCAATTCAACAAAAATTTGTCAACCAAAGTGAACACATCAATAGTAAAGGTAAAATCCTCAGCCAAAGATCCTCGTATATGTTTTCGATTAATGTAAAAGCAGGTTTTGAAGGGACCCCGAAACCCTTTACAAAATAACTGAAAAGATAGGCATGGAGCACCAAAAAACAAAACAGTTGCTAAGACAAAGCAACACAACCCCTAGACAGATATAGCAATAAAGTTCAACAAGTCAAAAACTGTTGACGAACCAGCAGAAACGAATAGCAAGCAACTACAGACCAGCAAAAAATAGATCGCCAGAGATTAGACCAGTTGCTTAAGGAACTCGGCAGTGTCTTCTTCCAGAGTAGAGAGCTTTTGGATAGACTCCTTAAGATTTACCAGTTCCTTTGGCACCATGACAGCTTTTTTCTTCAAGCTTTCCCTTGTGCGCTTTCCTGGGCTGACAGCTTGACCAGCAGAATCTTCAGTCTCTTGCTCCACGTTTATGGTAGCCTTTTCCTGATGGAGACCCTCCAACATAAAGTATAACACTTTAAGGTTTTCAGTTGAAGCCTTCATACCTTCATGACTATGATGAAGGATCCTCTTAAGCATTGCCTCATTTTTGTCCACCTTAGCATTCAGAATCTGCACTTTTTCATCTAGCACAGCACTAACTTTGTTATCCAATTCAGCATTGTCCAACCTTTGGGTCACATTTTCCTTACCCCCAGTGCTTTCACCCACCTCCATCTTCTCATCTTTTTTATCTTCCATATTCTGCAAAAGGTTCTCAAATTTGGCAGCAAGATCTCAATGTTTAAGGTGGGGCTCCTTTATTTCACGGAATGTTCATTTATCCATCCTAAATGAATAAATGGACCTGGCTTTCGCCATTTGGAGGACACCTTTAGAAATATCTTGTTTATTGTTAAAGCCCTCCAAATTCAGTTGAATGGAGGCTTCCTTCAACACCTCCTCTTCTTGGGCAGGTTGATTCCCATCAGGGCCCTCTTCATCATTCACAAACACAGAGGGGCAAATAGGCACTTTGTGGTTGATAGAGTCTTCGTAATCAAACAAGATAGGAACTTTACCTTGTTCCTCTTTGCTTTTTCTTTCTGTATCTAACTGCTTCTCACTATTAGCTTGGGGACTCACATTCACCTCTTCCTGTCTCTCCTCACCTTGTCACTCCTCTAAATTGGCCTCCTCTTTCTCAATGCTTACCCTTTCCTCAGTCTTCTTAGCAAAATCAATAACCTCCTCGTTAGGGATAGGGCTCTCATCCTCATTAGCAGATTCTTTGGTCTCCATACCTTCATCAACTTCCACCTTTTCAACATTTTTCTCAACAACAGAGGAAATTTTAACCTCATTATCTTCATCTTCTGTGTCTCCACCTTCAACCTCCACAGTCTCATCTTTCAGCTTGTTATCCACAGGGGCATAATCATCTGCATTGACATCTTCATCATCATTTGTCTCCGTGCCTTTTTCCTCGTCAAATTTGAGCACCGGAGTACTAGGCTCAGATTTAGGTTTTTTCACAGAGGGTGGCGTACTCCTAGAGCTCCCTTCATTAGAATCACTCGTATATGTTACTATTGTAGCAAAAATGGTCACTTTGGGATCAACTATTTTCAAAGGCCTAAGGACTTATTAAACATGACGCTCAAGTTGGAAGCATTGATCACATTTGAAAATATTGAATAATGTGACAGTAATGAAGGTGGTGATAATGTTCCTCAAACATTTGAGGAATTTGAATTTTAAAATGTTGTTATTGAGTGTGAGTGTTATTACTTATTTGTAAAAGTTATTTTCTAAATGTGTCAAACAAACTCTATTAAGTCATCCACTAGTCTTGATGGACAGTGTAGGATAAAAGAGGTATCATACCAAATCTCACTTCAGACATCAAGTTGTGGAATAAACCACTAGGAAGGTACAAGGGTGGGAGGTGTACTCATATTTTAGCCTAATGTTGAGATAGCACGTGTAGTTTGATAGAAGATGAGTTGCCTTGTTTTGATGCAAACATTAAGGGAGCCCTGACAAGGTCGATTAATTTCAATATGAATTTATTATAAAGCTCTTTGACACATGATGGAACTTGTAGATTTTAGGATAGGTCCATAAAAAGAGGTTGTTTTATAAGCTGTCAATAGATTTCAGGTTGTCTATAGAGGCAAACTATTTGTGTTTCGAGACAGACTCATAGAAGTGAACTATTTATATGTCCAAGTTCATTAAAGAAGTGACTATGGGTACATTCAAGAATCAAAATGATGTATTGACAAAACTTATTAGGTTTATCATATTGGTATTGTTGTTAGAAGCATTACATTATTAGTTAAGTTTGTTAGTATGTTAGGATATTGGTTGAGTGATTTTTTGTTTGTATTACAAGCTGTTAAAATAACTGGTCAACATTAGAGAGTTGTTATAGGAATGCTCTAACACAAAATATAAATTCATGTATATTTGTAATAAGCATTGAACAAAGGTAATAGAGTAGTAGTACATATTATCTTGTTTATAATTATTGCAGATTTTGTTCATCTCTACTCATTTCTAATGTAAAAATAATGAGAATTTTGGAAACAAAACAAAAAAACTCAATTTTTAAGCTATAAAGTTGAATTTTATCAAAAAATAATAATTACTTTGATTGCTTGAGACCATCTATGAATGTCTATTTGCATAGATATCTTTGAGTACCCACTAAATCAAATGT
The DNA here is from genome assembly GCA_027943335.1 of Chamaecyparis obtusa. Classification (NCBI taxonomy): domain Eukaryota; kingdom Viridiplantae; phylum Streptophyta; class Pinopsida; order Cupressales; family Cupressaceae; genus Chamaecyparis; species Chamaecyparis obtusa. The sequence goes on along the minus strand of BSBK01010625.1, from coordinate 11,461 downwards.
TATGGCCTCGGAAATATTACATGGAAAATATAAAAAAATTATTGGATGCTTAAAGAGCGGTAAAGGGGAGCTACACTTATTGACCAATTTATGATTTGTATTATGATATGTCATAGAGCATCTTTCATTGAGGAATAGTTTGGCTGCCACTTTTGCATGGTTTTATCTCCTTGTTTAGCCCAGGTGACTTCCTCGTCCCATGTTGTGGCTTCTCCTTCGGAACCAATTCTGGCCTCTCATGCATCTAATTATATTGCCTTCAATGTGGACTGTGCAAGGATTCATGCTCTTGCCCAGCCTGTGTATTCAATTCAGCGTATGACTTCTTCACATAAACAATCTTGCTCTTTGGGCAAGGAAACTCCGGTTGACTTCCTCCTCTCTCCTTGATCAAAGGAATTTGAAAATGGTTTAGTATCCTGGACACTTCAAAGAAAAAGGAAGAGAGATTTTCCTAAATCTGTTTTTAAATTCCATCAGTTAAGGGTGTGTGGATTGAAGGAAAGGAAATGACATTGTGAAGGATCAATGATTTGCACAAGGTTTCGATCCCTTTTAAAACGTGGTCTAGGTGTTTGATTTTTTGTTGAGAGTCAACAGTTCTCTTACTGATGTTCTAATATACTAGGGTTTAGAAGCCCATTAAAATATATTTACCCTTCAATCAAAATAGACAAGGGCCCTCCAACAACGTATGCAAAATACTTACTCCTTTTACATCACCAAATCCAAGTTTAACAATATTAATTGCTACTCCAATGCTCTAGGATGAGAGAGAGAGAGAGAGAGAGCTAGCACATAGCATCAAATTGTGCCCAACATGGCAAAAAGGAGAATGGGGAAAATTGGCCAAATTTGAATTTTGAATTTTGGAAAGAAAAAAAGGCAAGTCCATGGTCACCTCCATGATTGTGGAGGTGTCCCTACTTGGGCAAAACAATTAGATCCAATAGGCTAATGGCCATATGGAAGCAGGTCCATAGGTGAATCTGATAAATATGTGGATAAGTTGAGTGTATAGGAGTATGTATGTAAGGATACGATTGGGCTGTGTTAGGATATGTGCATACATGGATGGATAAAAGACTATGGGAATGAACCCAACTGCACACAAAGATAGTGTCTCTTGTTAGTATGTATGTATCAAAATATTTTTCAAAATGGACACAAAACTAAATGGACATAATATGGGAAAGCAAATTTCACCATTACACATTTAATAAACTTAAGTGGTCATCAATAGTTATATTCAATTATGACACCAACAATTAAAAGACAGCAATCAATAAGACCATGGATGATCACAAACATAAAATTGAAATATAGAAGACCGCAACCTTTCCATCCTATACAATAATTTCCTCTTTTGTGTTACCATTTTATTTTCAGTTCCAACCTCAACAAAAGTACATAAACAAACAACCTCCATATTTTGGTGACAGAGATGAATGACAGAGATATTCAGTCAAAGCCCTTTTGCAACAGTCGTGACTCTTGAAATTTTCTGTGAGACTTACTGAAGTGTTACGATATCAAAAAGATGGGATTAACTATGGTGATGCTGACAATCATAATAATAGCAAATATCAAAGATTACCTAAGTTGCCGATTCGGGTGCGGATGCAGATGCGCAAAATTTTTCTTTGGGGGTTTGGATGTGTGTGTGTGTATATATATATATGCAAAGAAACGCAAGAAATATACAAAATTAAATCATTTGATAGTATGATACTTCATCATTGATCAAGATAAATATTAAATGCCAATTGATAGTATTGGCTGCTTGTTTTTAGATCATAGTTGCTGCATGGGAAAGCCTGTGTATCATACTTAAATGTTCAGTTCTATAATGTGGGTCGCTATCCATGTACTGGTCCTTCTTGATGTTTTAAGTGGTTATTTTGCACACATCCACCTTTGTAATAACTATGAAAACTGGGAAGCAATTTGGAAAGATTGAGAGGATTTTTCCTCTGGCACTTTTTTCAAGCTTTCTGATCCCTTACATCATCACGCATCCGATCTACTAATAAGTGGGCATCGAGCAATAGCTCTGCCGATGAAATATGTTCAGAAAAAACTACGTATGTGAGTTCAATAATTTCTCAGCCTTGGGTCAGATCTACCATTAAGGAATGGTTTGAATAACATTTTAATTTGAAAACCTTTGGATGTTTGATTCTAGAAATACAAGGTTTGGGTGTGCGCATTAGAGAATGATTAAGCAATCAATACAAGTGTGATAGAGTGTAGCACCAGTGACAGTCTGCACTCATTAGTTTGCATCAATTTCAAATTACATCAATTGTGTCCATACTTGGAGGTACTGGTAACAGTGAAAGGGATAGGTGTATTAACTATTACTATTAGTAAATCCGTTTGCTGCAGTAGCAGTTTGTTGATGGAGATCTGGATGGGAATGTTATTGATTTCCCATCCTCAGCAGTTTGGCTTGAAACTTAGAAAGTAGCAAAATGTATACAGGGTGTGAGTTATCTTTGTGAGATTCACAGACGTGACGTTTTGTGTTTTTCTGGGCCCTGGATACGCTTGGATGCGCATGGATGCCCCCTGGATGCATCCAGGAAGCGCATCACAAGGCTGTGGATGCGTTGCGCTTCCTGGGCACATCCGCCTCCACATCCAGACCTCCAGAGAGCGCATTGGTAACTAAGAAGATTACCCATAAAAATGGAGACAACAAACCTACACTATAGGAAAGCTATTAATACAAATAGGAGAATTATGTACAATAATCAGTTTGCTAGGAGCAGCATATAGTTGTTAAAAAAGCTACAACCTTCAAGTACCATTTTATAAATTTACACCTAATACTGATTTTACAAGGCAGTTTGAAACTGATCCAATAACTAACCTTTACTAAAAAGGTTATTGATACAAACAGCGCAATATCATACAAAAATCAGTTTGGTGACCCACTAAAGGGTTGTCAAATCTACAACCTAGTAACATGCTCCATTTCTAACTCCTCTGTGATCTCCTTATGCCTACATAACCCAGAAAATATACCGTTCCCAGCTTCATCTACCATTTAATATACTACCATCATGTTTTAACAAGATGGTTTGAAGATAAACAATAACTAGCATAGGTTTCTCCTAATATTGATCTGATATGTGCAGAGGTCTAGAAATTATTTGAGGTGCCTACTCCTATTTTCATACACTCGTGGTGGTAATGGCACCTTAAGCCTTTGGTTGCCTCTCGGCACATAGCAGATTTAGATGGATCAGTGCACATATTTATATTCATAATCATAAATTATGAATAATGTAAAAGCAATTATAATGCATACACTTACAGCTGAACGAGTCTAATGGTGAAGGGATATGTATTCCATAGAGGCAAGTGTTCAAACATAAGGGGTAGGGTTATGTTTACCTAGTATGAACAATATATAATGTAAATTAAAAAATTGTATTCACAGGTAGGGCCTCATAAATTAATTTGGCGTGTCACCTGGTAGTGACTTTAAAAATTATCTTTACCTTTACTCTAAATCAAATCTTTTTATGAATCTTTTAAATTACTATCTTTTTGAAAAAGTTTTGTCTAACATTTGGTTGTAGCATGCATTTGTTATACTTGTCCCTTTTCATTTTAGTATTATGGTTAAGAATTGCACCTATATAAACATCATCTCTCAATGCTCCGCTCAAATCCATCCACCCACCCACCCAGCTGAAACGAAGTCCAGTATTGTATGGGGTAATATGCATCTTTCAGTACAAATTAGCCATACCAAAAACCATAAAACAATAAGGAATATGCAATCAAAATGAAAAAGAAAATCAAACACCCAAAACAATCACTACCATAGGTTTGACTAACTAAATAATAAATTGTGTACATTTAATCAGATGTTAGAAAGAAAAGTTTAGAATGGCACTGCCAGGGTCTCTCATCCATACAATAACAAGAAGCTTGCAAGCATGCGAGCAACATGTATTTTATACTCCCGGGCTAAAACCACCAATCCTCCTATTCTCATGGGCACCTAAATTAAGTAATGTTGGAAACAATTTCTTATTTTGCTCATTCCTATTGGTCAATGGTGCTAAAAGTGAACTTTGCTTATCTTTTGAGAACCGTTAGCTTATAGCTTGGTAACGTGATAGAATGTAGAATGGAAAAGGGAATTGAGAAGTTAGACAGGAAAAGGATATGAAAAAAAGAAACATAAGAAACATGGGGATAAATATGAAAAAATAGCATAAAAACAAATGTGGTGGGAAAGAAAAACTAGAGGCACAAGACTAGACGAAAAGAAAAAAGAGAGAAGAAAAACAAGAATTCAGAATTATAGTGATTTAATGAGCGATAAACCAATGCAACTAAAAAATAGCATAAAAACAAATGTGGTGGGAAAGAAAAACTAGAGGCACAAGACTAGACGAAAAGAAAAAAGAGAGAAGAAAAAACAAGAATTCAGAATTATAGTGATTTAATGAGCGATAAACCAATGCAACTGCAAAATGGAGAGAATGGAAGGGAAGAAATGGAAGGAAATGTCAGAAAGAACTATGAAAACAGAAAACTACTCCCCTACAAGAATACAAATAGTGGCAATGATTATGGTTAAATTTTCATATTAATATGCACATTTCAAAAAAGAAACAAAACAGAAGAGAAAACAGGTTCATCTACAGTCCTTGAAACTTTGAAAGCGAAAATGGGGATTGAAAAAGATTCAATTCCCTTTTGATGATATAACTTCAACCATAACCAAGTAAAGAGTCAGTATAGGGTTTTATAATTTTATGAATAAAATCTATAAAACGAGGCTTGTAAAAAATAAGGGGTTCACTTATAGGGGAGTATGCCTATGGAGTTACAATTAGCTTTATATCAGGATACAAAACATTGCATTTCATCTCTGTCCAAGGATTCGCTAAAACAAACTGAATGGCCAGAATTCATTTAAAGAAAAAAATCAATCATTTTTCTTATAATTCTTTGTTTTGAGTCTTTACCTCTGGCAGATACAAAAGGCGGTAAAATAGCCATAGAATGTCATTACATATAAATGGTTATACTACAGACTTAAAACCAATATTCTTTCTTAAACATTCACTTCAAATACTAACATGCACTATAGATGAATATACATCTGCACTTATTATATAACGCATACACAGATTCCAGAAGTGGGCTGAGAACAGGAAAACCAAGTTGATTTTGGGCCTTTTGAAAATTGATATGCAGGAGTATTGCTCCTGTTTTCCCATTTATTTATTATCATGTGCTAGTTATCATTAATAGTGTTTATGTTACTGTGGGATTTATATGAAAGATTTCAGGCTTCTGCTGACAAATTAATGCAAAACATTACAATTTATAAATGCATCAAGAGGAATAGCCCCATCCACCACCTCCTGGAGTTAAAATCTGAAGGATCTCCCCAGGCTGTACATCTACAGTGTTCTTTCCCCCAAGATAAACTCGGTGTCCATCCTTTCTGATGAGGAAATTTTGTCCACAAGCTCCATCCTTGCCCCCCATTAATCCTTTGGGTGCATGTACTCGTCTCTCTGATAGAATACTGACAGTTATAGGACGACGGTATTCTATCTCACGAACAATACCATCCCCTCCTTTGAACTGGCCAGCACCTCCACTGTTCTCCCTAAGCCCAAATCTGTGCAGCAGCACAGGATATCGTTGTTCAAGAATCTCAGGATCTGTAATGCGTGTGTTGGTCATATGGCATTGCACTCCACTGGTTCCATTCCATCCTGGCCCAGCACCACATCCACCTCCTATGGTTTCATAATAACCAAATGTCTTATCACCAAAGGTAAGATTGTTCATGCAACCTTGTGAACAAGCACATGCTTGAAATGCAGTGAGAACAACATCAGTCACACGCTGTGATGTAAGTACATTGCCACCCACCACAGCAGCTTTCTCACTTGGTGAAAGTAGAGAACCTAATGGAATGTGAATTGTGACAGGTGCGAGACAGCCTTGATTAAGAGGTATATCAACATCCACAAGGCATCGCAGACAATATATAACTGCAGCCATTGTCACTGCCTCAGGAGCATTCCAGTTTCCATATACTTCTGTACTAGTTCCTTCAAAGTCAAAATATGCTTCTCCCTTGTTTTCATCAATGGTAAGCTTCAAATGTATTAGTGATCCATCATCCATGTAGTCTTCTGCTTCTAAAGTAATAAGTGATCCCTTCTTTTCTAAATGTGATTGCTTGGCAGCTTGAGCAGCAACTGATTTTAGCATTTCCCTCACAGCAGCCTCTGCATTTGTCTGCACATGCATCATGTAAGCCTGAACTATGCCTAAACTATACTGTTCAAAAAGCTCTCCTATAAGAACAATACCACGCTGATTTGCAGCGACTTGTGCTCTAAGGTCAGAGAGATTATCATCAAGTCTTCGAGTCCCTGGGATCACTCCAATAACTCCATCAGTGTGTTGTCCATTTTCATCACACATCTGCCCTTGAAGTAGTTTGATGATGCCTTCTTCTTGAAAGGTCCCCTGCTCTACTAATTTAAAAGCCTTAATTGACGCTCCCTCTTCCCATATTGCTTTTGAAAAAGGGGGCATACTACCAGGGGTTATTCCACCAATTTCTGCATGGTGACCCCTACTTGCCACAAAAAATATAAGCTTCCCATCTCGGAAAACTGGAGTTATCACAGTTATATCAGGTAAATGGCTTCCCCCTGCACAGGGATGATTGGTCACCAAGACATCCCCTTCTCTCAGATTTTCACCCCAGTATTTCAGCTGCCAACGCACAGTACTAGACATTGCTCCTAAGTGAACAGGCACATGAGGTGCATTGGCCACAAGACCCCCATCAGGACTGAATAATGCACATGAAAAATCAAGACGTTCCTTGATGTTTGTGGAAATGGATGTTCTTTGAAGTGTCCTACCCATCTGTTCTGCAATCCCCATAAAGCGATTGTTAAATATTGATAGCTGCACTACATCTGCAACCTTAGTTGTCATATCTGTGTGTATTGGAATAGATCCAATCTCAAATCTAATATTTCCATACTTTGTGACAATTCCCTTACAAAAAGGCTCTATTAATAGAGTGCTATTTCCATTCATGATGATTGCAGGTCCCTCTATAGTATGACCATGGCCTAAATTCTTGAGGACATACACTGGTGTATCCTGCCATCCACTTTCAAAATAGACCTTGTAAAAGCGTTCTGCTTTGGGTTCACCTATTGCCTTCTCCATTTCCACTGATTTTAATATATTTGTGACTCCCACACCTCGGACTCTCACATCGCTGATGAGGATATGTCTTTTTTGGAGCTCAAAACCATATTCCTGGCGGAATAATTTTACAAACTCTCCAGCAAAGTCATTGCTCCCATTAGGGGGCGCCTTTATCATCATTGTAGTATCAGTTCCCTCATAGCGCAAATTCAAATACAAGTCTGTGTTTATATTTTCATTTCTAAAGCCTTGAAGCCTCAATTGTTCTTTTACCTGCTCTGTCAAAAGATTTGCCCGTTTTGACACCTCAGATAGAGATTCAGTTCCATATACTGCTGCATATGGTTCCTGTGCCTCTTCAACAACGTCTGCTAGTCCCATGCCATACGCACTTAGTATACCACAATATCTATGAATAATAACCTCTCTCATGCCTAAAGCTCTAGCAATGGCACATGCATGCTGAGGACCAGCACCTCCAAAACATGCAAGTGCATGTTTCTTTGTTTCATGCCCCTTCATCTCTGTGAGTTGTCTAATAGGCCGGCACATAGCTTCATTAGCTACATTTATAAATCCCAGTGCTATTTCCTCAACAGTCATATCTTTTGAAGAAGGATCTTGCTGCTTTCTATATGCATTTATGGTTTCAGCAAGCTTTTTAAAAGCTATCCTTGTTGCCTCCAAATCTAAGGGTTCATTTTCTTTTGGTCCAAATATATAAGGGAAATAATCTGGAATTACTCTTCCAAGGAGCAAATTCGCATCTGTGACTGCCAATTCGCCACCTTTCCTGTAACATACTGGACCAGGATGGGCACCTACGGACTCTGGTCCAACTTTGAACACTCCAACTTGAAATTTCAATTTTGAACCTCCACCTGCAGCAACGGTGTTGATGTCAAGTTGCGGCGCCTGAATGGTTACACCTGCAGTTTGAGTCTCCAGTACTTGCTCATAACTTCCAGCATAGCGGCTAACATCAGTTGAGGTGCCTCCCATATCAAAGCCAATGAGAGGCTTTTCTGTTTCCATGAGAAATGTAGTCCTGGCATAACCAACCACTCCTCCTGCAGGACCTGATAAAATTGCCTTGTGACCTGAAAATCTGTTTTCTGGTGCAAGTCCTCCATCAGACTGCATAAACAATACATTAACTTTGTCCAAATCCTCATCAAATCTAGAAAGAAAACCTGATAAATAATCCTTGATAACTGGAGTGAGATATGCATCAACAGTAGCTGTGTATCCTCGTGGAACAGCTCGCACCATTGGTACAAGTGCTGATGATATTGACACCTGCTTAAACCCTAGAGCCTTTGCCAGGCGTTCTACAGCCAATTCATGAGCTGGATAGATGTATGAATGAATGAAAACCACAGCTAGGCTTCTTATGCCTTTTTTCAACAATCCTTCTAGGAGGGGTTTCAAAGCTTTCTCATCCAATGGTTTCACAACCTCTAAATATTCACCAGACACTCCTCTTACAATGCCGGCACCTTCTTCTACTCCATCCAAAGCAAGCTGAACTCTTTCATCTGCCTCTATTACCTCTTCATACAGCAGAGAAGGTTTTGAGACAGTAAGGTCAAATATCTTTGGTCGAGCTTGGTTGCCTATCTGAAGCAAGTCCTTAAAACCTTTTGTCACACATAAAGCTACACGTTCTCCCTTACGCTCCAACAGGGCATTTGTGGCTACAGTAGTACCCATCCTAATCCATTCAATTGGATATGTAGGTATCTTAGCAGATCGGGGGATCTTTTCCCCAGTCACCTCTTCTAGTATTCTTCTAATTCCCTCAGCAGGTGCATCATCATAATTATTAGGATCTACTGACAGAATCTTAACAACTCGCCAATTTGGCTCACCAGGAACCTCAGCGTAAACATCAGTGAACGTTCCACCCCTATCTATGCAGAATCTAAATTGCCTTTTCCTTTTTTCCTCTCCCATTATTACTCACTTGTTAATAACAAAATCGGCGCTGAGACTTTTCAGGAAAAGCGCAGAAGGTTATCTGCGTTCAAAACTATATGTCTCTCAACTTAGCACCTAAAGGGTCGTTTCTTCGTATTTCTTGCCACCAAACAATCCTCAGATTTATTTAGACAAGGAAGACAGGTATTTGGGGTCAGAACTTTCCTTAGACAAATTTTGCTGCCGCAGGATACAATTTACACCCTAATCAAGCTGTTTTTGGAAGATTCTAATCACTGATGTGAACTAAATAACAAATACTGGTCCATAATGAGGGCTGCAGCACTACTAACAAATTCAAAAGAGTTTCAAAATTTTGGAACATGAGCGAAGACCTCTCAATCAGTTGGAGAAATAGATCATACGCCAGTCAATCTACCAGAGTACAAGCCCAACGAAAATACTACTGCTCGAAAATCCCACATTTACGGTGTATGGTAACAATTCAGGGTGGACTGAGAAAAGCGACACCTAATGCAAAAACCTAAAAGCAAAATTCGAGCGAGTCAAGAAATGCCAAAGTGAGTGACCAGATGGCCAACAACTACTCCTTAGTTTACAAATTCACAGCATTCGAGTAAACACCATTCAGAGACAAAAACAGAATCCTCCAAAGTTGAAATCAAAATCTTCAGAACATTATAAGAAGGAAAACTTATAGAAACACTGGATTGAAGTAAGAGTGCATACGCAGAGTTAGTCGCCGAGGTTTGAGAACTTGTCCAGCAAAAATGCGATCAGTAAAGGCCCTTCAAGCACGCAAATCGTGAAGTTTGATTTCCCCATCTCTGCTCATCTCATGGATTGAGGCCTACATTCGTGCCCCATTTAAATGGTTAGCACGCCAATCGTAGGCGTTATGCATGCCAGATTCTTGGCATATGTGCGCGATAAGGTGCTTCGCCAAGAATTTGACATATGATATGGATTCGACTGGAATTTTTTAATAAAGCTTGCGTATACGATTTCTCCACTTCACCAGATGGGGCCAAAGATAATATTTTTTTATGCTTTGTAGTAGTGGAACCTGCACACCTTCACTTTTCCCTATTGGTTGTGATCTTTATTATTTATTATTTATTATTTAGTTTTAGATTTTATATGTATATAATTTCTAAGTTTTTAAAATTGAAATTTGGGGTGGCTTAAACTTTTCTATTAATCATTAGCAATCACACTTTGATTAAATGTATCAATTTTGTACAATCCATGGTAGTAGGAGTAGTTGCTTATGGTTTTGATTGTGTAATGGGTATGTCAAAGAGATGTGCAAATTTAGAGAAATTTTTGGCATATTTTCTATACATTTGTGCACTACATGTCAATTGGCGGACCATCAATAGATGATGTTGTTTGTGCAACAAAGGTCTTGAAGGAGAAGTGATAGCTTTGAATCAACTATGCATCCACTTGTAGGGGTCCAAACATGATTCAAACAAAGTCCTGAAATCAGTATTTGGTGCTTCTAAATTTGTACACGAAGTTATTACATAAAGAAAGTAAGTTATCGTGGTTTTCTCCTTTAAGGGAACTTTGCATGTAAATATTGTGCTCTTGTAAGACAATCATGCTCCATTACTAATAGGTTGATGTTATGTTGGCAATAGGGAGGGGAAGAGGAGGGGGTGGGGGAAGATGGAGATTTTTAAAAGGGCAAATATAGAGGGGTTAATAGTGAGAAAGAGAGGGTATAAGGAGATAGAGGTAGAGAGTAAGATAGTGATGGAAATGGAGATGGAGAAGGATATTGAAACAAGGAGAGAGAAGGGGGAGCATATATACTTAGGGTTTAGGGTTTTAATTTTTTAGGATTTAGGGGATAGGGTTTTAATATATATGTATAAGGTTTAGGGTTTTAGGATTTTAAGGTTTTGGGTTTTGGGTTTAGAATTTAGGGTTTACAAATTAGAATTTTAGGGTTAAGGTTTTGAGTTTAGAGTTTGTGGTTTAAGGTATATATATATATATATATATATATATATATATATATATATATATATATATATATATTATATATATATATATATATATATATATATATATATATATATATATATATATATATATATATATATATACATGTATATATATCTATATATATATATACATGTATATGTATATATACATGTATATGTATATATACATGTATATGTATATATACATGTATATGTATATATACATGTATATGTATATATACATGTATATATATACATATATACATACATATATATATACAGTATATATACTTGTATATACA